>KB644852.1:79199-103366 GCA_000347475.1 Penicillium paxilli ATCC 26601
TTTATTGATGTATTGCGACATGATTTGTTTTTGAGGTCTTCCCCCCCCCCCCCTTTTTGTTTGCTTTCATATTCAGGTGCCCAGCATCTTGCATTGTGATTCTCAGATCGTTTGTGATAATTTCTCATTTCAATACCCCTCCCTTTTCTCATTTAGCGAATCGGCTGGTATTTCCTCTCGTTTCATATATTATTGTGGTCTATTCCATCTTTCTTTCCTATCTTGTTGTTTCCAATTTCCTGCTCTTCCCATTTCTCGTACAACTTTTGGTGGCCTCTATTAACTATTTCTGGTAATGTGGTAATGTGACTATGAGACCAGTTGATTTGACCCGCCAGTGTCTCTCTCATTTTTCTCCTTCACTTCAACTTTCTTCGCTGAATCGACTTGGGGTGTGCTTGTTTTACCTAATTGTGGAGGATGGAATGAATAAGACTAAACTTGGGGCCTCGGCATGCATCTGAATGTATTTCACTTGAATGATAGCACTATGGACAATTGCAATCTGAGCAGCCTAATATACCAGTACACCGAGTTATAGTCTCTAGTGCTAGTAGCCCCTAGGTAGTAGGAATGGCTTGAAACCTTGTTCTAGCTAGGCGTCTAGGCTAGGCCCGGGGTAGATGTGGCAATTCAGCCCCGAGATTCAGTGTAGCAGTGGCTTGCACCACAGGCTAATTCTTACAGTCCACTAGTGCCAGTGCAGTACACTCAGGCTGTAGTAGACATCCCCAGGGTCCTACTCTAACCAACTCGAGGCTACCCCTAGTCAGCCTCGGATTAGAAACAGGTGGAAATCGCTCGGCCGGGTGTAGAGTCAATGATTGGCTCCCTCGGCCGTGTTTCTCCTATGTTGGAGATTTTCCCCGTATCAGATGGCGACGGAGAGACATAGGTAGATACATGCAGAGTGTAGTATGTATAGTATAGAATAATTGCACCGGTGTGGTGCTGTATAGAAGTAGATCTAGATCAGCATACTATGCATGAGACTATAGCCGGTACATAGTACGAGTACTACTTGTATAGATCAAACAGAAACAGCAAAGCATTACTAGCAATGCCTCGTAAATTGTCAAACACTAAATTTCTCTATTCTACTCTCTAATACTATTTCCAATCATATTCTCCTTTTCCGTTCAGTTGACCCTAGGATACTTAGGTAAATGCATAGAATATCCGATGTTCATACTACACTCTTCTATGATTGGCGGAAGAATGAAATCCCCGACTCCCCCGCGCCCCCCCGGATGGATCCTCCTCCTCCACTCTCCTCCACTCTCTTCCTTCTCCATCCCACTGCTTCAATTCCACTCTTCTTCTTTTATTTCCCCCTTGGTACTTTAAACTCTATCTGCTCTATTCCCAATTGACTGAGAATTTCCCCAGCACATCACATCCAACACTTGTGGCCTCCTTTGTGTCAGCATAAACCCCTCACTGGCTTTACTCCAATCTCTCCAATCCAATCCAATCCGCCCCATACTTCTGCGCTTGCGCTCTCGGATCCCGTCCGGTCTATGCACGGCTATTGCGTTCAATTTCTACTGCCTTGAGACGCCCTCCCCTTTTCCGCTTGAACATCACCGACTTCACTTGTAAAACGGGGGTATTTCGTTTTGCCAGCGCCAGGACCTCGCGGCTCGGCCTGGGCGACAACTCGCGTGACATTGCATTATACTGCGCCGCGCCGCACCATACTGCACGGCACTTCTTTTCTAATATACCTGGCTCCCCAAGTATGAAAACGCCGCTTGTTATGCGATAATGCCAGCCGCTCTTCCGCCCATGGCGACGCCTTTACTCGACGAGACGCATGTCTCCAACGTCCTACGCAGCGCACCCGCCCCGATGTCCGTCAATTCCTCTATTCCAACCTCTTCCTCCGCCCTCGACCTTGCATCTTTAGGCTCGAGCTCGAAACCAGGCCCCGCGCCTCCAACGCCCACCCTGAATAATGGCTCGCTTCCCGTTGTTCCACAAGATCCTCCTACTCCCTCCGGCACAGTCGTGATTATATTTCAGCCCGGTCAGGAACATATCGTGCACATGGTTGCGGAAGTCCTCGGGAAGCCATGGACAACAGAAACGCCACTTTCGACCCTGTCTAAAGCCGACGTCGTCGTTGCAGGTGTCATCACGGATAATCTGGACCGCAGCCTGGAAGGTTGCGACAGGGCGGCGATCGTGTTGGTGAATACACATAGCATCGAGGACGGATCTGCCCCAGATAATGCGCTGACGGAGCGCTGCGACTATGAATTTCTTTATTCGCGGACCCCGTTTCTGCGACGGGATTTGACCCGGTTTTTGTCTTTGATTCTTGGACAGACGAGACCGCATGAGGATTTGCGGACTAAAAACCGGACGAATTTCATTTCAACTACTTTCCCTGATGTACATGCCGCGCTGCCCAATCTTGATATTCTATCCGTGGGCTCTGATGCTGTGGAAATCCGAGTTGACTTACTGGTTGAACCGAATTGTGAAGGCAAGGTGCCGAGTTTGAATTATGTCGGTCAGCAATTGATGCTCTTACGGCAGCACACCGAGCTACCCATCATCTTCACAACTCGCTGCACAAAGGAAAATGGGAAGTTCCCCATGGACGACCCGACATTATTCTTGAAATACCTCCGACGCGCGATCCAGTGGGGAGTTGAATACGTGGACGTGGAACTATGGCTTCCAGAAGAAATCCGACAACAACTCGCCGAGCTCAAGGGAAACAGCATCATAATGTCAGCCTTCCATGATTTCTCCGGAACCTGGAAATGGACCTCACCAAAGGCCGTCTCGATCTTCGACGAGAGCGCCAAATACGGCGACATCGTGAAAATGATCGCCATGGTCTCATCAATCGAAGAAAACTACGAACTAGAATACTTCCGCTCAACCATCAAAAGCCGCGGCGCAGGTCCACCCCTCTCAGCCGTAAACATGGGCCAAATGGGCCAACTTTCCCGAGCCCTCAATACCGTCTTCTCACCCATCACTCATCCACTTCTTCCAATGATCGCAGCGCCGGGCCAACTCACCGCAGCCGAGATCAACGAAGCCCTGCATATAATGGGACAATTGCCAAAACGCGATCTCTACGCCATCGGCTCGTTCCGCTCAACGCCGCAATCAATGTTCATGGAGAAATGCCTCAATGAGCTCGGCCTCCCACATTCATTCACCTGCATTGACCGCGGACCAAAAGGATCAATGGAATCAGTCCTTCTCCAGCCCCAATTCGGCGGCGCCTCGCTCAATCCGCCTATTTCCGCAACAACCTCATCAATTCCAACCCTCAGCGACGCAGCACGCGCAATAGGTCTTATAGATACAATCGCAGTAACCCCCACCCCATCACCAACCAGCTCGCCATCATTTATCGGCGAAAACGCCGCGTGGAAGGGTATCCGCGCGACACTAACACGCGACTACGTCCCATCCGCCTACCGAGGCCGAGCAGCAATAATTCTCTCAGGAAGCGAATCAGACGCCTCAGCAACGATCTTCGCACTACGAAGTCTAGGCGTAGGCTCTATATACACGGTTGGATTTAAAGCGTGTGGACCTCTAGCCGCGGGTCTGGAACCGTTTACATCTATCCAGTCTGTTAAATTAGTCGAGTCGCCGTTTGTGATTGTTTCTGCGCTTCCTCCCGAGAAATCGTTGCTTGTTCAGCCTTTGCTTAGGCATTATCGATCTAATGGGCGTGCTTCGCCGCATTCGACTCGTGGGAAGGTTTATCTTGATCTTACGTCTGGTCCGAGGAAGGGTGATCCTCTTGGTGTGGCGAGGAGTGCGGGGTGGACTGCGTATGGGGCTGAGGATGTTACGGCTTGGACGACTGTTGAGACGTTGAGGTTGCTTGTGGGTCAGAATGTGCCGTTTGATTTTGTGAGGATGGCTTCTGGGAGGTCTCTGTTTTAAGTAAGGATGATAGTAGTATGCTGCAGCAGTGGGGGGGTGGATGGTGTGATTTGGTGATGATTTTTTTGGAGCCGGTGGCAATAGATATTGTTGCGGGATTGAATGCATTAGCTTTTCTTTTCTTTTCTTTTTCTCGCACTTTTACTTTCACTTTCACTTTCAGGATTGTTGCGTATCGTATTTCCTGGGCAATGTCATGACTTATGTTCTTTTGGACTCGTATTTACATTTCTCCTCGTGGCAACCACGTTTTGTTCCTTCCCCGCTCCCGTTCCCATTGATAAGCTTATCAGGATCCGGGGATTCCCCGTCCCGTCCAGCAGGGCTCCCAGTACCTAGGGTAGGGTAGGGTAGGGTGGGCAATGCCCAGCCCGGGGACAGCGGGGGAGCAACAATGCCTCGGGCGTCCTACCAACACTCCCCTGCCCCCGCCTCGACGCGTGGAATACCCAACAACCCGCGCATTTGGCAACACCAGGTCTACCAAAAGTCCCTCCACCACACATTACATTACCCTACATTACTCCAAGTGTCTGCTTTACTTAACTCAACCCTCTCCAAAGCGCACGGAATACATACTACAATATCCACCCAAACCAATGCTCAAACCCTCATCTCTAAGACTCGGAACAATCACAATCCCGCACATCACCAGATCACATCCACATCTACACCCCCGCCCAAAGTATCACCACCATCCCAATCCCAATCCCAATCCCAATCGCACCATGCACCTCCGCCCCGGCCACGCCGTAACCGATCTCCCCACCCTCCACGCCTTTATCCGCGCACACCCGCTAGGCGTCCTAACAACCTCACTGCCTTCGGAGAATTTTCCTACGTTGCAGTGTAGTCATATCCCGTGGATACTGGATGGGGAGATCGGCGAGGTTGGATCGGAATCGAGTGGAAGCGAGAAGGGAGTTCTGCGCGGACACATTGCGCGTGCGAATCCGCATACGCAGGCTTTGATTGAGGCTGTTACTGTTAGCGAGGCGGGGAAGAATGGGGACTCTGTCCGAGTCGGGAATGCGACCGGTCCGAATTTGGAACATTCTACTACTGGGACTGGGACTGGGATGAGTCAAAGTCAAAGTCAAAGTTATGCTGAAACTTCAACTGGAACTTCAACTGGAAGTGCAAGTGCAAGTGCAAGTGCTAGCGGGAGTGCGTTGCTTCCCGGCGAGGTTCTGATCGTATTTACGAGTCCCGTAGATCATTATATTACGCCGCAGTTCTATACGGGGACTATGCATTCACAGTCTGCGAATGCGACTACATCTGCTGGGGGCGGGGTCAAGATTGCGCCGACGTGGAATTACGCTGCTGTGCAGGTTTATGGGCGGATGAGGGTTTACTTTGATCGGGAGGATAGTGGGACCGGGGAATTTTTGATGAGGCAGTTGGCTGATTTGGCGTATTTGGGGGAGGTGGGAATTATGGGGTATGGGGAAAGCAATTCTACCGAAGGTTCTACTACTACTGCCAGTGCCAGTGCAGGTGCTAGAGAGGGTCAAGGACAGAGACAGGGACAGGGTGATGAATTTTCGTCCCGATCAGGGCAGGGACGATCTCCGTGGAAGATTGCTGATGCGCCAGTGGAGTATATTTCGACTCTGAAGAAGATGATCGTGGGGATGGAGGTGGAGATCAGCAGGGTTGAGGGGAGGTTTAAGGGGAGTCAGGAGAAGGGGGTGGAGGATCGGAATGGGGTGATTGGTGGATTGGAGGGGATGGGGAGTGTGAGGGCGAAGCAGATGGCTGATTTTGTGAAGGAGTGTAATAAGTAGGAGTTAGTATACCCGGATACTCAAGCCTTGGAGTATAGTGGAGTGGTGATGATGCCAGTGATGATGTATAGTCCAGTCCACGGGTACTCGTATAGATGCAGTGTATGCTGTAGAACTTCAAGCAAGGTACGGAGTACCCCAGGGTAGTTCAGCACTCGCAGGGATCATCCGGACACATGGGAAAGACCTGTTCTCTTCTGGTACTAGAGTGAACCCAAAAGAGAAAGGGGACCTGGAAATGGAACAATGGCCGGCGCTTAACTGTTCCTTTTCATCTGCCCTGTTTCAAGTGGAATGGAGAAGGGTGTTGATGTGGGGGGAAGATGTTGTGGCATCTGCACGTATGTGCAAGCATCTGCAGGAGAAAGACATGTGATGATTGAAAGGGTCTGTTCTGGGGAGCATCTGGGTAGGCCCTTGTTAATTGCAGTGCCCAATGAAGTGCTAGGCGCTCGGGGCACGACCAAGTTGGTGCTTTGCCGAGATTTAGCCTGGAGTGGACAAGCTAGTGTCAGTAGAGTGGAGTGTGAATGGTGAGTGTGAGTGGTGAGTGGATGGTGAGTGGATGGGGGAGAGGTTGTAAGTGGTGAGAGTGAGTTCGGTACTGAAAGGCGACAGCCCTAAGTCTTCCTCTGAGGGTTGACTGTCTACACTGGGGGTACGACCACTACAGTGGTGAATCTGGTGATATTATTCAACAAGTAATAATAATATGATATTTATATTTATATATAGATAGAAATAACTATAATTCTGCAACTTCTAACTAAATAATAATAATTATTATTAAGTAATTACCTATGTACTCATACTAACTAGTCTAAAGCAAACTCCGGTGGGCGGCTTCTCCGCATTTCGCCTCCACCTTTTATTTCCCTTTCTTCTTCCTCCACTTCCTCCACTTTAGCATCCTCACCTCCATGTCCCTGTCACTCACCCATGTCTCGCCCTCAGGTCAGTATCGACCGTTTGACGCCTCGTCGCGCAACGGTAGAACCTCGCGAGGCTATGAACTGCAAGTCTTGTCGCAAAAGAAAGGTCTGTATCGTCCCATCATATGGCTATGGCCGGCTATAGTCATATCCCCAGCATGACTTAATGCCAATACCAATGACAATGCCAATGTCAACGCCAATTCCAATTCCATTGCGCAAACAATGCTAAACCCATCTTCAGATCAAGTGCAATCGCCTTCGTCCCAGTTGTGAAGCATGCAAGGTCTTTCAATGTCCCTGCGTCTACGGTAAGCCAACCGAGTCCCACTGACAGCTGTCGCAGTGCCGATCACGGAAACTGACTCGTCCAGATGCCATTCCGAAGAAGCGTGGCCCCAAGACCGATGTGCTAGAGGCCCTACTCAAAAGAGTCGATGGATTAGAGAAGAGATTGCAGGATGAGAAGAATCCCATCTCACCCACGTCGCCCGACCCCCCAGATGACCTCCCGCTTGCGCCTCAGGCCCGCCGCAATACCATAGATACCTCATTTCATTCATATCCTGCCAGTGATCGGCGGCCAACTCTATCATCCTCCAATTCTCAACCACCCGAGTCCTTTCCACGGCCAGCCGTCCAAACAGCATCTCCAGCACTTTCACAACCACACTCACAGTCATCACACTCCCATTCTCAGTCCCAATCGCAATCGCAATCGCAATCACAGTCACAATCTCAGAATGGCATCCTGTCGGAAGTCCTTCTTGATGCTTATTTCACCCGCATACATGGCAAGCCATTCTTCGTCATCGACGAAGCGAGTACGCGACAGCTTTATCAGCTGAAGCAGCTGCCCGCGCCATTATCTATGGCGATATCGGCGATGACTTTGAGGTGCGCTGACGCTGACCTTGCGCCCGTGTGCTCACCCCCGGCAAAATCGACTATGCTAACCCACACTGTGACAGATATGTACATAGCCTCGGTCAACCGGAACAGTCTTTACGTATAGGACTAGATGCGGCGTTACAAGCAAGACGAATGATTGATGTCGATAACCCTACAATTGAAAGCTTGCAGACGCTGCTCCTGCTCTCGCAAGCATACTTCGCTTATGGGCTTGGGAAAAAGGCCTACATGACATTCTGTACGACTTGCTGTTCTATTTCCCCCTCGATTCCCTTGCGGGGTCTACCCTTTCAATAGTGCTTGGTTCTAATGATAATAGCAAATTGTGCCGCCATGGTGGTCGCATTGGACCTTCTCCGCGAGGCACCTTCAAAGAGCAATCTACCACCCGCCGAAAGAGAAATGAGACGACGCCTCTTTTGGTCCGTTTATCTCATGGACCGCTTCATCACCTGCGGGTCGCCTCGACCATGTCTCATCGCAGACCACTCTATCGTTCTTCGCCTCCCAATCTGGTCTCCCCACACTGCCGGCCTCAACGTCGAAGGGGAGCTCTTCCATGTCGGCCCCAACATTCAATACTCGGCCGATTCGCGACGCAAATCACCTAGTGCAGCATCACTATTGATTGACATCACTCGTATTCTTGGCGTTACCAACCGTTACTTGGCCGCGGGTGGCGTCAAAGGCGATTCACATTTCCCTTGGCACGCGCTGTCAAACTTGTCCAAAATTCGACAAGAGCTAGACATTTGGGCCGCGGGGACGCAGGACGTCTTTGCATCTATTGAAGCCTTGTTCGGTCACCCGGAGAGCACGACTCTGCTTCTAAGCAAATTAATATACCATCTCGTTCACTGTCTCCTATATCGTCCCTTCCTACCAATCGACTTGGTAGAACTTCGCGGTACAGGCCAACACCAATCCTGGCAAATCGAAGCTACAAACCTGTGCTTCTCTCATTCCAACGCGATCGCGGAACTAGTCGAGCTAGGCCGAAACTCACCTTTAATAGAGTGGCCCGCATTCGTTGGATACTGCGTTTGCACAGCTGGTACTGTGCACGTCCACGGCGTACACTACAAAGGCCACGAGGGCGAGGTATTCTCTTCCAGCGCGGAATTCCTCACTCGCGAGATGCACCAGCTAGCCTGGTTGCGCAATTCTTGGGCAGGGGTACAGCATCAGCGTGAACTTCTCCAAGCAATCTACACATCACACTCGGAATTGGTACGCAACCTCGCCAGTAGTCCGATGCGCTTTTCTCCCGTCTTCCATCTAGAAGACTTCCTCGACCGATACCCAGGTCTTGCCGTGGACGGTTCCCATGTCCGGTTAATCGACACAGCCGACGAACTCATCTCCTTGTAAGATCAGCTTCTCTCCACCCCAAACCCCCTCTTCCCTCTTCTCCAATGCATATCTGACCTGCCATATCCAGCCCCAACGCCTTCGGACAAGACTCCTACCAACGCCCCATGGCACCCCCAATAACACCCAACACAACAATATTCTACAATCCCAGACCACCAACCCTAAAAACCCAACCACAAACCCAAAGTCCCGCAGACGAAAGAAACCAATCCAAAGATCTCTCCTCACCATCCCTAACATTCCAACCCTCCCCATCCCTCCAAACCCTCTTCCCAATCTCCCTAAACCAACACCAGCACCACAACCAACACGCGCACCAAGAAAATCCCCAAACAGACCACTTATCCCTCCCAACCTCCTTCTCCCCCTCCGCCTTCGGCCTCTCACCACCCCCATTCCTAGCAGAAGGCTTCATAGCACCCACACCCCCGTCAAACCCGCAGTACGCGACTTTCCCATTTGACGCGAACCCGGGGGCCGGGACGGCGCAAGCGGCTGTAACGCCCGGTGGACTTTCGCAGACCTCGGGCTCACATACGGCGGGTAGTGAGACGGGGACGGTGGAGAAGGATCCGTTTTTGAGTCTGCTGGAGCAATTGGCTGAGAATGAGAATTCGCAGGGTGGGCCCAGTGAGCTTGATTTCTTTTTGGGGGAGGAGACAGGGAAGGAGGGGGAGTTGTAGGTTTATTTGGGCATGTTGGTTTTGGTTTAAAATGTATAAGTTTGTTTTGACTCTTGAGCGTATTGAAGGGTTTTTTATTGGATTCGAGTGGAATGGATTGAATTGGATTGGATTGGATGGGGCTGGGTATTGTATTTGTCTTGTCTTGTCTTGGTTGGCTTTTCAGCTGGCTTGCTTGGTTTTGTCTGATTCGATCTAGTTCGATTATTGTATTGTTAGCGATTGATACCATTTTTCTTTTCAAGTTGAATTGGTTGTCTAGTATGCATTGGTCTGGGGTTCGTTAATTCTACCACCAAAATCTAGTATTTCTTCAAACTCGACTCAATCCCCAACACTTGAACATTCAAAGATTTGATATTGATATTGATATTGATAACTCATCGCGAAGGAAAGATCACTGAAACTAAAAAAACACTCATTAAACGCCAGATCATTAAATCGTCCATCGTATTACCTTAAATCCCCCTCGTACCTATCACCATCACGACCTTCCATCACTCCTGAATTTGCAACTTCTCTCCCTTGCCACTGGCATCAAGCAACAACAACTTTCTAACAGGTCGACTCTCTACCCGATCCGAACGACCCTTCAACAAATCCAACACAACCTTCCTAAAATTCAACCCCAGATCCTCCCATACAAACTCCGGATTAAGCGCGCGAACGAAAACGCGCATCGCAGAAACACTAACATTCATCATCGCGCAGACCTGTTCCGCGGATAGCTCAGTTTGCAGCTCACGTATGAACTCCGTCTTGACTGGGCCCTTGAATTGTTCGAACGCCTCTTTGAGAGACAGGATTGCTTTTTCGGGACTTTCGGATTCGGCGTCCTTGTTGGCTGCACCGGTTGAAGAAGAGTTGACTTGTTCTCCGGTCAACATTTCTTGGACGAAAGTTTCGTCGAGGGGTTCGATGTCGCCGTATTCTCCTTTCTTTCCAACTTGCCATGGGACGCGCTTGATTTCTGCGTCCCCGTGGATGCGTCCGATTGGTTGATGTCTCTTTTTTGCTGCATCCTCCTTTGATTCCTCCTTCTGTTCAGTTTCACCACCGAGCTCTGCATCCATGAGAGCCTTGTATGGTCCGATATTTTGAACTGTCACCTTTTCAACTGGAACCTGGAAAAGTGCCGCGATCTGGCTTTGCTTTTCAATAATATCCTTGCAAGAGATCTTCACTTGTTCCCAGTTCTTCTCCTTGTACGCTTCTTGAACATTCTTCTTGAGTTCTCCGAATGCCGCAGATCGTTGGGTGTAGACATTGATGGCGGTCAAATCACCTCTGGCGACTCGTTCGCCTCCCTTGGAAAGGTGGGTGAGATACTCAATCATCTTGGTATAGCTCTCTGACTGTTTCTCCAAGCTATGCGGGAGATGCGCAAGCAAGCGAGTGGCGACTTGCGAGATGTCGATGTCGATTTGTGTGCCAGTAGAAGAAGTTATGGTCTTTTCCGATAGCATGCGCATGAATACAGTTACGATGGATCGTGAATGATCGAGTTGGATATTTCGTAGCTTGCAGAACCGAATCATCTCGTCGATACGAGTGGCCTTGACCTTTGCTGTGTCCTCGTTCTTGGTCACGACTCGTATGATTGCCTTGTCCAGCAGCTTACCCAGGTTGGAATGGAATTGTGCCAGCGGCCACCCTGTGTATGGGTACAGTCTTACAACTGTTTCGTACCAAAGCCATTCCGCTTCTGTGTTGGGAAGGTCGTATTGGGGGTGTAAACCGAACAACTGCCAGACCATGCTTAGGGGGCGTACTCCTGATCCAGCAATGGTCAGAAGATTCCCGAATAACCCTCGCATCAATCTTGTGACCGTGTCTTCTGCCTTTCCTTTTAGCTCGACGGGGGCTGATGTTCGCATTGCTGCCAGCTTTGACATGGCAGCCATGAGAAGAGCAGTCATGAGTGTTCCTATTTCGGGAGCATTGGATTGAAGGTTGCATTTTCTGGATGCGACAGCCTGGCTCAGGGTGCCTCGCATAATGATGCGCAGGGCAGCAATGTGCGAATCATTGCACTTTTCCATCCAGCGTACGGTGTATGGGCTCTTGAGATTGACGAATTCATCCCAGCATACCCATGCTATCATTGAACCGGCTTCACCTATGTTGGTACTAAGGTATGGAAGAGCCATAATTGGCTGATTGGCTCCGGCTGTGCTTTTTAATGGGCCGTTGTGCTTGGACTGTGATTGCTCAATGATGATTCCTGCGTCAAATCCTTCCAGATGAAGTAATCGAGAGTCTAATGCGCAGCATGACCTAGAGTAAGAAATTAGCGTTTTGCAAGATGACAATGTATACGAGACGCGCTGAGTAGAAGAAGAGGAGCTTTATAGAGACGAACTTTAAACTTACCCAGCGTCGATTGTACCATTACTTGTCAAGCTGCCCAGCTGCCCCTCAAAATTTGTCGTGTCGATATTCAATAGCATGACTCCCATATCACAAGCATAGGTCTCAAGGTACGCAGACAGCTTCTCAAACGTCATAGATTTGGCCGCTTCAACATTGTTCTGGATCGTGGTTTGACGCACAAGTCTCTTGAGATCATGTGTTCGCTTTGAGGTCGTTTGAGCTGAAACCATATTTGCTAGCAAGGAGATAACTGGCTCAAGATCTTTCTGCAAGTCCTTGGTGACCTTTCTGAGAGCACCAAGCATATTTTCCTTTTCCAGCTTTGATTCACGATTATCGGCATCGTATTCAGTTGTCAAGAACTTGGTGTATCTTTCTCGCAGTGGCGCTGCTACCTTGCCGATTTTCTCGGATAGTGTAGCAATGAGTAATCCAGAGAGCTCCTGCAGTTCTTTCTGGTTCAGAAGAACCTGCAATTGAGGTACTGCCGCTGCCATGTCTGCTTCGAGGGTGTGAATTTGTTCAATCGACATGTCTTCGAAAGCCTTCGGCATGTATCGAGGTTGAACGAACTGTTCGGAAACTGGTAGAATGACCGAGTTGGCATCTGCCATGTTGATTATCCGCTTCATACGAGGATCTAAAACAGTATCCATGTTTGCTGTATGAATCCATGAAGTTAGGTCTGCACCAAACTCCAGCTCAGACGTGTTGAGGTGCTCCCGGTTGGCAATGCCTCTGTAGAAATAGTACTTTGAATGGATCTGAGCTAGTACCAAGGACTGTGGACCCGCCAGTGCTGTCACGGCGTTGATGTTTGCCGAGTTCATAAGCGAAACCACTGCATCTGCATCCTTAGGTTCAGACTCCGAGGTAAGTTGAATGATGAAGAGTGCATTAATTCGGAAGTTGGACGCAAGGTTCCGCGCATTGTCTGACATCTTTTCATCGACAATCACGACTGCGCTCTTTAGCTGTCTGTAACATTCTAGCAGCATATCTCCCCGGGAAAATGGTGCATTCAATGGCGTAGTTCCCGTTGCTAGCAGAAGGGGTCCTTGGAGTTCGGAGCCAAAGACACAGGGAAGGACAACAGCAGAAGATTGCGGGCTCGCCGGCGTCTCGTCGCAGCTCGAAACAAACTCGAGACCCGTACCGAATCTGATGACTTGTGCTTTCTCTTGATTCAAGAACGAGGGAATAACAGCCGAGTATGTTGCAAGAATTGCGTTCTCTTGGTTATCAAACTTGCACACGTCCTTGAAGGATTGGTTCGTATCGGGTTCTGGTGCATCTTCGACAATGCCTGCTTCAGTTAGCTTTCGTTTTTTCGGGACTGTAGTTAATGCTTCCCGCCTGAACGCACATTCTTGGGTTTCTTCGCGGGTGGGTAGTGTGAAATTTGCTCGTGCAATAGCCTCTGGAAATGCGTCGCTGTCCAGCCTTGCGCCCTCACAGCATTTATCCTTGTCTGTAGTTGCCGTTGGGAGAATCGAACAAATTAATGAATCCCCATCGCGTTTAATCACCAGTGGACAGCAAATGGTAGCTTCTCCGATTGACGCTTCATCCAGGGGAACTGGAACAATGTAAAGGATCTGTAGAAACAAGTTCGATTAGCCCTTGAAATTTGACACAGATTTCTGTAAAAAAATAAAAAAAACATACCTTATCCTCATGGTCCGCAACCATCAATGCAGGATGAGTCCCCAGAAAACGTGTTATGTGCGTATTGCGGTATCCAGATATGAAAACGCATATCTCCGTCCCATTGGGAGTCGAGGCGCTGTTAATTTTCAAATGATGTAGGAGGTGGTTTCCGTGATTTTGATCACCACTATGAGCGAACCCGGGCAATGTATTCCGTGTGTTGAAACAACTAGTATTATGCTGCGCATCTCCCAAGCAAAGGTCCCAGTAGGTCGGATATCGCTGCGAAACTGCTATAATCGTCATGTCGTTGGAGATTGGAACTTGGAACGTAGCATCGGGCGCCTGCATAATCTGAAAGTCTTCGAAAGTTTCTACTGAATATTAGCATCGATTCGGTTGTAACGAGGGAAAGCAACGGGAAATAAAAGATACATACTCAGGTGGTCAAATCCGGCCATTCTCCAAAGGAGCACCTCTCCCATTTCACCTAAATCCACTGCACTGAAAAAGAAGTCCTCGGAATAGGACGAGATGTCGAGTTCGGATACCCCATTCTCCGTTCGATAAAGGAGAATCTTCTCGGGGCTAAAAGGGTGTGCAGAGCCTACTGGCAAGGTCTGGAGAAGATTTTTGACCTCGGCCTTAGAGGTCACAAGAGGGTTGAAGAACGTTTTCCGCACTTTCTCCATGGTGACTGATGGAGCTGATGGAAGTGGCTAAATCTGAATTCCTGGAAGATGATTTTCTCCTAGAAGAGCGAGTTCTTATACGAACAGAAAGCTGTTCGTCTCACTAGTCTCGCACTGTATGAGTCACTACTGGCGTTTCTCGGTTGAAAAGAGTCGTTCTGCGTGGTCGGTTTCTCGATGCAGGTGCTCGGGCTCCAAAAGGAGACAAGGATGAGGCTCACTAGTGGAGACTGACTCAAGAGGTGGGGGCCGCCCCAGTGGGTCAAAGCACAACAGATAGAGTCACGAATAGAGAAGGAGAATAAAAGAAGGCAGGATATGGTGACTGAGCTTGGAGTGAAGGAGTTGAAAAGGGAGAGAAAAGAGAAGAAGAGAAGAAGGATCGAGGCAGCAATACTATCACCTGGCGTGGCTGCCTCAGGCTCTTTTTACGAAGAATTGTATACACAACCCCTAGTACTAGACAGATAGCCTGGGCATCTTTAGAGAACTTGACATACCAGTAGTAGAGTTGGAAAGCTATTAGAAAGTCATACTATATTAAGATAACTTGACTGATTGATGATAATGAAAGCTATTTCAGCTCCATAGTATTATCATGGCAACTGAAAGCCTCAGGCCGCTACGATGTATACAGTGGTCTTAGATCCTTTTCACGCCAATTTTATTTCCAGCCCTGGAGCCAACATTTGAAGGTGTGTTAGTAGTATGCAAACTGAAGAGCCCCGGTTTCAGACGGTAGGTTAAGCATAGTAGTACCGGTTAGCTACAATACTACTTTGAAAGCATTACTATTGTTGTACAAAGTTTCATACTTGAAAGAAGTCCATTCAGAAAGAGAAAGGAAATATTTCATATCAACAAGTCTACCAGTAACTATTTACAGTGTATCATATCAAGTTCAAACCCATGCACAAATTTTTCATAACACCAATGCCCAATGCAAGTTCTTACAGTCTCGAGTTGTTACTCGGGGTATTAGCCGAGCAGCAAGAAGACTTCTCAAACGCATTCGTCGACTGGGTATCGACACAGATGGCACTGGGAGGAACCCAAAGACCAGGGTTCTTCTCGTGGAAGTTGGAAGCACGCAGCATAATGCTGACGGGCTCGGCGGGCATGATGGGGAAGTCCTCTGTGCGGGGGAAGTGGGTCAGGCCGAACTGGAGATAGCAGACAATATCGGTGTTCTCGATGTTCTCGTTGCGCTTGGCCCAGTCCAGGATGGTAGAGTTGTGGGGGTGGTTCTCTTCACCGGTGGACTGGCAGACGTAGTCACCGGCAGGGAAGAGCTCGTAGTCCTTGTAAGGAGTGACCCAGAGGGGCTTGCGGGCGAAAGCAGCGCGGTTGTAGACGGTGCTGCCGGGCTTGGCGAGGAGAGGGGGGCAGTTGTTGTTGAGGATCTTGTAGCCAATGGGCTTGTTGGCGATCTTGTTGATGCGGTTGGGGTTGATGATGTTCCAAGATCTTTGGGTCTCGTAGCAGTAGTCGGCGGCACCTTCAAGAGATGTGCGAAGAGTGGTGTTCTTGCTAAGAAAAGCGTTGCCGTAGGGGTTCTCGGGAGAGCCAACTGCAGCATCAGCGGAGACAGCGTCGCTTTGAACGATGGAGTTGTTGACACCGTCAATCTCGGGATCGACACGCAAGGAGAAGATGTGCTGGTGGTTGTGGGCGTTGATATCAGGGGCGACCTGGGTACCGTAGGGGGCGGCAGTCTCGGTGGGGTGCATGCAGTAGGTGTTGAGCATACCGGTGAGCTTCATCTCGAGCTTGTAGGTTCCGTCAAGGGTGAAGGTGTGGTAGAAGCCGTACTCGTAGTTGGCGGCGGTGATGATTTGGGAGACGATGAGCTTGCGGTCACGGGCAGAGATGACAGTGCCGTCACGGTAATCGGTGTGCTTGTAAAGAAGGCCGTTGTCCTCTTCGTGAATGCAGATAGCGTTCTTGATAACAGCTGCCTCACCGTTGCCAGTGGACATGACACCATCCATGTAGTGGATGGCACCCTTGCAATCACAACCCAGCTTCAGAGAGTTGGTCATGAGACCGGTACCATATTCACCGACATCGAAAGCGTGCTTCTTGTGGTGAGGCTTCTCGGGGCAGCCGTAGGGGACAACCATCTCGACAACGGAGATACGGTTGAACAGGGTGCGCTCGCGGTCCTCATACATGTCGTGGGAGCGGACATCAGAGATGACAATACCCTCACGGTAGTTGAAGCCAATGTGCATCTTGAAGTTGGCCCAAGACAGCTCGTTTCCTCGGACCTTGAAAGAGACGCCCTGGGGCTGGGTGATATCAATGGGCTTGAGGCGGTCGTGGTTGTACTTGTCGCCAATGAACTCGGGGAGATAGTTGTGCTCCTTCAGAGGAGGGGCGGTGCGCTCGCCGTTGACCAGGCGAACATCGACACTCAGAATCTCCTCCTTCTCGGTATCCGCAACAACGCTGAAGTCAAGAGGGTGAGCGTACTGGTTGTCGAACTCGGAGTTACGGTAGTAGACCAGACCCTGCTGGAGACGGCGGTCGAAGCCCCAGCGCTCATCAATACCGATGGCCCAGGCATCCAAGAAGACCTTGGACATATCGGTGATGCCAATCTCGTTACAAGCGCGAATGACACGGGAATCCTTGCGAGCAATGCGCTCCATAACGTCCAAATCCTCCAGAGTAAGAGTGGGCATGGCATTTTGAATCTCCTTGTACTCCTCGACCTTGGACTTGGTCAAGTTGACAACAACCTCGGCGACTTGTTCCGTCTCACGAATGATGATAATGGCGAAAGCGCGGCGATCCGGGGCAGGGATCTTGCCGGCCTTGAAGGCAGAGTATTCAGCCTTGCGAGGCTCACGAAGAGTGATGCAGTTGAACTTGACGGTCTTAGGGCTGCAGTAATCCCGGACAATCTTAGCAGTCTCGGGAATTTCCTTGATGGAAAGTTGATCTGCAAAGGTATTAATTAGCATTGTCCCGCATTTACTATTTTTTTTTTTTTTTCATATCTTATCGCGTACCGAGAGGGTGGGGAGTTCCCTGGGGGAGCATGGCAGCAGCAGCAACGCTGTCATAGTCTCCCTCCCGGAAAATGGTGTAACCGGGAATGGAAGTGGTATCAGGGGCAGAAGCCATGGTGTGTGATTGTGCGAAAAAGGGAACTTGAGAAGCTGAAAAACTATTAAGGTCGTCCATGGCGGACCCTTATATAGTCGGTGGCACTTTGTAACAGATCCATAGATACCCCGCGTGTACCTACCGAATTGGGTTGTCCCAAGTGTTCTGGCTGGGTCGCGAGATACGCGCGACTCTTCCCGACAGTAAACGAGTGGATCTACCTCAGTTTGGCGAAAGACTGGAGAAGAACGTCTATTCTTCTGCTGCATGTTAGTCTTTTTCGTGTCAGGTAATATCTTTTGCGTAAACTTGCACTTTGACGGAAGTTCTGGCCAATCAGCAGGGTGATCTGTGTGTCATGCAGGGGCGACAGGCTACTTACGCCAATAGGGCAGGTTGATCCTACACTAGAGTATGTGCATTATGCTCCGTACACCAATGCCAGTGGTCATAGCTTAACATCACATTACCTCAATAAGTCTGTGTGATTGTTAGGGTATGTGTTGTCTGCCAAGTGCGATCAAGCTTATCTTTTTTCGCGGGGAACCCACGTGACAGATACCGTTTGCCACATGGCCTGGGGCAGCAACGTGGAAAACCAAGATGAAGGAACTTGGAGTATTCTATATTTATTGTACCATTCGACGGATTCTTACTATTATTTTGCAGTACAACATGGCTGTTCAGGGTACCCTGTAAGTACGACGTTTATCTCGTCTGCTGTATCTTGCCTTCAAACGTGCAACCCTTAGTAAGTTAGGATTGGTGTCTCGGTGTCCCGGGGGGTTTGCGTGGACCTCCCTCATTAGGCTTAGTGTGCCCGTCTCCGTCTCGGGATCGAATTCGATCATCTGGAGATGCCGTGTGGGGTCTCTCTTCTCCAGACGCTGGAATAGCGGGGCCCAATTGACCTGCTTCTTTGGGCATGTCGATGCGATTGACTTATCAATGCTCTTTATCGGTGATGTAGCTGCGTGGAGCAGTATGGGACTCAGGGATTTTAAGAGCTAACTCCAGCTGCGAGATCAATCGCCTGTTCTTTCCTCTCGAGTCTAAACTTCATTCTTTACATTACTCACTTTTTATCACAATGGCTTCATTATCAGTTCAGTGTACAGCCCCCAATGGTCGTGTGTGGACACAGCCCACTGGCCTGTTCATCAACAATCAATGGGTGAAGTCGTCAACAGGCGAAAAGATCGCCAGCATCAACCCTGCGTATGTCTATCGAGTTTCCAAAATGTATCATCTTCGAGTTTGAGCCGTGCTAATGTTTTCTTGGTTTTTAGAACTGCGCAAGAAATCACATCTGTCTACGCAGCATCTGAGGAGGATGTCAACACAGCTGTCAAGGCCGCACGCGCCGCGCTCAACAACCCAAGCTGGAGAGATCTTCCTGGTGTTGAGCGGGGTAAGCTGATGAACCGCCTAGCACAACTCATCGAAGACAATCGCGAGACCCTTGCGACGATCGAGACCTGCGATAACGGAAAGCCATATACTGTTTCGCGTGACGATGACTTGACGGAGACAGCCGAGACTATCCGCTACTACAGCGGATACGCCGACAAGATCTTTGGCCAGGTTATCGGCACTACCCCAGACAAGTTTGCGTATACTGTGCGCGAACCCGTGGGTGTTTGCGGTCAGATTATCCCGTAAGTTACTGAACTCTTCCCGATGGTCAAATCATAATCTTCAGAGTCTAATATTCTCCAGATGGAACTTCCCTCTCTCTATGGCTGCTTGGAAGCTTGGCCCTGCTATTGCTTGCGGTAACACTGTCGTTCTGAAGCCTGCCGAGCAAACCCCCCTCTCAATCCTGTTCCTCGCCAATCTCATCGTGGAAGCCGGCTTCCCTCCAGGTGTTGTGAACATTGTTAACGGCCATGGCGCCGTTGCTGGTGCGACACTCGCTTCGCATCTGGATGTTGATAAGATCGCTTTCACTGGCAGCACAGCTACCGCCAAGCACATCATGAAGATGGCCAGTGTGAATTTGAAGAACATCACTCTGGAAACCGGCGGCAAGAGTCCCCTGGTTGTCTTCAATGACGCCGATCTCGAGCAGGCCGTTGAATGGGCTCACATCGGTATTATGTACAACCAAGGCCAGATCTGCACCGCAACCTCCCGTATCCTCGTTCAGGACAAGATCTACGATAAATTCCTGGCAGCATTCAAGGCCCAAATCAAGAATGTTTCCAAGGTCGGCGATCCCTTCGATGAGTCCACCTTCCAGGGTCCCCAGGTTACTCAAGCACAGTATGATCGCATCATGTCATATGTCGATATTGGCAAGTCTGAGAAGGCCACTCTTGAAGTTGGCGGCAAGCCTTTCAAGGGTGTTGGTAATGGCAAGGGATTCTTCTTCGAGCCTACCGTCTTCACGGATGTTACCCCCAACATGCGTATCTACCAAGAGGAGGTCTTCGGTCCTTTCTGCGTTATCTCCCGCTTCAGCACTGAGGAAGATGCTGTCCAGATGGCAAACGATACTACTTATGGTCTTGGTAGCGCCATTTTCACCACAAATCTTACTCGCGCCCACCGTGTTGCGAAGCAAATCCAGTCAGGTATGGTTTGGATCAATTCCAGTAATGATAGCGATTGGCGCATTCCCTTCGGTGGTGTTAAGCAGAGTGGTATTGGTCGCGAGCTGGGTGAGGCGGGCCTGGATGCCTATTCCTCCGTCAAGGCCATTCATGTCAATATGAAGTCCAAGCTCTGAGAGGACTAGGCATGTGTATAGAAAATTAAATTGTCTCGGTATTTTTAGAATGAATATGACTCGGCTTCTTATCATGTTTTGAAGCACAATCTTTCTGTATTCTGTCTACCTGGTCACCACATCATACCATTTTACCTCCTCGTGCTCATCAGCTCGATTCAACCCGTACCGTACTGCCACCAGCCCACAAAGAGTTGATAGTGTCAGGATTCCGCATTTCTGCCTTTGTGCGTAAGAAAAGCCTCGGTGGAGTTGATGCCGGTGAATCATTGCAAAACCCCTGTATCCGATCCAAAAACATCCTATTCCTCCACGAACAGTGATCTATAAGCCGTACGTACGAAGGACGCTCAGATGGCATTCTATCCACATCATGAGTAAGTCTGGACCTATATAGTGCAATACAAGCATCATTTTCCTCGCCCATGTATTCAATAGTGTGTAACAGTGGGTCCAAATCAATCTCCGTGGGTGATTTTGTTATGATTCGCGTCCAGTCTTCCTCTGCTGCTATTATAAAGTCCCAACTTTCATGAATGGGACCGGTGTTGTATGGAGGTGTGAACCAGGCCCCAACTGCGACTATCGTGCGAAGTGAGCGGCACTCTTTCGTTATGAATTTCATCGTATCCATGAGCTCGGCTGCGTCTCGGGGGTTTATCACAACATGTTGGATGCGTGATTTGAGGTTGGAGCGGTCGAAGATATATTGCATTAGCCCGTGACTGGCTCCAAGATCGCGAAAGAAGAATAAATGTCGTTCAAAGTCGAAGCAGCCTAATCCTTCAATGTTTGTTGATCTAATTCGCATGATTTGGCGAGCTTCGTGGCAGACTTGAGCAATGGCTTTGTGGTGATTCTTGCCGCTGATTTTGATTCGTCGTTTGACGCGGTGAAAGTTGGTGCATGTCCATTTCGATGATAGAACAAGATCCCAAATCATCGATCGTATCTCAGGCGGTAGCCGGGGGAAAAAGCTGAATGTATCAGCCATATTATTTTCGGTGGTTCAAATAAACAATGAAGAATAAGTGTAGAGGTTGAGTTGTTGGTCTACCCCGGCGAGGCTCTTAGGCAGCCACCAACAAGTTGAATGTTGCGCGAGGCTGAAAGGCAGCCACTCTGGTCGTCGTTTGTAGAAGGGATCGGCTATTTCCATTGAACAAGGCCAGCTCATATACCATAAAGTAAATCGAAACTTTCCAATTCTATCTACATCCTTGATCATCTATGTATTCTATCTCTATATACAATAATCAAAATCCAGTTCATTTACATCAAAACTTCCAATCACTTCAGCTCCCCATAGCCATTTCAAGATGGTTCCGATTGAAAACTCAGCCGAGTTGCAACAGCTGCCGAATATTGGCCCTTCTCTCATCTACTCCTTTTTAGCTTGAGGAGCAGGCCCCTCGTTGTACGCTTCCTGGGCCTGAATGATCATCGCAATGTCAGACTCTTCAGTATTGAGATATGTGCGATGACCCTGGATGAACCAAAAAGACATCGCAATGACCAGCATCACGCCAAATACCGCGATGGCGTAGTTCATCTCTCCGCCAGATGGATTAGGGGCAGTGGGGAAAAAGAAGAAGATCGAGGTGATGACACAGTATACCAAGCTAACACAATAAGCCGGCACGCCAAGCTTCCCAAGACGGAATTCTCCTCCTGGCGGAAGCTGATCACGTCCAACCACTAGGACGGTGAGGATAGGCAATCCGTAAGAGATTGTCAGAGCGATAGTGCTGACACTCAAAATCGCGTTCAGGACAGTCTCAGCGAAAAGGAAGAGAATGCCAACTAAGGCGATCAAAACACCTTGGAACCAAAGGGCTCGGACTGGAGCTTTCCATACTGGATCGACGTGGCAGAGGTATCGGCTGAATGGGAGTCCACCATCACGCGCGAAGCCCCAAGTAAGGCGAGAGGCAGTGGTCACGATACTGACGCTCTGGCCCAGGCCGTTCATGATGAAGAGTGCGATGAGGACAGCAGCCCCGTTCAGACCTACCGTTTCTTGTACTAGTGACATGAATGGTAGACCACTTGGTGAATCGATGACGCTTCGCACTTCCTGGATACAGAAAAGACAGACCATCATCAAGATGAAACCGCTGATTGCACCTGAGATGACGGCGAAGTATATGACTTTAGGGGCATTCTTTCTGGGGGCAGGAATTTCCTCTACCATGTGAATGACTGCATCAAAGGCAGTAAGTCCATATCTGTCGAGTTGTTAGCTTCGAGTGACCTTAGAGAGAAAAATGCCGATCCCTGTACGTACGCTGCTTGGACCAGTCCCATGAACCATACCACGCCGTCTGACCATCCTGTCTCGTTGATCCACTTTCCAAAGACGAAAGAGGCAGGTTGGTAAGACAGTCCCCTTTTTATGCCCACTGAAATAAGAAGAGCAAGGCAGAAGACGAAGAACAGTCCAAAGAACCACACTCCGACAAAGTTGTTGAGCCAGGGTAGGAACTTGTCCCGGCGGCATCCCAGAACGTTGATCAGGGTGAGGATAAAAACACATCCAATATAGACGACGAACTCGAGCCAACCCTGAGACGCCCCAGTCCAATCCTCATCGAACATAACTTTCATCCCCAGGATGAAGTTCGTCATGAATGCTACTTGGGATGCAGCGAGAGTCCACCATCCAAAGACATTGATCCAGGCGCAGATGTATGAGGCGAATCGGCCCAAGGGGGTGCTCCATAAACGGTAAATCCAGTATGCCTGTCCCAACGCTGTCGGCATGCTGCTACAAATCTCTCCTAGAGAAATTGCCACGCATGTATTGCAAAATGTCACTAACGCAAGACCCCAGAGGATGGACACTGGGCCGCCGTTGATGAGACCATCGGATAAATCCTGTGCAAAGGTTGACCAGGTTCCCAAGACGCAGAATGCGAGGGCTAGCATACTCCAGAGATTGAACTTTCGCTCGAGAGTTTGGCCATGGCCAAATTCTGCCAGGTCCTGTGCATCTTGGATTTCTTGCTCAGACGGTTTCCAGGTTTCGGATTCCACGTCCATAACTTGGTGAGATGTAACAGTTTTGAATGCCTCAGGGTAGGTAGATGGGGGTCATTTCCGTATTGTCGTGTTTGATGGATATGAATCGATGGAAATTCTCGTCGAAGATGAATCAAAAATCCAACAAGAATGCGTTCAATCTAGTAAATGTACACGGTGGATGTTGCAGGAGCGGGACTTGGGATATAGGCAGCCAAGATATCCCATTCTCCATGCCCCAACAACCCGGGGATTTCTCTTTTTTTTTCCTGGGGAACCCCACGGTCTCGGGTTGTGTGGCTCTACCCCTCGTAGGTGACCCTGACTTCACCGAAACTGGCCCACTTGGCGCTGCCACATCCTGGTTACGTCCTGGGGATTAGGCGAAGCAACGTTGGACTTCTTCAGAACTTCCACGAAGAATATCTCCACCGAGACCTTACGTAGGCTGGATCTTCCTAGTGCGGAAGGTAGATGCGGACTCCTGGCGGTGCATTTTCTCGAATGAAATCATCCAGGATAAAGATCTTCAGCCTTGATGGATCTCGACACGAAGTCCGATTCCCCGTGGAGAAACCCCATGGAGCGCGAATGGCTGATTTCCCCGAAACCGTGACACACCGGCACTTCCATGGTTCACTCGGGTGTCGGATGTGGCAAGATTCGCCCTATAATTCGCGGTTAGTTTGACATCTTGAAGCACAAAGAAAGTTTGCGCTTCGGCTCGGAAGGCCATCGGGCGTTTTGACCTACCCGATTGAATTTAGCACGGAATATCAAGGTACACCCGGCCAAGAACCCAAGATATGACACAAAACATCTGGCTAAGCAACATCCTATGAGATATCAAACGGTGGGCCGTTTTGGCGACCGATAAGCGCCTGCTTGTACCTGCCCGAAGGGGTCTGGAAGCAAAATGATGCCGAAGTCTCCACTCTGGAGAGGCCCGAAGCTCCAAACACGGACCGACC
>KB644853.1:1649-169145 GCA_000347475.1 Penicillium paxilli ATCC 26601
GTTCAGACGTGTGCTCTTCCGATCTCCCTTGTTTCCACCTCTTCCTTCTTAGCTTCACCAACAAACACATTGCAAGATCAAGACATTTTATTTTAGCCCCCGTCAATGAAGATCAGCGGGTCAAACAGGGACAGGGCGGAAATTTTGTGCGTATGTGGTACTGTATGTACGTACTCCGTACTATACGGTGAGTGGCAAAGATGGAGATGCTTGAGTCAAGACTTCTGCCTCCTTCGTCCTTAAGCCGATACGAGTTCTAGGCATCGGATCGACACTCAGAACCTCCTGCTGACCCGGTCACTTTTTGATCGGAAGTTGGGCTGACTCAACTTTCAAGGCGTCGCACCCAACCAGCGTGCTGTCAGCCGTCGGAAAGTCTGCCTCCTGATTCGGGTAGGGAAAAGAAGAATTGCCCCGAATCGAAAGAAGGCCCCGCTCAAGAAAGGATGAAACCGCCCACTTTGCAGCGCGGGCCACCTTTTCTTTGACAGCGAACCACATGAAACGCCTCTCTAACCGGGATCCCACCGATTGTCACCCCTTAGTGGGACCGACATGGACGGCCTCATAACTTCAATGGGCATCTGCCAAGAACTAGTTCTTTGTCAGGATCAACTCTCGCTGCGCCCTACGACGCAGATTGAAAGATTTGACGGAAGTAAAGCCATCCTAGGGGGGCTCAGTAAATGTGATGCAAACTTGAAGGAATAAACTGAATGGCTCTAGTTAGAGGGGGAAATATTTCGTAATCATCAATATCACATGTGGGTCAGATAGGAAAATTGAATACGAACCCTTCACAAGCGTTATGAGAGAGATTTGGCATACTCTGAGCCGCTCCCGACGAACTGCTCCGAGTCGGGAGGGATCGGGTTTCTCGTCCAGCGTGGGGAGACAGTATCGCTCAATGATGCAGCAATCGAGCCCATCTTCGTAGCCCTTGCATAGCGAGTATCTCATGCATCGGCCCGATTCAGTGAAGCGGATGTATCCTTCAAACCTTGAAAGGCGCGATGTGGAGTCGCGTGGCCACAGGAAAGACAAGATAGCCGACAAATGGAAATTCTAGAAGCAGATGAACGTGAATACTGCAGTCCTGGATAGAAATCGTCCTGGGTCGATGTAGTAGTTCTACTAGCAGGGGGGCTTTTTTACTCGACATGTTAATTGAATTAGTACTAACTAATAGAAATTCCACTTTAACATAACATTACTAGTACTAGACACAGACAGGCAATTTTGTGCTAATAGTACCATGATGAACAGATGATTAACCCTGGAAAGGTCATCCATCGATGCTCTCAAAACATTAACGCCAAAGACAAAATATCTTCTCCTCGAGCACCTTCGGAAAGTCCTCTTCTGAAAACCTGAACTCGAGTACATTACGTGAAATATCACCGTGTCCGTCTGCAAAAGCACGTTGCATGATTCTCTCATTAGCTGCAAGCCTAGCCTCGCGGGCAGGGTTATCTTCATGTCTTGGGAATCGATTCGAGACTTCAGCCACCAGGAGGAGACAGCGAGCATGCTCGATAGGCATTTCGTCTTGATACAATCGCGTGATACTAGCTGCATTCTCGATATAGGTTCTGAGCAGTTTCAATTCGATGGTTAGAACTTGTTGAGCATTGGAATGGAGTATACTATCAGCGATAGGAGATCCTCTGCTGTTTCATAGTAGTAAACATGCAGTAGATGCAGTAGGTTTTACATACCTTGCATTTTCCAATTCTCCAAGCTCCATGTAGCACAGTGCTAGATAGTACCGATACGTGGCATGCATCTGCGAGAACCTCTGTAAAGGATTTCGTGACAAGCATTCTTGTGCAACTAAGAGCTTTTGTTTTGCATCAAGGAAGTTCTTTTCCTTAATCCGAAGCTTGGCGAGGTAGAAGTTCACACTAAGAGGCGATACGTCAGTTCAAGTCTTCTTCCTGGAGCCGAATAAATCTGATAACTCTTACATTTCAATTGTTCCGATAGCTTCTGGGTCAGACTGGGGTAGATTTCTGATATCCTCAAATGCCGACTCGATGATTTGCTTTGCAGCATCGACATCTTCCAGAAACAGCTGGAACCAGCCCTCCTGCGCTTTCATAACCGGGGGCAATGGAATCGCATGTCGATCTGTTCCCGGTGGAACGGGGACATTCTCTCTCCAGGCTGTTTCAAATTTTCTGAACCACTCCAGGGCATCATGGTAATTGCCTCTCATAAGATAGGTGAGGGCTAGAACATAGTCTGGTCTTTGATATGCTCGGAAGCTTGCAGGTGGGATCCAGGCGGAGTCATCCCGGTATTGAATTGCGCATTCCAGGGCCTGTTCTCCCTCACTACGATGAGCGAATACTCTCCATTGCAGATAGTATGTACTAGTAAACAGATCGTGAGTCTGTGAGTCACGAGCCCCAACTGTCCTTAGAGCCATCCTTTCAGCCACCATCATATCAAGAACCTCCGAGAGATCACCATCATCTAACAGAATTCTTTTTAAATCAGTAATTGATACTTGGGGGTGAACCCCGGACAAAAGTTAGCTGCAACCTACCTTGCGCATCCAACAAGGCGATGGCAAAACTCAATAGAGCTGTTCAGTTCCGGAGAAGCACGGCGTGCAGCTCTGAATTTATTCTTTAGAGCGCGTGTATGTGGTAGCCAAGTGAGGAACTTGTCATAGTCCTCTGAATGTAGCTGCTCAATACTTCCATGGATGTGCTCATGGTGAATTCCATGTAGAAGCTTTGCAGTTCTATCTAGACCAATTGCCATATTTTTGGCTCCCATCCATTTCCGGTAATAGAGCTGTGTGGCTTTGGGCACTCCTATGGAGTGACGGTTTGCTTCGGTCGTGTGAATGAGACAAAGAGCCGTGAGCTGATGAATCTTCATCTGCACCCTATTTTGAAGGTAAGCCACATTTACTAGTCTTATTATGTGAAGGGAATAATTCGAGTACTTACTCTCTCTCATCCGTGCACCATTCCAAGCCTTCACAGAGTTGTCCCATCTTGAAAATTTCTCGATCAATGCCTACTTCGCCGTCTATAAACGCCAATACCGATAGCAGGTCATGGCATCTGGGGGATAAACAATCAAAAGCCAAGCACCAAATCGGTGGCACCGAAGGAAGTTCACGCCGACGAGTGCTGCTGGACTCGCCTAAAAGTGACATTTGGGATTCAATTGTGAAATACTCATGGAACTTTGTGGAAATTTCATCAAGCGTATAATCTTGAAGACCGATCAGCGATCCCAATATTTGCAATTCTTGCAAAGAACCGCCCAGTTTATTACCGAGATGGAGGATTTTCTGCTTATCCGAGGCGGAGTAAATACTCTCTATCCCCTCATAGCCGGGGATCATCAGAAAGTCTTTCGCCATGCTATCAGCATCTGTCGTATCGAAATCTGGCTCATTTACCCTAATGAATGATTCGCGTCCTCGAGCGTTAAAGACTTTACCACCCATGTAGTATGGAACCCCATCGTCCGGGTCCGCGTCCGACGACTCCGGGTCCGATTGGTCAGGCATGAACTCGTCATTTCTTGTCGTCACAATTGCCAGGCCTGGAGAAGTCTCATCAGGCCAATATTGTGAGATATGTTCAAAGCTCTTCACATTATCATAAATGATCAACCATGATACCGCTACAAGACCACACATATTAGTGACTACTAGCACTAGCTTTTTCCATAATCATCCTCAATTACTCACAAGTCTCTTCAAGCCAGACGAGGACTTGATCACGGTTTGTGTCAGGATCTCGAACATCGTATCCAGGAAGCTCGAGTTCCTTTGCAATACGGGTGAAGCTTCTTTTGAGGGAAATCTTGTCGCTGCAATCCACCCAGAGTATCACGTTCGTGAGACCACGAAGAGACCTTCCCAGTGCATAGTGAATAGCAAGTGTGGACTTTCCAGAAGGCTTGCTGGAATAGAGCACAGTTGTTAGAAAATCATCCTGGTATTCCTCTTTCTTGGTGAGACAAGCGTCAATTTGTTCGCGGTATGAGGTTTCCATCATGATGAATCTATCGAGATTCCTTGGTGGACACATGTTCAACGGCCGACCGGTCTCATATCGAGGACCTGCCGGGGTGCTTGAATCTTCGCTGTTCATTTTGATCAAGTGTGTAATAAAAGTTCCGTGAGATTGTGTGAAATGGTGATGTGTGACTGCTCGAGTTCCAAAAATGACAGGGGGAGACTCCCTCTTGTTATCGTTTTCCCATCTTCTAATTCAAGTAGAACTCGAAAACAATTTTTGACAAGATGGATCCCTCGAGGTCCCATGACGATCGAGCATCAAAGCAAAGTTGGCGAGCGAGGGTCAACAAAGAGGAATACATGAAAGAGGTGGTAGTCTTGCTCCCTCGAGTATTTCAACAAAGAACAAATCCCGCTTTTTGGATTCGTAATAGTGTGGACCATGGTAGTTGCAGAAAATTGACTTTTTACTTGAACTAATACTCTAATAGTAGTAGTTAAGTACAATTGTAGTAGTTAAACATTCTACTGTACAAGAATATGAAGCAGCGTGCACTGGATAAAGGGGAAATGGGGGACGAAATCTGCAGTCTTCAACTCGGATAAAAGTGGGATACTCGCATGCTGAAACTCTGCTCTTCCTTCTCATTACTAGTAGTCCGGACTACACTAATGAATTCAATAGGGTCCATTGATTGCAGTACTCCACACTAATTGACTTGGGAGTCTGATCAACTACGAGTCTCTCCACGAGTATTCCTTTCCTTTGAAAGAATCGAACTTTAAAGACTGAAAGAATATGATTGCACCAAAGACTTTACTTGAAATATGAAAGAAAGGCAACTATAATTAAGCCAGACCAGCATGAGAGCCCGCCGAAAGAGTATTCGAGCTCACAAAGACTCAAAGAATAGTTATGACCACTAGTACGCACATCTTACTATCCAAAGGAAACTCGATGGAGTATTCCTTATCTGCACCAGAGTGATAAAATGGCGTCCATACTCGCATAGTTAGCATAGTGTAGTAACAAGATACTCACAAAATTCAGCAACTCAAGTTCTGCTATCACCTGGCAGATTTTCAAACTCCTCGGATCTCTATCATCCAAAAATGGACAAACTCAAAGGAGCAATCCAAAAGTTGAAAGGGAAACTTGGCCCAGCCCCTGCTAGCTTGCCCGAGTTTGACAACACACGTCCAGCCAATCGTACCCCGGAAAACCATAAAAAGGTCATGAAAAAGCGAAAATATGGTGAATTGGGAGGGTCCTACGCAAAAACTGACATCGATGCCAGTTTCACCGCCACGAGTGGTGCAGTGAACCCGGTGCCTCTCAATGGTAACCAGGCTGCTCCTAGGAAACGATTGGCCAATGGTTCAACTTGGAGCGCACCAGACTCCGACCCCATTACTGATCCTGCAAACCTTCCGGCTGGATGGAGTCCGGATGAGCCAGACCTTGAGTGGGATGATATAGATGGCCAACTCCGACGATGCGCTGACAGAATCAAGGCCAATATAATGGTGCCATTCTTCCAGAGCAGACAAAACGATTATCTAGCAATGCGGGCAGAACGAGACAGGGTGAGAGATGGATTGGCTACAGAAATTAATCAAGATTCTGCACTTCGTATAGATACCCTTAGTCGGATTCTAGCAGACCTTCAAGCAAAACCCGTTGCACAAACACACGGCCAAATTCCGAACGTCCAAGCTTTAGTCGCAGCTTATACGGACGGAACTCTGACATGGACTCCTGGGCAAGTGAGTTATTGGGGAAATGGGCACCGCATAGCTGGACCTGTGGATTTCACCTGGAACGACATCCACACCCACCTAGGGACTTTCCGAGGCAACAATGACAATGGACCGGACGGGTTCTGGGTTGAGGGTGTAAGTCTGCCGCAATAAAGAGAATGAAGACGAAAGTCAAGTTTCTAATTATTACTTAATTCAGATTCAAGGGCCCGGCCCAAGTGAAATGGCACTTGCAAGAATCCCACCAAAAGACGGTGGCCGGCATTTTGTATGGACCATCCATCCTTCACGTTCTGAAATGACGATCCAATTTCAAGCTTGGACTGACAAATAATCTTTAATTTCTTCGCAATTTTTAGTTTGATGTATCGATGACATTACCCGGCTGCACCGTCCCAGTGACATATGAAGTACAAGACGATACTGGCGCAGACATGTTGACAGTGTTTAACGAGGACTTGCACCAGATAGCCTTAGTGAATGGACTGGGCCCCAATTCAGGAAACCCTCCCATACTTGGATGGCAGGCATTCTCTACTGCCGATAATAGGACTTTCTTTTTGCCTGTGGTCGAGATTTGCGTTGCCGTGAAAGACCCGGCAGACCCGAACAGAAATATGATGCCCTTCATTCATATTTTCTGCGCTGCACAAGCCAAGACAGCGGGAGCACTCAATTTCAGACTTAGTGGCCGTTGGGTTAGAGATGTTCTTTATAGCGCAACCACCCCCAATGGTGACAGAGAATTATATCTGTGTGAGAAAAAAGGAGAGCTCACCAGAGTTCCTGCATGTACCCAGCAACTCGCACATAGATGGAGGCTGGATCGAGGTATTTTGCAGACTCTCGTTCAACCTAATCAGCTTCCCCTTGCTACTGCAGGAGGAGCACCACCACCACCAGCAGGAGCACCATCAGCAGGAGGGCAGACAGGAGGGGGATGACCAACTGGTAGTCATGGTGCTGGTAGGGGTTGTCCGAAGTTTTTGAATCAAGTAAACTAGCACTGTATACACTAACAAGCCTTATACTAGTTATTACTGTAAAGTATTATATAGTATAAGATCTCTTTCGGATAAAATTTTCTCTGAGAGTACTAGTTAGTAGTATAATTTATCTTCTCTTTTCTAGAATACTATATCTAGTAGAGTACTATCAATTATATTTTGTAGTAAAGAGATTTCTATAGAGTTCTATACTAGAGTATTATTTATTTATAAATGACATTTGAAATCATTAAAAAATTAATAAATACTGGTAAAAATAGAAAATTTATATAGTTAGATTATTCTATAGATTAAAAAATATATAAAAAAAGTATAGAAATACCTAATTAAAAAAATATTCTAGTTTTTAGATAGAGTAGAAAATATAGCAACGAGAGAGTACTAGATGGCTTGAAATGGCCACTAACAAATACTAGTATCACTAGTGGGTGATGAAGTCAGCTGACCGTGCAAGGGCCGGTTAAATAGTATAAGGTTCTCCATTAAAAATCTGACGTTCTTCGCGTCGGAGTGTTTTCGAGATAAATACAAAATCCTTTGGAACTTCTTTCCTTCTTTCGCAGAGGAACTTCATCTTGCCGTCCATGCGATGATCACAGCAGTCCACTGCGCATAACAGCTCCGCACCCCAGCATATCCATAATTCCCGCAACACTTTCCCCTCCAGGACTTTATAAATGAGATGGGATGTAGAGGGCTCTGGAACTTACACATCAATGGTTGGTGATGGTCGGTACCATATAACTTGCGAACACTAACATACCCTCTTAGGGAAATGGTACCGCTTCTATCGCCCTCAAGGGCGGATAAGTCCCCCTGACGATGAGTCGACATTGCGAACAATCAAACATCTATGCGACAAGCCCGACAATCTTGAAGGATGGGAACCAGTACCGTTCTCTAGCCCAATTCACTCGAATCTAGATTTCATAACAACTGTCGATATAGATGCAGGCACTTTCACGATCTCATTATGGAGTGAGCTTGACGGATTATTGGCACCTTCGGCAGTATGGATCGATCTCGCCAAGATCCATGAGATATCTAGCATAAATCATCATATGATGCGGAAATCTCAATATATGTTGAGTGAATATATCTGTGAGAGCAACAAGGCACAAAAAAAGCAATTAGAGACGTTTGAAATCGACTTTGGCACCCCTACACTCATGAACGAGCTACAGGGGCGATTCTTTACCAACCTCGTTTTTATCTGGCGCTTTTATGTCGATGACCCTTCGATATGGAGATACAATTCTCCTATATTCAGGGTATTTTTTGTTGCTTTCCTGCGTCTTGCAGCCTGGGATTTTGAGGTGTCTTTCGATTGCAACGTTGAGCTTCCGATCTCTTTCGCGTCCATTCCCCTTTGGAGCTACCCCGACGCGGACGTCTATTGGTTTCATGGATACTCGCGGTCGTTAATAATTCACAACATCAGGACAGGAGGATGACTAAAGGTGCTGGGCGGGTGCAGAATAGAGGGTCATTTTCGGCGTCAATCCCACAGGTCCTCATATTCTAGTTGTAATTTCTGAGACTTTCTGGCCACTGCCAACCACCACCATGAAAATAGTAGGCTCTTGCCATAAGAAATCTATCATAATTACACAATGAGTTTCTGTCCAGTTTAATCCAAATAATGATACCACAGCAGCTATTAATCACAAAATAGCGATTTCAAACAGACAATCAACTTCATCGTGGCTACCTATAGTAGGGTTGTTCCAGTCACGGGATGGCACCTTCCCCCGGTGAACATCAGGGAGAGCTTCCCAAGGTTGAGGGTCACCCTTTTCTTTCAGTCACCTCTTCAATTATCTCATCTCTTTCCGATCACACGGCAAACTACATTGTCTCCTAAGAAAAATGGAAAGTGAAGTTGCCACCCCAGGGCATAGTTGCCTTGAGTCTCAATCTTCAAAGGCAAACCGCTTTGCTAGTGATGCAAAGGAGAACCGACCCCCACTGTTTATGCAACGACCATCGAGCTCCGCTGTTGATCTTACATCGTTTTCATTCTCAAAGCCAAGCTCCCATCCAAAGGGCTTCTCGTTGCGTAATATCCCAAAGCAAGGACCTCTCAATCCTCCCCCGCTTGACAATGCAGGGCCAGATATACTCCCGACATTGGGAGCGGAAAGCTTCAAAGGCTGTGCTCGAGAGAGGTACCTTTCCTTCATCACGAAATGGGTGATTGATTTCCTGCTGATCTGTTCTTCATGTTTGTTTCAGTCCCACTAGCTCTCACCCGGAGAGTAACTCTTGCCAATCACAGGAAACCAGCACAAATGATCGAGAAAAAGGGCCCACTGATGGGGTGATGCATATGGAACGAGACTTAAATTCTGGAAAAGAAAGAATGTCGGGTCACAAAGAGGAAGTATGCAATTCCCAGCGACATAAAGGATCCGGGGGAAGTTTGAATCGGAAGACCCATCCTCGGTCCACCTTCCGCTCAAATGATGCATCTAGGGTCACCAAGCCTCGCCGTGAGAACAAATCCTTCCAAATGAGTGAAGACAGGCTGTTCGAGCTTCTCATTGCAAAGATTAGGCTGCGAGAAGAAAAGGAATTCGAAATCACGGCCACGCAACAGCGGCTGGAGAAAGAAATGTTGGAGATAAAGCGGGAGAACCAAGGCCTGAGAGACAAGGCAAAAATATACGCTGAGCAGATTCTGGATATGGAAAATGGTATCAAATCACGAGATTTTCAGCTCACCCGCTGGAAAGAAAAGATACTCAAGTTCAAACACATTGTCAATGATCTGGGCCACGACTTCGAAGCCCTTCGGCTCGACTCCAATAAGTTGAAAGCAACTACCTCATCTCTTCAGGATGAGCGGAGAGAACTAGTTGAATCTATCGATGAGATCAGGACTCAGATTATTCGGTCGGAAGAAACTATGGAAAGTCAACGGATGAAAATCACCGACCACGAGAAGGAAGCGTCAAGGCTTGAGCAGGCCCTTCTTGTTTCCGAAGATCGGCTTAAAGAGACCCTCTCTAGCCTAGCGGAGGAAAAGCAACGAAATACAACTCTCGAATCATATATTCAAAATTACTCCCGGGTTCAAATCAGACAGACAAATTTACTCCGAGCGGACCACACTCAGTTGATGGAGAAGCTGGTCTCGGGACTCGACAATGTCTCCGCAAGCTCTGCTGATGCAAGAGATCTCATTCTGTCTTCCATGAGATCGGCCTTGGAGGAATGTCGCTGTTCGGTCGAGGAGCTGAGAGAAAAATGCTCTGCTGAAACAAGAGATGTTCAAGACTTCAGCAACACTGTTCATGATGTCGCAGCCCGGTTAGTCATACAGAGGATCAATATAACATCGTTTGAGAGAGAGCTAACTCAAAGTCCAGTCTTGATAAATTGGCAGCACGTATGGCAGTTGACATGGAGTCGGTCGCTAGGTCCAACCTTCAAGCTTCCGATAGCATTGGCGCAAACACCAAAATGATCGAATGTAGCTTTGGCCCAGAGTCAGTGCTTTTGCAGCAAATGAGTCGCTGCAATAATGCTCACGAGTCTCTTGATAAGGCACTGGGAGGATTTTCTCCAATGCTGAGCGGCCTTGATAGTTCGGTGAACCTTTTGGCGTCAAGTGGAAAAATTTTGATGCATGAGTTGAAGGCAATCGATGCTAGATTGCTTGACTCTCAAGATTTGGCAAACAAACCTAGTCTTGAGCAACAGCTATCGAAATTGTCCCAAGAGAATGTTCAGCTCCAAGCACTCTTCCAGATTGGCTCGTGTGAGAACTTAAGTCTCCGTGCAAACCTGGATGAGCTGGAAGGGGAAAACCAGTCCCTAAAAGAGGTGGTGGCAGATTTACATGAAAGGATCAAAGCCATGGAGAGCTCCGAATTTGACCTCAAGGCTGAGCGCATTGACCTTCATGAACAATTGGAGTCCGCCAAAGGAGAGGCTCAAAAAGTCGCGGAGTATAACGAGGCTTGCAGAAAGGAGTTACAACTGCACCATGATGAGCAGATCGAGGGTTTTCAACAAGACAAGGACACACTTGAGAAATCAACTAAAATGCTCATAGAGCAGTTAGAAAAGATTCAAGACTCATTGGTGAGTGTGAAGGGCCCAGACGATACAAGGACATTTGCTAAGAGACACAGGCGAACGCACAGAATACGATTGAAGAGCACCGACAAGAGCGCACAGCACTTGTAGGTTCTATAGGGAATCTGTGACCTCGAAGTACTAATTTTACTCTTAGACCCATGAGCTAGAGCAGCAATTCCAGAGCCTTGAGCATACAAAATCCGAGTCTGCAGCACGAGAGCTTGCTCAGACAGTCGAGATACAGCGATTTCAGGAATCGGAGGCTGCCTCTTGTTCGGAAAGGAATGACCTGCAAGAAAGGCTCAGACAGGCCCACGAAAGAATCCACGAGCTTGAGCAGAGCACAGTGTCCAGCAATGGCACCGAGTCCCTGAAAAAGCCTCAAGTCAAGGCCATTGTGCCGTTCTCGGAAATTCAGAACAAGTTCTCCTACCAGCGCAATCCATCGCCTTTTTATGATCCAGGTGACTTCGCAATGCTGTTCATGTCAGATGATTTGTGTCCCTCCTCTCCATTCAATATAAAGGACATGGACCAGCCTGCCATGGACCCGGAAAAGGACTCTCCGAAAAAGCAACCATCGAAGCCACCGGCCCTTGAAGCTGGAGAAATGTCCCATCCCTCTCCGAAGATGAACAAATCCCCTGCACAAAGCAAGCGCAAGGCAGTTAACTTCAAGCCTCAATCTCCGGGTATGCCCGGCGCGAGGACGTCTAGCGCTAGGTCTGTCTTGAATAAAGTCCAAAATGACCAAGCAGAGCGTCCGAATAAAGTGATGAAACATGTCCATAAATGGACTTATAGCCGCATCCGCAGCTCAGGTACCGAAGTCCAACATGAGGGACCCGCAGATCCTTCTCGCATGTCCACCAAAGAGCGGGAACGACGGGTGAGTCCAGAGGCCCTGGTGTCAGCAAATGGAGGAAGCAAGAATCCTCGGCGTACTGGAGCTCGGAGTCGAGGAAAACGTCAAACTAGAGGTAAGCCGAAGCTTCAACTTATCTGTGGCCAGGTGGAGGTTTATAACAGTATGACATTCTGATCATTGTAAACAGGTGAACGCTATAATGCCCGGTTCAGCCAGGAGAAGTAAGGCCGTTCAAGATCAACACCAGAATAGCCATTCTTGCGATCAGTTGCGCCGAATGTTGCAATAAGTTTCGCTGCTTCGCAAAGAAAGGACACCAGCTGGTTTCGTTATTTGTATTCATCATGTGCAAACATGGAATATCTCCACTCATTCTTTCCTGACTCTATGATGCCTCGCTGGAGAATTGACTTGTTCTGTTTGTTTGTTTGATTCTTTATTTTTGCTCTATGTTAGAGCGGAGCGGCTATTTTGATAGGGAGATGAGTATCGTCACAATCAATGGAGAGGAAAAGAGAGATATGTAGTAAAATTCATTTTTATCTTCAGTTGAAACCCAAAGCCGTTAAGCTCGTAAACGCCAAGCAAAATGCTCCATCGAAGGAAAGTTCAGAGTAGTTGGGGCCAACAGAAGGGTAACCTCCGCATGGTCCCTATGTCCGCACCTCCCAGGATATAATGTACACAAAAAGGTTATACAGCCCGATCATAACCCTCGAATCACCACAAATATCTTGCGCAAGTTTAGGAATCCATGACCGCAATTGTTTCGAGTCTCAAGTCCATTATTTCAGCCTCAGCGGAGAGGTTGTAGCATCCGGGGTTGTCATATTAATCCATGCGCTCGGAGACGTTGAGATGGAAGGATCAGCGATTGAAATCCCGCAAGATCGGAGGGTATGCGCTAATTGAAAAGAGGCAATCGAGGTGTGGAATCGGTAAAAAGTAGGGTTCGTCGGAATTATTTCGCCTTGCCGCCCTTGGTCGCTTCGAGGAAAAGGACCTTCTTCTTCACGACAGGGTCGTACTTGAGCATGGAGAGGGGACGGTGTACACGGGGGCGGATCATTGTGCGATAATAACCGGTCATGGCCATGGAAATGAGCCGGACGGCAATGGTACGTGACTTCGCTGTACGGAGAAATTATGTTAGCGGATCATCGGAGAGTGTTTGGGGTTAAAAGTGCATCATCCGGCACACGGCAATTCGGCGTGGCGGGGGTTAAGTGAGGCATGAAGTGCCTCAACCCCCGATGCGATGAGGTTTCCAGATTGGCGTACCTTTCTTGGCCATTTTTGCTCGACGTGTCGGGATACTTGGACGGTGGATCGATGCGATGGAAATTCGAGGTCGGCCACGGCGTTGGCAGAATCGCGGAAATCACGTGTATGATACCTTAGTCATCGGGAGTATTTGTGCACTAATCCTCTTTGGGAATAGTCGGTTCCTGACTGGAAGGAGACTCGGACCCTTAGAAGTTAGAAGTTAGAACCATCAGCATTCGATATTTCATCTGATGTGCATGAGTTACCATCCTTAATTTGCTAATGGAAACATGATTGGTGTTTATGAGTCATACTACCGTTTCCCATCAACGCGTCAGTTGGACCTGATCAACTTTGCTAGTGATCTAGTTCGATGCGAGATTGAAACTCCATTTCTACTACAGATACACTATTTTGTCATCATGATCGCAGAGTCTCAAGCGGTGGTTAATTCTCAATTTTGATACAGCCTTAGTTCAAGATCATTTGATCACCCGGGACCGTATTTGATGCCGAAAGGTCCAGACACTCAAGTTGCCTAAGGCTCCACTGCTTTGCTTACATGCATTAGGAGCCAAGGGTCGGTTTACACTTTCCCCCGAATTCCTACCTATCGCTTTGTCTGCGCAGGGACACCTTAAATTTCTTCTATATCCCACACAACCGCCGGGGAGACTTGAATACCCAGCTGCACTTCGTACAAGCATAAATCGACAAATCCCCCGAATGCGCGCGACATAACATCCTGCACAGCCAATAGACTGATGCCTGAAACATTGCTGTTCTTCCTTGTCAGCAGGGGGCTGTCTACTAACCAGCCTATCAGTTCAGGAGAGCAAAAATGATTTTCAAGGGTTTTCTTCGTCTCTCTTGGTGTCTACTAGCCCTCACAAGTCAAGTCCTATCACACGAAGGAGTCGGCTCTAAATATGACAACCCAACTGCGGGACCTGCAGCTAGCTACTTTGCTGCTGCCACGACTCTCCCCGTCACTGCGCTACAAAGCGCTGCTGCCAAAGCTAGCCAAGCTGCAAAGGATTCCACTTATCCTGTTAACCCTCATAAGGATGCTAAACGAGTGACCATTCATAGCGACTGGATAAATCTCAAAGAGGTAGGTGGGCTATATTTCCACGAATTCTACATCACTTGCTGATCTTTTTCGACAACAGGGTTCAGCCTTCGTGTGGATTGCTGATATGGATGTAGACTGTGATGGTATTGATTACAAGTGCAGGGTAAGTCATATTCCCTTTCTCTGGTTTGAAATGTTACCACAGGTCGTCGTGACCCTTTATTGATTCACTAGCGTAGGGAAACCCAGACGGGCAGTCCCTGACTAACTTCGGTGCCCTAGCGGCATATCAAGTTCCATTCATCGTGATTCCCGATAAATTCGGAACCACCTATCAAAAGGACCTTCCCGGTAACAATGTTGCTGCAGTCATCTGGTTTGTGACAAGCCCCGAGTCCTTTTATCTGAGACCCCCGATTCTAAGTATGTTTTAGTGATGGTAAAATGTTCTACGGCGTCTATGGCGATTCCAATAGTGATGACCCGGAGGTTATAGGGGAGGCTTCATGGCTACTGGCTCGAGCATGCTTCCCCAAAGACAATCTGAGCGGAAACAGTGGGCATGAGAATGCAGACGTCACCTGTAAGTACATCGAGCCTTTTTTTTCCTCAGCGACCCAGGCTAATGATTGCAAGACATTCTTTTTACTGGCAATGATACAGTTCTACCCACCGGCTCTCTTGGCAAAAACTATATCACCAACTTCAGCACACTCCGCTCGATGGGGGATAAACTAGTGAATGCCCTTGTCCAGAATTTGAATCTAGCATCGGGGGGCTCAAATGGCACAACCACTACGACTTCACCGGGATCTGAACCAACCAGCTCTTGCTCATGGCCTGGCCATTGTGCTGGTAAACATAGCATCCTTCTCATAAGTCGAGATTATGAATTGCTGACTAAATCCACAGGCGCCTCATGCTCTTCGGCTGACGACTGTTCCGATAACCTTGATTGTAAAGACGGAAAATGCGCTTTAGCGTCCAATAGCGGCTCATGCTATTTGGTTGGTCACTGCACAGGTAGGGGGACAGTGATGGCGAAGCTACTGGCGCAGGGCATGACACTGTACTTTATGACGAACGCCTTTCCTCTATTATGAATGACCAACTTCTCAGGCACATTTGTGTCCACAGACGGGAGGTGCACAACTTCAAGCGCTTGAGCCCCTTGGATGGACTCGGTAATATTTTGACTGGTTTGTTTATACGGTGCTTGGGGGCCACTAATTCATAAGAACTACGATCTATCCGAAACTTTTGAACTTTCATGAATTCGCCGCCCCCGGAATATCCCCTGGATCGATTAGCCTAGCCATACATACTAGTCCAGACTAGGAGGTAGTACCTAAGGGTAACTACCAGTAGTTAGTAGTTATCTTTATCAAACTCCGGGGCTGTAGATATCCAAATCTCAGCCCGGCTTCCAAGCTCCCGGGCTGTCCAAAAGTACCAGTATGTGCCTCCTGAAAATCGGGATCCCAACGACAGCAATTGCCGGGCCTCACAGACAAACGCAACTATAGGAGACCGGCAGTTTCGATCCAGCGGGGCAACGATTAGGGGGCGACCAGGTGGATCTGGTGATCGTGCTAGCGATCTAGATCTCGGATGACAACCCGATTGACATCGCAATGCCGTGCTCTCTCGGTAGGAACAACAATTTTCTAATCAACCACCACCCCACCAACACGATACACTTTCTCTTTCCATGTGGCCTACCCCCCGGACTATGTAACCCCTTGAAGAGCTCGGCAGATTGGAGAACGTTCTCTCTTCCGTGGGGCTAAAAATGGGTCCCTTACTGACCCGATTCGAAGTTATGCCATGTTCAGTATAGTATCCAGCCTAGTGAGTGGGGCTTGTCTTTGATTCGCCCATTCATCGCTCTCAGTAGCTGGATCGATATCAGAAACGAAACGAACCCCTTGGCGCCACCATCTAGGCGGCTCGGCTCGCCATTTCATACCCTGGTATGGCCGGCCTTGCCGGTCATCGCAAAATCTCAATCAATGACCAAATTCTCATGGTGCTTCTTCCGAGTCCTTTTCTAACCACTTCTAAGGATGCGTCACATCGAAGCAGTCAGCTATACCAGGGTTCACAGGGCTCATTGAGAGACGATCTTTCATGTCTCACGTCGTGATCCATTGAGTGTAGAAGATAAGTACGATTTTTGTTAGTTGAGCTGAAAAGCTCAACTTCAAGGACAAGATGGCGACGGAAATGCCTCTGGTAGGCCATAGCTTGGCTATCTTCATCTCGTCTATTGTGATGCTGTCAATTTCTGTGATAGCAGTTCTTTTGAGATGCTTCGCTCGATTATACGTGGTTCGTTCGTTCGGATTGGACGATGTTCTCATGGTAGCTGCATTGGTAATGCTTCCGGCTTGCCTATGCTGTTGAATCTAACTGACCAATCGAAAGGCCATATTTGTTTCATTAAGTACATGCTGTATCATCGGATCAATGAATGGAATTGGCCATAAATACGAAGAATTTACGAGCCTGGTGACGTACAAAAAGGCGCTGCTGGTGGGTACCCCATGCTGCGATTTCCAAGGTTCCCCAAAGCTTATCGAGCCTCAAACTGACAATCTCAAACTCAATCAGTTCTGGTGGTTAGGGCAAATGCTTTATATCTGGGCTTCGGCTGTTGCAAAAATCTCGATCGCAGTTGCGCTGCTTCGTTTGGCAGTCAAAAAGGCCCAGAGAATGGCTCTTTGGGTGATCATATCTGTTGTCACTGCTATAGGTCTCATGTTTTGGCTTGTACTGCTTCTTGACTGCCGACCAATCCCATATTTTTGGAATCGCGTGGATTTAACATTGTCTGGAACTTGTCTACCGAACCAAACTTTGCTCAACATTGCGTACTTTTACAGCTCTGTTACAATATTGTGTGATCTCTCTCTTGGTTTCTTGCCTGTGCTTCTAGTATGGAAACTTCAGATGAATCATAGAACAAAGGTTGCGGTTGGAGGCATTTTAAGCCTGGGAGCAATGTAAGCCATCCTCTAAATGGCGACAGGATACAAGCTTGTACTAACTCAAGTGATCAGCTGCAGCGTCGCCGTCATCATTAGACTTCCCTTCCTCCACTTCTACGCCGACAGCGATTTTCTTTGTGCGTCAATAGGACCAAAGTGTTGATATTCAGAAGCCACTAATCACCATTTTCAAACAGACTCCACCTATCAAATCGCGATCTGGTCCGTAATTGAAACAGGGCTTGGAATAACAGCAGGGAGCTTGATGACTCTACGACCCCTTTTTCGCTGGCTCTTAGATAGCACGCCCTACTATCAAAGAAATGCGCATGGGTCTCGGAGACGCGCCCAGAATTACCCCCTTTCAAGTTCGGGGAGTCATGAGCTGAAACAATTCAGCAATCCGAAGTATTGGCGGCCTGACATCGACCCAGACAAGACCGTGATTAATAGTGTCTCATCGCCAAGGTCGACCACATTTGTCGAGGAGAATAGCAGCCAGGAGGCTCTGAATGCTGAGACTCGGACTAGCTCGATTGTTCAGAACCGGGTTACCGTTCAAAAGACTTTTGCTCGAACAGTGAGTGAGCGAGAAATACGATAATAGTATCAATCAAGGCTATGATAAAAGACTGTGGTGCTGTTGATAATACGCGATCGGTGATTTCCACTCGTTTTTCGAGATAGCAAGTGTCCAGGTCACGGTGGTAAGACTCGTTGCAGGATCAACGAGGCTAAAGTTTCTTCTTTATCCAAGGCTTCAAGAATGTTTTTCCCAAGCCACTCATCATGTGCTTCTGGGCCTTCTATGGGGTTAATTTTTCTGGCAAACACGCGACATCCTCCAGCGATCGGCTATTTCTGCAGAGTGTCGGAAGTAAGCTGAAGTAGTTCGTGTTCATCGGGCACGGGCGTTTTAAGCTTTCCTGAGCTTCGGACTTACCCTTCAACCTTGAAAGCCGAGCTGACATTGGGAAGCGCTATCACTATCCCAGAAGCTGAAGAAACCAAGGAACTTCTTGAACTATTGGGAAATTGCGGGGTTGCCGAACGCCCAGAACTAAATCGTCGCTGACTATAGCCTTGAGTGGCGGTGAGGTCTTGTCTGAGTTTGGGGCTGAGTATTCATCACTGCATGCATCGTGTCCAAAAATGATCATTCCAAGCGACATGAACATTTTACACGAGAATTATCTACTTGGCTTGGATTTCAACCTATCTGTATCATAAAAAGCGCTTTGTATAAGTACTAGGTCGATGTGCATCAGAAAAATAGACACATCTTAATTCCAACTCATTGCTGCTAATTCGACATTCTGCTTCAAGTTTCTTACCGTTCATTCTCTGTACCCTCTTGGGACTTATCATATCCAATGAATTCCTGCAACTACGGTCAGCTTCTAGGGGAGGATTATATCCTTCGCCAGAGAGAAGATACTAAAAGGACTCCTATTCGGAAACGCATCATTATCTGCTGTGATGGTACATGGCAGTCAGCTGTCTCGGGAAAGAAAAATGTCCCATCCAACGTCACACGACTTTGTCGCAGCTTGAATAGTGTCGCTACCGATGAGAACGGCGATGAATGGCAACAGATAGTGTGGTATGACTCAGGAGTCGGGACCACTTCGCTCATTCTAGGAGATGCCATTGAAGGCGCTATCGGAAAAGGCCTAGAAGGAAATGTGATCGAAGCATACAATTTCTGCGTCATGAACTACAACCCTGGTGACAAGATTATGTGCTTCGGTTTTTCCCGTGGTGCTTATACCGCGCGCACAATCGCTGGCCTGATTTCTGATATTGGAATCTGTCATAAACGCGACTTGAACAAGTTCCCGGATCTTTGGGCTGTTTACAAGGACATCAAGCCTGGCAAACGTTTTCACAGAAGTGAAGAATGGTTTGACTGGATTTGGGGGAAAGCTGATGAGAGCCAGGGGGCCAAGGGGGAGTTCATTTACAAGAAGCCTCCACAGGGCGATTGGGCTCAAGAAGGTTCTAGGGAAGTGGAGGTGGTCGGGGTCTATGATACTGTTGGCTCCTTGGGGATGCCAGAGGTTATGGGAATCAAATTGCCCTCCACTGAAGGGTGGCATAACGTTGGACTCTCTCCTAGTATGTTCCTCCATGCCTCATAAAAAATCTATTCTAATTTCGTGTTTCAGACATCAAGAATGCGTTCCAAGCTTTGGCCCTGGACGAGCACCGCAATGCTTTCTCGCCTGCAGTGTGGTATCTCCCCAATAAAACAGCAACACCAGAGGAGGTCGAAGCCCGCAGACAAGAGGAATCTCTTGCAGAGAAGAAATACTGGAGAACTCTGAAGCAAGCCAAAGACCTGAAGGCCTGTGGGAAAGCCACCGATCAGGATGTTAACGATGCCGCCCATGAAGTTAACAAAGCTGCAAGGGCCTGGAACAAGGCTTCTCGCAGAAGAGTGAAATTCCAGAACAGACTCGAGTTACACCCGAACCTAAAGCAAGTCTGGTTCCCGGGATACCATATCAACATCGGTGGTGGTTCCAGTGGAACCCTCAAGAATGAGGGCGACATGGAAGAAATGTCCAACATTGTCTTTTCTTGGATGCTGGACCAGGTCGACGAGTTCCTATCTGTTGATGAAGGTTTCATCATCAATGAGCATAACGATCGCGAGAAGAAGTTTGTCGAATTGAACCAGGCGTTCGATAATTGGAATGCTAAGATTACGGCTCAAAAGACCGAGTCTTGGGGAGATTGGATGATGCGCCATGCTAAAGCGACCATCTCGACCATCGCTCATCCGCTGACACCAGTTGTTGAACCAGCCTATAAGAAACGTCGCGTGTACGGCTGGGGACTTGGAGAAATGCCCGACAGCTACACCGCAATGTACTGGGCAAATGGGCAAAAGAAGCGTACACCAGGCGATTATGCAATTGGAGAGGATGGGAAGCCCCTCGGAAACACGTTTGAGTTCATTCATCCGGTCGTGAACTTCCGAGTGACGCAGTTCGAACAAATGCATAAAGCAAACAGTACCCATCCCACCTACAAGCCAATCGATTCGAGTGCCAAAATGAGGTACTCACGTCGCAAGACAACTGACGCTCAGGGAAATCCTTGCTTTGAATATGATATCGGCTCGTCGAAACGGCCTTTGCCTGAGTGGAAGCTGGGTGGTTTGGATTCCTACGAACGACTCGCCATAGCTGGAGACATCGCCTATGATTATGTCGATAATCTGGATGAGCAGCTGAAAACAGGTGTCCGCACTGTTCGTTACCCGCCTGGTCCCCGAGTGGAGAAACCAGTTGAACGCCCAGCGGGTGGTACATTTACGGACGGGGGACTGAAGCCCATGGTTGAGACGAGGCCTTGGGGCTCAACTGTCATCACCCCAGTTGATGAAACCGAAGATGGTGAATTCCAAACTACAACCTTTGATTGCGATCTTCGATCAGCGAGTTTTCAGTCTCATACCATTGAGTCAAAGGCTTTTGTGGGGGAGATATCCAATGTCCAAGTCTCCAGTCGAGAGATATCTTATAATTAGATCAGATGATGATGCCCAGATCGGACTCTGGCTGGATACTACTAGGTAGTTATTGTATCTTGTGATTTGAGATTCAGTATTAATCTATATTTGACATTTTGTAAATAAGACATTCATTAGTATTTTGTTATTTGACACGCAAGCGAAATCTTCAAAATCATTTCTCTAGTAGTAACCGGACCCTCATGTACCAGTACCTACTACTAGTACGTAGGAAAAGATTTTTGATGAAGAAAATAATTTACATTCTAGACAGAGGACAGAACTCTTGCGTCGGTCTTGGTATGACCATTTAATGATCTCGTGATTTATTAGTACGGAGTAGTAGCTGCATGTGATGGTTGTTAGTCTGATGCGTTGCGCCACAGATCTCCGGCACCTCACTGTTGATCGACGCTTGCCGTTCGAAAATCGTTCTAGACCGACGATCTCTAACCTGAAATCTTGTTGAAAGAACACTCGGGAATTGATTGCAGCGACTCGGAGGAACAGTGAGAAGCTGCAGGATAGTGTCTCCGCGAAGTCGGAACAATTTGAAGATGAGCATCTGAAGAAAACACAACTAATGTAATGATGATATGGTTCACGAAATACCTATGCCTGGGCAGGTACCTGATGACGTACCAAAAGAATTGGCCAATTTGACATATTATCATAATCTAGCTGACGCGTTCCAAAATCTTCTTCTAGACAATCCGAAACAATCTTCGTGTTAAATTCAGGCGATCTGATATGTCAACCTCCACAGGACAATGGGGCTTGTCAGTGAAGTAATAGAGAGGCTGGGGGTGGACCCACTTCTGCCCGACGTGTTTCCTGCCACCGATTTCTTTTTGCAGCTGTAACAACCCAAAGCCCTCGGCCGGAAGACGGTTGATCGCAAGATGCAATATACATCGGGCCCGATTATGCAGTGCCTGACCAAGATTGAGTTTTTATCAATCCTTTCTTTCATCTTTCACTGTTGTCTTTAGATTCCCAAGGTTGTTGTTGACAAGAGCATATCCCATACATCGACCCCACACAACGTGGCTGTGGCTCCACTTGAAACTGTGGATCGGCCAATCAAAAGCTGCGGGATCCACGGATCTACAAATCAGGAAGCTACGAAATAGAGGGGGCTGGCAGTTGGCACCTTCCGTGGGAAAAAATCAACAAGAACTCGGCGTAGGGAAGGAGCTAATAATAATCAGCCAAGAGACGAGATCGCACCTGCCTTGTTGCGGTGTGTTGACATCGATCTTTCTTCTTTCCCCTTTTCCTCTCATCTCATCTCTGCTCTCCTTCTTCCTCTTCCTCTTCTTCCTCACATTCTTCACATCTCCCATCTCCCATCTCTCAACTCTTCAACTCTTTTTCTCTCATCATTCCGCAACTCCATTACTGACACATTCTCATCCACGTGCTATTGGTAATCATCATATGATATTGCCCACCATGAAGCTCACTCTTGGAGCGGCTCTCGCGCTGTTCTCTTCCTCGGCCTTGGTTGCGGCCCAGACGTACACCAACTGCAATCCTCTCCAGAAATGTAAGTCTTCGATCCACTAGTGCACGCTGCTAGCAAGTGATTTGCTAACCAATTCCAGCTTGTCCTGCGGATCCCGCCCTTGGAAAGGCAGATCAGAAGTACGACTTCGCCTCCGGATCTTCTTCGGCATTCACAGCGTCCGGTAGTGTCACCTATGATGACTCTAATGGAGCGACCTTCACTGTTGCCCAGCAAGGAGATGGACCACTGATCCAGTCCAACTGGTATATCATGTTTGGACGTGTTGAGTTCTCAATCAAAGCCGCACCGGGAACCGGAATCGTCAGTAGTGCTGTTCTACAATCCGACGACTTGGACGAAATCGACTGGGAATGGCTCGGTGGCAACAACGCCCAAGTGCAGACCAACTACTTTGGCAAGGGAGATACCAGCAGCTACAATCGCGGCGCCTATCACGACAACTCTGGCAACCATGATAGCTTTCACACCTATTCAATTGATTGGACGAGCTCTCAGATCGTCTGGGCCATCGATGGCAAGACTGTTCGCGTTCTGACTCCCTCTACCGCCGACGCCAACCAATATCCGCAGACCCCAATGATGATCAAGGTCGGGGTGTGGGCTGGTGGTGACCCAAACAATGCTCAAGGAACTATTGGTAAGAGATTCGTGAGAAGACACAGTTAGATCGTGATACTAACTTTGATTGCAGACTGGGCTGGCGGTGAGACGGATTACAGCAATGGTCCCTACAGCATGTACTTGAAGTCTATGACTGTGACCGACTACTCCACCGGAGATTCTTACAGCTATGGTGACAAGACCGGCAACTGGGAGTCCATATCGGCAGACGGTGGCAAGGTGAATGGCAATAGCGCCGACGAGCCTAAATCGACCGAGTCCGCACCTGCAATCACGGCCACCGTTGACAGTATCCCCGTTCCCTGGAGCGGAACTCACAAGGAGACATCCAGCTGGGTCACTCCCAACGTTTGGCCCTGGGTCGCCACAGACGCACCATCCTCCACTGGCGACCACACCACCAAATGGGAATCTCGTTCAAATAACATCCAGCCGCCCAGCGGGGGATCAATGAGTGAGCACTCCCCCGCACCCACAAGTTTACCCCTGGACTCCATCGCTAAGACCGGATTTCCTTCTTCGCAGTCTACCTTCCTCTCTACATCAGTGCACTCGGCTTCTTCTTCGGCTGTCTCTTCCCTTTCTGGGCTTAGAAGCTCGAGCAAGAGCATAACTCGCCATGCAAGCAGGACCACAACAACAAAAAGTCACCGCACTCGCACTTCTGAGACAGAAGAGGCCACTGGAGAAAGTGAGGCTACTGCGACGGCCGTTTCCCATGAAGCCCCCTCGGCTAATGGTACCAGTCGCTACCAGGCTCCTTCAAACCTTGGTCTTCTATGTGCAATGCTATGCGGTGTGCTTTTCGGTGGTACCGTCATGTTGCTGTGAGATTTCTTAATGATGATGGTTATCATCTGTATTATTATTATTATGATTCGATGCAAGACATAACGGCGTTCATGACACTTTACCAACTTTCGGCCTGACACGGCCACTGCATATGGGCGCTTACATTGGGACTTTTCTTGTTGATTGTTATCCTTACGTTTATAGATGATTACGAATAGCAAAAGCTGGTGCGATGGACACCTTCATATTTCTCACACCAGATATCTTCTTCCAAAGCGCGAATCGATGTAGGCTTAAGTTTTTGTATTCGTACACATGTCACTCGAAGCAAACACTCCCACTGTCATGTGTTTAAGAACATCATCTGCAGCGGCGTTCCTGTTCTCGAGACATGCGGCCCAAATAGAAAGTCAGCGTAACATGCAATACATGATGCGAGCACGAGAAATGCAATAAACCTTGTTTATATCAATACGGTATCTAAATCGACTAAAATTTTCCTTTCTGCGGGGCTTCATTTGACCAGAATGTCCGACTTTAGCATGACTACGCTACATACTGCTCCTAGTACTATTCTGTCATTACGATGGATCACAGTAGATCAATGCAGGTGCGGTCTTGGTCGGAATCTTTGTGGCTCGGTCTATGTCATTGTGGTAACCTAATTGAAAGGTGTGTTTCAAATTTCCTAAAATTCTCTGCGTTTTTCTCTTCTTTTCTTTTTTTCCCAGCTCCGGGTATGTTTTGCGGTACCCCGACTTGGGCAGATTCTGCTATCATAGTATCCATGCCAGTGTTGGGGTAATTTTAGAAATCCTCAATTTGGGCTTGATTGTTTCTGTCAAACAGGGCTTGATAGATTCACTCTCTTCCGAGTCACCACTCTAGATATCCGGTTGAGTCCCATCCACGGAGTGTTGATTGGACTATCTAGTCCAGTGTACAAAAAAACGTCGTAAAGCCAACCACCAAAGGTACATCCCAAAAAGGGTGCTACCATGGGGACCTATAGTAGTAAATTCAGCATCAACGAAACACTAGTAGATAGTACCAAGGTATATGAGCAGTGAGGAGCATCTTACCCAAAAGTAATAGTTACCGGCAGCCCATACTTCATGTCCATACCCAAGCATATATGACGTTAGTCGAGGACCAAAGTCTCTAGCAAGGTTGATTGCATAGCCAGTCTCCCAGCCAAAGCAGGCACCAATTCCAAAAATGACAAAGAAGAGAGCAAGAGGTGTCAAAGGGCCGGCGCCCAGATTTCCCTCATCTTTGAGTGCAAAGATCATGAACATCAGAATGGCACTGGCAAGGAACTCGGAGAAGAATTGGCCGGTCTTGGTCATAAATTCAGCTGGGTATGTACAGAATATCCCAGCTGTCGCAGTATCCGAGTATCCTGGTACGGTTCGAATATTGGAGCCACCCTCGAAGACATCGATGGCCGATTTGTAGTTACCGTAGACAATAGCTGCACCACACATGGCACCAAGAATCTGGGAAATTGCATAAATGGGAAACATCTTCCACGGGAACTTTCGAAAGACACAGTTGGCAAATGTAACGGCTGGGTTTATGTGTGCCCCTGATGCTCCGCTGGCATATACTCCGAGCATGACGCCTAGACTGTTAAGTTGTCAGAGAAAAGATGCGAGACATGACTGTATAGTATCATATTTGGAATATCATACCCCCATCCCCAAGATATCGATTGATAATCGCCTTTTTGGCCATGGCTGAGAAGGACTTGGGCTACCACTCCGTCGCCAAAGAGTATCAGAATCATAGTGCCAAAGAACTCGGAAAAGGCTTCACGTCCTGACTGTCTCACCCTGTACCATAGCAAAGGTGGCGCCGAGGGTGAATTTTCGAGAACACGACAGTGGATATTGCCAGTGGGTGGTTCATTTTCACTTCTCAAAGAAAGAGAAGTCGACCCACTATCCTGGCTCGCGGTAATTTCAATCTCTTTGTGTGTGGTAGTCGACATGGAATCAATGCTTAACCCAGTCAAGGTACCCATTGAGAGACAATGAACTTGAAGTATCCAAGTTGAAGTGTTAGTATTTTTGACAAATATTAATAGCCCTCGGTGAGCAGTGGCGTGGTTATCCAGCGGTATATCACTGAATGCTGACCAGGCATAGCCGTGTAACCTTTACGACTCAACCTTGACCGGGCTCCTCGTAATTCGGCTCTATTGGATGATGCAGGGTCCTCGGAAGAAGGATGTTTCTTGCCTACTTTCAAGACCGCGTGAGTAGCTTGCAGGGGGGAGGACAAGTGTCAGGGTACTTCGATTTACCTGAGGTAGAATGAACAAGACTGACTCGGGATATGGCTAAGGGCTGCGTAGGATTTCACGCCAGCCACAAGCACGCCCACCGGTCTTACTGCGAGTTTTGATTTTCCCAGACCGATAGTTCGAGAGGTGAGCTGTGACAGCGCACATCTCGGGCTTGTGCTCAAGACCAAGCCTCAAACTTCAAACTTCAGGCCCGCGGGGACCCCCCGTTTGTAGCAGCCGCCGTTTGGTTTGGGTGACCGGTGAAATCCGTCCGATTTCTGATTTTTGCTGGATCAATCGAGAAAGAACGGTGATTATTATCACCTTCATTGGTTTTTCTCGGCACCGAGGAGAGTGATTTTGCTTTTTCATTTGCAATACCGGGTTATGGTAACACGGTTCGAGTGGCAGCGTCATTACACTCTGAGGCTTTAGGGACCTGACAGGCTTTCCCGGCATGGATCACATACTGGGACTTGTGAATTCAGAATTTGGATGATATTAGAGAATTTGGAGAATACGGAGAAGATTCCATCGCTTCTGTTACTCACGGTCACTCGATTTGGCAAAATGAAGGCCACGCAGGCCCAATTATAATTTTCTAGAAGGTTGGCTTGTCCTACCATCAGGAAGCTTTCTCAACTCTCACCATTCTGACAGTTGAAAAGGAGACGGAGAGAAAAGGGAGCTGACAAATTCCATCACGGAAGCTCGCTCTTGGTCAAGTTCTTTCTGGCATTGCTGCTGCTCTGCCCTGCTGGTTTGTCGCATTCTTCGATGTGGCAGTCTATCTCTCCATCTCTTCACTTTGCATCCTGCACCACCTTATTCTCGGTGCCCACAGTAGTATCACCACTCCAGGCATGGTTACGATGGAGATGATGCCACCCTCGCCCCCTGCACAACGCGCGTGTGACACCCTGACCCATGTTCTGTGATATGTCAGTGCTGGGATGGACCGGGCTGGGAGAAGGTTCGTGCAGCCAACGGTGCTGAGGGAAGAACAAGGCGGTTGTCCTCTGCGGAGACAGTTTTTGCCGCAAAACATGATTGTGATTCGGATCCCAGCGTTGGAATTCGGACTGTGTAGGGGCTGATCACATCTGGGATGATGCCCGTGATAGACGAGATGCACTTGGCACTTGGACTTCCTAGCCCATTCAGGAGGCCTTACATGTCGCTGAATTTCCTTGCCAGCGAGGAGCACTCCCTCAAGATTAGTATGTAGTATGTGAACTCGGGTATGGTACTTTGTAACTTTGGCGATATGGGCAAATGGGGGCCTAATGTGGGTTCCTTTCTCCTGTCTTCCCCGGATCGTCGCTGTCGCTAGGTGGAGCAGAGTGGATCCATTCTTTATGGATCAGCAGCAGCATTGGGAATACTAGTCGTAAAAAGTGACATGACTTCAACCTCATGGCAGAACAAAGCCATCGGAGGTCATGAAAATCCGACTGCAGGCAGCAGATGCCAGACCCTCGAGGCCACATCTCACTTCGCGTCGCACGGGATCCAATCCCAATTCTCACTTCCAATCCCTGACCACACCAAGACTAACCTCGGGCGCTCAAGCCGCAATGAATGGCCAACTCGTCTTGGTCGGCCGTCGATTAATCCCACCAATCCAATCTAAAACACTCGGAGACCAGGTTGACCCCCACTAAGCTGCTATCTCCCCCGCGCGGCAGGATTTGTGTTACCACGGTGAGGCGGTGGTGATTTAAGGTGACTGCTGCTCTTTCCCTTGGAACTTTGAGTCTTATTATTGTGTGGAATCCACTCTCGAGTCGTCCGATGAGATCCCCTGGCAAACCTTTGGGGGAAGTCTCGTCTTTACTTGAAGCTACCATGGAGTCCTCCGACATCTTCGTTGGCTCAATCGATCAAGGCACGACTAGTACTCGATTTCTCATCTTCAATCGAGATGGAGAACCTGTTGCATCGCACCAGGTGGAGTTTACTCAGATCTATCCCAATCCAGGGTAAGGAAACTGAAGAACGCATTTGCGATGATGTTGACTGGAATTCGAGTGTGCTCACTAATATCACCTTCTAGATGGCATGAACATGACCCCCTCGAGCTCGTCTCTTCAGTAGAAACCTGTATCGACCACGCGGTCCATAGCTTTGAAGAGCAAGGCTACTCTCGATCCAGCATCGGATGTGTCGGCATCACCAATCAACGTGAAACTACTGTTGTCTGGGACCACGAGACAGGCGAACCTCTTTATAATGCGATTGTTTGGACGGACACTCGATCCCAAGCCATCGTAAACGAGCTCAAACAGAGACCAGGCGCTTCAAAACTACAGAACATCTGCGGTCTCCCGCTCTCAACCTACTCTTCTGCCACAAAGTTACTCTGGATGCTAGCACACGTTCCTAAAGTGAAAGAAGCTTTCGATCGAGGCACCCTCGCGTTTGGCACGGTTGACTCATGGCTTGTCTACCGTTTGAATGGCGTCCAAGCCAATGTTTTTGTCTCGGATTCAACAAACGCCTCGCGGACGATGTTTATGAACCTTCACACTCTTCAGTATGACGATTTCTTGCTCGACTTTTTCCACATTAAGGGCAAAATTCATCTCCCGACTATTGTTCCCTCATCGCATCTGACTGCCTACGGTAGCTTTGCTTGCGGAGCTCTGGAGAATGTTCCTATCATGGGATGTCTCGGTGATCAGTCATCCGCCTTGGTTGGGCAGAAAGGGTTTTCGCCTGGTATGGCAAAGAATACATATGGCACCGGCTGTTTCCTTCTTTACAATGTCGGTGATGAGCCAGTCATCTCCACTCACGGCTTACTAGCAACAGTGGCATATGACTTCGGAGGAAAAGCGGTATATGCTTTAGAAGGAAGTATCGCAGTGGCTGGGTCTGGAGTTAAATTTTTGCAAAACAACATGACATTCTTCCAAGATTCAAAGGAGGTAAATGACCTCGCGCTTTCTGTCGACGATAACGGCGGGTGTGTTTTCGTCACAGCTTTCAGTGGTCTTTTTGCTCCATATTGGATCGATGATGCAAAGGGAACAATCTGTGAGAGCCTCCTACCTTCTTCTCAATGTTTTATTTGTCCCATTTCATTTAGCAACTAACAAAATACCTTGACTTAGTCGGAATCACCCAATACACGCAGAAGGGTCACATCGCCCGCGCCACTCTCGAAGCCACCTGCTTCCAAACAAAGGCAATCCTGGATGCTATGGAGAAGGACAGTGGAAAGGCGCTCTCGGAACTTGCCGTCGATGGAGGAATGAGCAACTCCGACTTGACTATGCAGGTTGGTACTACCTCCAATCTCTATTTTCAAAAAGCCCAAATGCAAACTAACATCTTAAATAAACTAGACGCAAGCGGACCTCATATCTATCCCCGTGTACCGTCCCAAGATGCGCGAAACGACAGCTCTGGGTGCCGCAATTGCTGCAGGTCTCGCTATCGGTGTGTGGCGCAACTTCGCCGAACTACGAGACATCAATCGGGCAGGTGGTGCAGTTTTCGAGCCTCGAATCACTCGCGAGGAGAGTAAATCCAAGTTTGCAACATGGGAAAAGGCCGTCCAAATGAGTCGGGGTTGGATCAAAACCGAAAGAGAATCGGAGACGTCTAACGGCAAATCTTCCGACGAGCCCAGAACCAATGGAGTGGTCAGTCAGCTTACAGAGAGCCATGATTGTTCGACACCGAAGCCCTCCATCAGACAAATTGCAACTTCATCTCTTCCTGATATCGTTTCCGGGGCCTTCGAAACTACCAGAGTGAAGACCAAGGCGCACATAGTATCTATGGGAGAGCTAGGGTTCGCACCTGCCCAGGTTCCGATGATTAGTATCTCGAGTGATCTCGATGACGCTGATGAAGAAGATCTATTTCTGGAACTGAGAAAATTGGAGATCTTGCAGAAGTTGAAGAAGCTTCGGAACCTTAAGCATGGTTATTTCTAGGGTAATGAGCCGGGGTACCTTACGGGGTCTTAGGCCTCCTTGACACAGTGGCGCTTATGAAGGTTTCTAGTTTCGTCTTTAGTCCATGGGATAACGCGTGATGATGACAGGTTACTTTCGTGATACTGTCATTTAGATTTTAAGATACCAGCTGTCTCGGCGAGGGTCCAGGAGACCATATCTGCAATCTTCATTTCTTTTCAATGCAAACATACTGGCATCATTCAGTAGTAGTTCAAATTCTTTTCATATACATCCATCATATCCATAGTAATACTATTAGTAGTAGCAAGTAGCATGTACAACACCCGCATTCCTAGCTGTCTGGGGCATCTGGCTTCACAATTTCTTGAGTAGGCCCTGGTCAAAAAAGAGAGAGAAAAAAGAGACATCGCGAGTGTTTCACCAAACCCGGCCTACGCCGCGAGGGAACTACGCGCAAAGTCCTCGCCCTCCTTGACAAACACACAATTCAACTCCGATCCTGGACTAAGCGTAACCTCAAATCGCAAAACAGGATCCTCAACCTTATCCTTACCGCTAACCGGCAGCGCAACGACACGCTCATATGCCTGCAAGATGCGAATAATCGTATACCCCATCTCAATAGTAGCAAACTGTTGTCCAATACAAATTCGCGGTCCTCCATTGAAAGGGATAAACTGCCAGGGACGCGGGGACCAGCCCGAGACCCAACGCTCAGGAATCCACTTTCCAGGATCGAAGTAGTTCTTCGAATCGGGACCATCATATAGGTCCGGATCACGCTGCATTAGCATAGTCGAATAGATCATGCGGGAGTTGGCGCGAACACCAACAGGCTCACGACCATCAGGACCGCCACCACGTGGGAGAGTTGTATCGCGCAAGGAATAACGGACGTTGAAAGGGACGACGGGGTAGAAGCGCATTGTTTCGTTAATTACAGCATTGAGGAATTTCATTTCTTTCAGGTCTTGATAGGTTGGTTTTTGTCCGGCAGCTCCGACGCCCAGGCGAGCGCGGATTTCTTCACGGAGCTTAGCGACGACTTCTGGGTTCCGGGAGAGTTCGAATAGACAGAAGGACAAAGTTCCGGCGGTCGTATCACGGCCAGCGAGAAGGACGGCCACGAGTTGGTCTCGAAGGACTCGTCTGTCGCGGGTGAAGCGGGCTAGTGCGTCAAGGAAGGTTTCACGTTTGGAGAGCTTTTGTTCGAGCTCGTCGGAGGAGAGAGATAGCACGGTTTCAATATAGGGTTGAATGAACTCGTCCATGATTTTTAGGTTGCGGCGGAACTCAGTGCGAGACATAGCGAAGCTGAATACCCTGTTGAGATAATAATTTGTTTAGCTTAGATATTACATAGTAGTTCACAATGTGTGTCATGATTGTATTCGGACGGTTTTGCCTGAACCCAGTCGGGGATTTTTCAAACATCGCACAAGATCGAGATAACTTACCCGAATCGGAAAAGCTCGGCCTGGCGTTGTTGGACATATCTGAATGCTTCAGCAAACCTTGTTGCTGGATTTTCCAAGCTGTCAGTGCCTTGGCCAAGCAGATAATCGGTTGCGGCATCGAGGGTATAGCGGAAGAAGAGTGATCCGACGTCGACCACACGGCTTCCCTTAGGTGAAGTGCTGCCACCAAGGAGTGGGATAAGTTTTTGCACATGCTTCTCGAAGACCTCAGTGTCTACAATTCGCTCGCGAGCAAACATTGGGCGAATGAGCTGGCGGGATCGGGACCATAGCTCGCCATCTGTAGCGAAGATACTGTCGCCGAGAAATTCTTTCCAGTCGCGGTGGAAGGGCTCGCCTTTGCCGTAATCAGCAAACTGGCCTGTGAGAAGTGCTTTAATATTCTCTGGGTCCTTGGTCATGACCGCGCGAGTAGAGACGCCAGCATCGAGTTCGGCGGTCTTGCAGTTTGACATGCCTCCTGCGGCGGTAATTGAATTGTTCCAGAATTCGATGTCTTTGTGTGCCACATTGGCTTTCTGGCCATTGTAAATGAAGTCAAGAGCTATCAGGTATAATGAGCATTTCTGTTTCTGAGTTCATTCTTCGGGTTGAAGGGGACGGCAAACCATATGGAAGACGGAAGACGATCTTCGGGGCTCGAGCACCAAGACGAGAGATCTCAGCGGAGACCTGAAATTTGCGAAAAACGAGGAGAGCCACGGAGACCGCAAGTGTCCAGAGAAGCGCCTTGCCGGGCGTCATGCCCGCAAAAAGCTCTTCGATCATGCTGGGTTAAGGGGTTCACTAGTCACCCCGGATGTCATGAAAGGGATTCGGCAGTTCGCTGGGCGGGTTTCTATCAACCCCGAAAGTCACGTCCAGAGGCCACGAGACTTATGTACAGATCCTTGCGTCCACGAGGGTGTGGGAGGGGTACCCAGATTATTTAAACAGCGGGGGGAAGTTGAACTAAGGTTGAGTGGGTTCGATGGAGCCATTGAGCCATTTGCGCGAGAGTGGTTATCAATCGGGGCAGCATTGCTCCAGTTCCCCGGAAAAGCAACCTAGGGGCTCCACAAATGGAGTTCGCCCTATGGAGATGCCCTGATATTTCCTCTCGAAACAAAAGTTCAGTGGCCTCTTCGAGGTATCCTTGCGAGGTGCTTGCGGACCCCGCCGGATGACTTCATTTTGTAGGATCGAGCGCATCATAACCCTCTTGGTGGTATAGCCTCTCATGGTGCTGCAGAGTTAAAATCCTTTTTCTTCATTGGCTTCTCTACCGTATTTGCCGTCTTACTGTGGATCTCCCCCAGATAATACCATCCTTGTCTGCTTCTTCAACGGTCTAAAAATCTGGGGCAATCCTCTTGTGGACGTGACCGCATCACACTCCGTGTCCGTGTCCGTGAGAAATGTGTGGAGAACGACCTCGGCTACCCGGTTTCACATGGCGTGTTGATTTCGGGTGGAGATTCTTGTCATTGCTTTTTTGCCAAGGGGTGATTTACTGTATTTGTTTGTGGGCGCTCATTGATCGCCCAATAATGCAGCCCACTATCATGCATAACCGAGCATTAAATGGTAACAAATATCTGGGCATTGGTGTGATCCCGCGGTCGATCAAGAGTGGGGATCCTTCTTGAGCTCTGAAACAAAGAGCTTCAACTCGGTTCAGCTGAGATTGGAGATATACAGTGGTACTATTCCTCTACAAGTTGTAGCACGCCAGGATTATCTTTACGATGACATGATGGTCTCACGTGAGGGCTGGACTTCAAGAAACTAGTAGTTCCAGCCTGAGTTTAGCGTTCTGTATCCATGGATATTCCCAGTACTAGGAGAAGTTTTCCGGCGAAGACTTCCAAGATCTAATATTGAAGTTCAAGTTTGAGCCCAGGTGTTTCGTCTGCACCAAAGAGCTCTGATTCGAAAATAGATGAGCAGGTACATTTGAAAGAACCATCGACACCACGTAGTACCTAGGTAGTGTTCAAGTTGAAAGAAACTTCTAACCAAGGTTGAAGGGAGCTACGGAGTATTGTTCTTCAAGTTGAAAGGGAGTCGGTCTAAAGATAAAGTTCCGGTCTCCAAACAAGCGCTCTATTTCAAGTTTCAAGAGTCAAGTTGAATTGAATCTATTCATAGTTCAAATCTTGCTGGTTACTAGATAGCCCATGGCGTTTTCTTGGCTGTAGACTATATGGCGGTGATGTTATAATCTAGCCCTACTAGTCTACGACCTGAATCAAAAGTACCGGTGAAGATGGCTTCATAAAAACTGCCCCTGAAATGACCTATCAGGGTCATGGAGGTGGCCCGAAAAGGTTTTTGATGGCTTCATTTGAAGCCATGGATCGATTGAGCTAAATATCAAGTTGAGTATATATTGATATCTACCAATCAAAAGACACCCCACCTTATCACATTTGATCATGTTGCATGGCATTTCAGGGTCTTTTTGAGCCTCAGCGGATCCATCGCAAGCCCTTCCATTTCTCGTTGGCACAGCCTTTACCCCCTGCCCACAAAAGTACTTTCTGAACACGAGATTCGTATGCCTTATTATTGTTGTCGAAATCGAATAAAATACTCCTGTAACCTTCCTAGCAATGCGTAGAGTCCCATAAGCCGCTAAGCCGTATATGATCAACATCTCGTCTTGGCCTTCGGCCCCATAAAACCCTCCTCGGAGAGCGCAATCACGATAACAACAATCTGACTGCTCACCATGCAGATCCTAGATCTACCCAATGAACTCATATTCCTGATATCCCATCATTTAAACGACGAGTACGCGACAAATGCCTTGCTGCAAACCAACAAAAGACTCTACACTCTACTAAATAAGAGCCTCTACATCGCCAATGCCCGTTCCCCCCGCCCATCAGCCCTCGAATGGGCGGCCAGGCATGGCCAGGTTCAAACTGCACGTTACGCGTTAGAAGCTGGCATTTCACCCGCTCAAGCTTGCCAGAGAGATTGGCTGCCTTTCGCCTCGGCCTGCATTTATGGACATTTGGACGTGGTGCGTCTGTTGTTGCAGCATGGTGTTGATACGAGCCCTCTTGATGGATGGTCTACTCAAGATGAATATGAAGAGTACGAAACTCCACTTGATGACCATGGATATCCGGTTGCTCTTGCAGCGAAGCGTGGACATTATGAAATTGTGAAATTGTTGCTTGAGGCTGGTGCCCTGTCTAATGAGCTGACAGATCACAAGGATACGCCTTTGAGTTTGGCTGCTGAGGAAGGTCATTTGGATATTGTTAAGATACTGGTGCAAGCCGGCTGTAATGTCAACGCTGAACATGTTCCTCCCGTCTGTTACGCGGCAAGGGATGGCCGTGTCGAGGTTGTTCAGTATTTACTGGATAACGGCGCGGATCCGAATACTGTGGCTCCATCAAGACGTATAACTCCTCTGGAACTTGCTGCTTGGTCAGGCCATTCTGAGGTCATTCAAGTTCTTCTAAAGCACGGTGCTGATCCGTATTTCAGCCATGATGAGCCCAAGGTGATGCCTTTATGCAGGGCTGTTGATAATGGACACTTCACTGCGGCTGAAGCGCTTCGTGATGCTATGGATTTGTCCAAAATTATCGATTCGGGGGATCCCAATGATGCTGAGCACATCTTACTTTTGGTGGCTAGTGCTGCTTGTGGGTGGGATTCAATATTGCGAGCTGTACTTGAACGGGGCACTCCGCCTGATGCTATTGTTTCAAATCCCAACGTTCTTCGCTTCGTTCCGCTCAAACAACGATATTATATTCAAAAACATCGTGCTCGTGATCTCCCTCTTACAGCATTAGCATTCGCTTGTTTTTATGGTCGTCTTGAAACTGTCAAAATTCCACTCGAACACAATGTTAGTCTAGGGGAGCAAGACGAGGAAGTCATCCAGAATTCTTTCCTGTTGGCCGTCATGGGCTCCCATGTGGATGTTGTCACTGCTCTTCTAGATTATGGAGCTAATCCGAATTATCGACAGGAGCACAGTGAGTGTCCTCTCTTGCAGGCTGTGACATCACCCGATGTTCTGAATTTACTACTTGATCGAGGAGCAACCCTTGAACTAAGCGGACAATCTGCCGACTCCATACTTGAAACGGTACTCATCAAAAGAGCCGTTGATGGAATTAAGACCTTGCAAAGAAGGGGTATTTGGCCTCCCCTTTGATTGTCGCGCGCTTGGATCTTGGATTGGCCGTAAGCGGTGGTAGTACTCGTATGGTCGAATATCTTCTGGATCAAGGATATAAAGTCGAACCAAACGGAGAGGTAGCTCAAAATGCACTGTCGAAGGCTGTCAGATACTTTGATGTCGACATGATCAATCTTCTTTACGCAAGGGGCCTTGTTTATGATTTATCTGCAATAAGTGGACGAAACATCTTCAGCTATTTAGAGTGCTCGGGGGATGACGAAAAGGTCCGTTCAACCATAAACACATTGGCTGCGCATGGTGTCGATGCGACTACAGGAAGAAACCCCTTTTACGATTTATTGGAGCTCCGGTTCAGCTGTGACTGTGACTGTGCACCAAGTCTGATGTACTACCCATTGCTGCTGGATCACGGTGCAGATCCATTTCAAGGAGAAGAAGAAATGGACGGTAGATCACCATTCTTGAACGCCATGGGCGAGTATGATGCAAGGCCGATTGTTCGCTATATGTTGAAGACATTAGATGGTCGAAATATCAGTCTTGAGGAGCTCAAGGAGATATTGGACCTCGCCGAAGAGGAAGCTCTAGGCCGAGAGAAACCAGACGTTATTCCGCTTTTGCATCGGGCTTATTGGCGGAAGAAGTATGAAGGATTGCCCCAGCATCCATCATATCCTACTAAGAATAGATAGATGAACATTGGATGTCAATGGATTATAACTCCTTATGCAACAGAAAGTAACTATTTTGAGTGATGAAACAAGTGAAACTAAGAATGAAATCAAAGATGAAAGAGTGGCAGTATTGCTTTCCTATTCTCCGCCTTCCGCTTTTGGTGATGTTATGTTTGGACCATTTGCATCCTTTCACGTGACCATGACTGATCGCATTTCCATTTTCGTCCTCTTCAAGCTTTCATTATCGCGTCAACTTCCTGCGAAGATCTGAATCGCCTCTCGAGCAGATCACCCCTCAATACCTATTTTATAATCCATCTTAAATTACATCCTATCTTCCCTCGACAAAGACCCCAGTCCTTTTTCGCGCAACCTCCGGTCGAAGAGCCACCTCCAATCTTGGTGGCGCAAAGCATCGGTCATCGTCAATCACCTTCTCCTCCACCGACCGATTACCTTTTACTCTTGTCTTCGCCTTTCCCCCTATCCTACGCTCAAAATGGAGGCTCTTCCGACTATTACGCAAGACTCGCCTCTCGCGGTATCTGTCGCCAATGTCATCGCGCCCAAGTTGGTGGAGATGGGCTGGAGTACAGATGATGGCGAAGAATCCGCTTTGATCGAATATATTGTGCTTATGCTCATTAACGGCAAGTCGCAAGAACAGCTTGCAAATGAGCTTTCGAACGATTTCCTGGGCCTCGAAGAAGGCGATACCCAAGCTCTCGAGTTTTCAAATTGGCTTTTTGGCCAAGTTCAAACGTTGAACCATCAACTCAATGGAGGACCGGATATGGGATCAAACGGTGTCTCAACAGGGGCCCCAGCTGGTCTGAACCCAGAAGCACCGGGCTTCCAAATGAATGGTGATGCGGAGATGGGTGATGCCGGTGACTCAGTGTAAGTACTAGCCCTTCGCCAGATTGCTTTCATATCGACTAACCACAAGCCTTTTTTCTATCAACAGACCGACGGGACCTAAAGCGATGCGCAGTGGACGAGGTGGTCGGGGACGGATGCTGAACCAAATTAATCGCACTTTAAACCAAGATGACCACGCCCTGCACCGCGTCCATGGACAGCAAGGAAATGGCCGCATCGGTAATCATGGGCGAGGCCAAATGAAGGGTGGCAGAAATAATATGGGCCGCGGTGGTAGGCAAATGGGTGGAAACATGGGAATGCAAGGCAACATGATGAGCCCTCAGAACCAGATCCAACTCATGCAGATGCTGGAGCAACAAGCACAAATGATGTCCCAGCTCATGCCCGGCTTTGTTCCCCCCGCAGTCAACCCGGCTTTCCAAAATGGCCAGCAAGGTCGCTCGCTATTTGACCGTGTTCAGCGTGGTCAACGTGGAGGCGGCAATGCCAATAAGCGTGGTGGAAACCAGCGCAACAAAGGTGGGGATAGAACCGATGCCGATATGGATATATCTATGGATAGCGCCCCTCAAGGCGAGGCTGAGGGTGTCTGCCGCTTCAACCTCCGCTGCACACGATCAGACTGCCAGTTCGCCCACCAGTCTCCTGCTGCCCCCGAGGGTACCTCCATCGATGTCTCGGACGCCTGCTCCTTTGGCGCCGCCTGCAAGAACAGAAAGTGTACCGGAAGTCACCCGTCGCCAGCCGTTCGCAGCGCCCACCAAGCCGAAGAGATGTGCCGATTCTTCCCTCATTGCACCAACCCAAACTGCCATTTCAAGCATCCCAGCATGCCCCTTTGCAAGAATGGTGCCGACTGCAAGGCTGAAGGCTGCAAGTTCACCCACCTTGATACAGCATGCAAATTCAACCCTTGTATGAACCGTACCTGCCCATACAAGCATGCCGAAGGCCAGCGCGGCAATATTGGCGACAAGGTGTGGACACCGAACTCCGGGAGCCATATCAGCGAGCGCAAGTTTGTCGAAAACGAGGATGGTCCGGAGGAACTCATTAAGCCTGACGCAGGCGACGGTTCTAAAAACCCTGAGCTGACCGCGTGACTACGCCTGAATTGAATCACGTTAGTCTTGACGGATGTGCGGAGCAATACCCTTTTGTACAATCTGAAACTGATGAATCGATGGATGGAGAGGGCGTTCATACTCTGATGATGCATTTGCTGGCCCCCAATTTACCTGTACATAGATATCCCCTTGATCTGCTTGGAAAATAAGAATCTCACACAAGCCTTGATTATGATTGTCTTTATAATTTTATTTCACAAAGTTTTACCAAGATTTTGAACTGTTTCTAAAATCAATTGATTCATGGATGACTTCCAAGGTGCTCAAGATGACCAAGGTCCTCATGTAATAGAAAACTCCACTACTAACTAGTACTCCATACACAGTGCAGTTGTTCCAGTGTCGTAGCAAAATCCATAGATGCACTGGCATAATATTTCTAGTATGCTCTTTCAACTTGTCCAGGTCAAGTTTACGCAAATGCCAGTACGGCCTGCGATGGAGCCTTCAAGGAAGTAGTAGTATACAGATAGTCGCTGGCTCGGAAGTGCCTCTACAAAATGACGAGGTCTGTTCAAGTTATTAACAGAGCTTTGGGATTTCTATGTAGTATCAACTATCTCCACTACCTTCCCTGACTGTTCTCCCACTTTCGGCGCTGGCACTTTCTGCGGCCCATCCCTCAATGGAAGGGTGCCAGTACTACCAGTGCCAGTGGGCATAACATTAGAATCTTCCGAGATAAACCAATGTTTCAAACCCGCCTCTCTGAGACAAACAGCCAGTCCAAACCCAAGATATTCAATAGCCGTAAATGCATTCTGACACCACATGAATTTCTCCCGCCATCTGATATTGCTATAGATGTGAGAAGCCTGAACTATAGAGAACATGACACCCTGTGCACCCCATATATGCTCAGTATTCGTCAAACAATACGGGATTCCACGACAGGCTTCATCCGCATAGTACCAGGAAAGCATGTAATCCTGATCAGCGTTTGGGTTCGGGGTACTAGTATTTCCACTCCCCGCGTGCGCCATCGTATGCAGTTTAGCTTGATAAATCAGGGGGTATATGAGAGATAAAGCAGACCAGTAAAGAACATGAAATCTTGCGCTTTTCAGAGATGGAAATTGATATGCAGGGCCAAATACTTCATCGGTAGCGGGCAGATGTGCGCAGCTTGACTTGAAGTTGGGGTATGGGGTAGGTTCTGGACCGAGGGATGGTTTTTCGGTCTCGAACCAGGCCATTATGTTGTCTTTGTGGGATATGCACTCTTGCAGGAGTGATTGGCAAGCTGCATGATTGCTGGATAGATTCAGTTGTTTGAATCCGGCCAGTATTGGCTTGAATGCAGCATATAGCTCGAAAATCCCGCCGATGGGTTTGGGGGCGGTTTCGGACGGTTTAAGTGGATCTGACTGCAGAGTATAGAGTAGTACTATTAGAACAGGTACTAAAAAGGTGAGAGTTACTATTGCAGTGTCAGTGTGACTCAACATACCACTCCTAGTACTTTCTGGTGCTGATATATTGAAGATATGAGAGGATTATCGGGAGAGTCGCGATGGCACTTCCTCAGAAAGGCATTGGTTCCTTCGGAATGGGCGATCCAAGCCTCAACACCAAAGGGGGAAAATAAAGGCTGCATAGAAAAGAAAGGCTGTAAGATTAGACAGTGATATCGGTGTGTTCGAGGCAGACTTACTTCAAGCCTTTGAAAAATGACCGTGGCATAAAGGAGTTCTTCGTTGGGCGCGTTGCGTTGAATCATAGTCGACATATGCCTTATTGCAGCGTTATAGAGCGATGTGCCGTAGTAAATGAGTTGTTGATCTTGCTTAATTTGGCCTAACCCAACGCAAGTAAGCGCACACATGGACTTGTCTAATAATGATGCAGATGTGCCCGTTTTGCTTGGAAGAGTAGCGAAGCCGGTGAGCAAGTGATACCACACATCAGCTCCCGCAAGCCCCACCGTGTCGAGAGGAAAGTAGGCACTTAGAAACGACGAGAATAACTGGGAACGACTGCCAGGGCGGGGATTGACCGGCCTAGGCAGAGGCACATTCAACCGAACAGTGTCTAGGGTGGACGGTTGACTTGCCACTGGCACCACCCGCGTTTGAGATTCAGCCAGCCTTTTTGCAGTGCCATAGTGAACAAAAGTTCGGTCTTTGTCAAACCCAGGACATACAACGCCTCTTTTGATGCATCGTGCACATTCTGGTCGCTGGAGGTCGCACTATGTCCAGCGAGTATTAGCACATTAGGCGGATGCAATGGGATACGATCATATCTACCAACCTTGATTTTGCGACTTTTACATGTTTGACAACCCTTGGACTGGAAGGGGACACCACCCATCTCTGGCAATATCCCAAAGCAAACTTGAAGCAACCTTGCGCCTAGTAGGAGCTAACACAGTCTCCAAGGCGCAGGGGTAATAGGGGACCCTGATATGATCAACTTGAAGTTGGTGCTTGCAAGGCTATCGGCGCCACACATCACATTTCTAACCCTTCAACTTCCGATTGTTCAAGTTGGCCCCACATTGGACGATCACTATCTAATCAACTGCCGTTCAACAACAGGTCACTCCGTATTTTACTGCTATTTGGATTTCGAGGGCTATTCTTGTTTAGTATCAATATACAAGAATACTAGTATAAAGTAATATATGTACTACCTACTAGGCCCCAAGTCAACTACTATTAGTAGTTATCTACCACTAGCAGGAGATACTACTTCATGGGATGTTTCTAGCAAGATATGACAATTCTACTAGTCCTACTACAATTAGTATATGCATTCATTCACTAGGTCGTGGCACTAGGTAGTAAGTATGTACTGATACTACTATTGCTTTCAAGCTAAAATCAAATCAATAGAGTGTCTTTGCTGCATAGGACCGGTACTATACAGTGTACCTACTATAGTGTACCTTATCAGATCCTAGAGTCGGGGTACCCTAAGCCTGAGGTATCCCCGATGCCCCAGATCCCATAACTATCCTAGGGTAGGATACTTTAGGGTATTCTCCCATTGGATTTAATAGACCACATACACATAGGGCTGTGCGAGCTAAAAGGAAACTTTTTATTGAATTGTACTAGTACTCAAAAGTATATCCTATTCAAATTGTTTTAAACTACTCCTTGTATACCCTGACCCTAAGGATACCCTCCTAAGGGTGTCCTACGATAGCTTATCCGCTGCCAAGCCGGGGGCCTTTCAAATCCAATTTTAAACCTGGACCTTCTTCTGCCTCTACTCCGCATTGACTCCAACTCCGATCTCAACATCGCAAATCGCGAATATGAATAACGAGCAGTTCCGCAGACTACTCGGCAACTCCTCTTCCAAATCAAGTGAACAATCTAATACCCCCACCCGCAATGCAGCTCCAGGTGGTGCAACCCCAGGTGGGCTCTTGGGTTCACGAATGCGCTCGAGCATCCCCATGACTCCGTACGCTCCTCCCTCCCCTCCCCGCCCCTACGAGATGCAGATACCTAGAATACAGACTAATCCAAACCATTGCTTCGCAGACGCTCCGTCACTGGAGTAGATTTCGCCCGCCAACTCGCCGAGCAACGCGGCGAAACCGACGACCGACCGACCAAAAGATTCAAATCCTCCGCCGCACCTAAAGGAAGCAAGTTGCCAGAAGGATACCAAGATCGCGCACAGCTGCGGAACACCGAGACAAATGAAGATGACAACGGTGACCTCCAGAAACGCGTCAAGGCACTGGAGGAAATGGTGAAACTAGGCCAAATCGACCAGGCGACCTTTGACAAGCTTTGCGCGGAGCTGGGCGTCGGCGGTGATACTTCCAGTACGCACATGATCAAGGGACTAGATTGGAAGCTCCTCAAACGAGTCAAAGCCGGAGAGGATATTTCCAAGGCCGTCGAAAAGGAGGCGCCAGAGCCAGAAGAGGAGGAACCGCTCTCGGCTGAAATGGCGGAAGCAGAGTTCGAGCGGTTGATGGAGGAAAAGGGACTAGAGGAAATCCAAGCGGCGCCAAAGGAACATAAGGAGAAGAAAAAGGGTACGATGGCGCCTCCGCCGCCGCGTAAGAAGACGCGCGATGAAATCTTGAAAGAACTTAAGGCGAGTCGAGCTGTGCCGCCTCCGCCGCCGGAGTCTACACTCGGCTCTCGATTTAAGAAGCTTGGAGATGATAAACCGGAAAAGAAGAGATTTGTGGAAGTTGCTGAGAATGGGCGTCGGCGGGAGGTACTAGTTATTACTGATGCGCAAGGCAACACTAAGCGTAAGGTGCGCTGGATCGACAAACCTGGTCAAACGGCGCCTCCGTCCGAACTTGCCGAGCTCGATAAAAATGCCAAACCTCTTGGGATGGAGGTACCTGCGGAAATTGCTGCGAAGGCTGCGGCGAATGCGGCTCCCGATGACGACGACGATGATATCTTCGCAGGCGTCGGTGCTGACTATAATCCTCTAGACGGTATTGAGGATGAGGATGACTCTTCGTCAGATGAAGAAGGCGAAGCGAAAGAAAAGAAGTCAGAAAATCAAGGAGAGACTTCAACGGCAGAAGACAAGCATCCTAAGGGTGAGGCTCAGCCCGTGAAACGAAATTATTTCGGTACCACTACATCCACCACTGTGGAAGAGCCCGAGAACAAGTCCAACCCGCTTATGAACGATCCCACAATATTGGCTGCTCTTAAAAGAGCAGCTGCCCTCCGACAAGGATCGCCCTCAGCGGAAGATGCTGGTGATTCGAGCGAGGCTGCCCTTCGACAGAAGAAATTTCTCGAGGAAGCCCGACGAAGAGACGCCATGGACGCAGCAGATATGGATATGGGATTCGGTGGAAGTCGGATCGAGGATGGCGAAGAAGAGGATGGCCCTCTCCTCGACTTTGATGACGATGGCGAAGGCCAGCAAAGGGGCGGCGCTAAGAAACGCAAACGTGGGCCTAAGAAGAAGAAGGGTGATAAGGATAGCGTTTCGGATGTGATGCAAGTCTTAGAGGGACGAAAGAAAGACTGATGGGGCCATGGGTGACAGGCTCCTTTTTGCCCTGTCGTCATACTGAAGATGTTTTGTTAAAATCTAGTATATACCCGAGCTAAAAGAAGTTATATTGGGCTTCAGATACTGGACTGGCCCTTCTCTTAGAGGTTCCTTCTAAAATTATATGACTACTACTACTACACTCCTAGTAGATCACATCATCTGCTTTGGTAGTTTTCAACTTGAATACCTAGGTAGTGTAAGACGTCCATCGTCCACGGGCATCCCGGGAAAACCACCAGCAGTAAGTACAATTTACTGGCACTAGTAGAAGCGAATGGCAGTGCTATCTATAGGGCTTAAGGGTGATTGGAATAAATGAAAAACCATATGTGTAAGTAGTATGATCGCAAAAGCCGAACTACCCTGCTAGTGCCTAGTACAACCTAACCTCACAACCATCCATGATATCTCGAGCACCCTCGACGCTCGAAGACAGGACGAAAGGGGTTTAAAAAAAGAAATACACCATGAAATGAAAGAGAAATCAAAAACGCCCGTTTCGCCATGAAGATAAAGAGGTACTACCACATGAAGAAAAAAAAAAAGGACATCATGTCTCCGCTTTTATGGACTTCATTAAATCGTTTCCCAGCCGCCGTTGTTGATCTCCGATTCCAGCTTGCGACTGATCGTCGCGGGGACACCGTGAGAAAGCCAGACGTCGCGAAGCAGTTTGTCGTATCGCTTCTGGTTAAGGATCAGTTGGCGGTTACGACGGAGACCTGGGTCAACTTCGCCATGACGATCCAGGTATGGGGCTGTGTGCCAGGATCCAGTTTGGTTGTGGAGATAGAGGACTGTGCACTTTCGGATGTTTATGAATAGGCCGATGTTTTTGCCGCATCTGTGAAGCGAGAGAACTGTTAGGGGAAATACTATGGTTAGAGGGTGGGGACTTCTTACTTTTGGACATGCTGGTTGCAACCGCCCAGCTTGTTTTGCATACAGCATACTGCCTGTGAGCAGAAGATGTCTCCGCAGAAAAGGCAGATACTCGGGTCGCTGAGCTCCTTCTTAGAGTTGGGGCAGCGGCGACGGTTGGCCTCTTCGATCAAGCTGTCGAAGTGCTCAGGTAGACCAACCAGTTCGAAGATGGCTGGGTGGGGAAGACTTGGCCAGAGGCGGTGATCTTCAAATCTGATACCCGAGCGAGATGCGTTCCAGTGGAAGATCCAACCCGAGATCACCGCGTCGAAGGGATTGTTGCTGCTGCGTGCGGGGTTGATAGACATGAAAATGTCATCGAGGGTAGGCAGATGAAGAGTCTTGGTGAGTCGATCTAGCTCGGGTGCATCCATATCGTTGAAGCCGGTGTTCGGGAAGTCAACACCATGCTGGACATGAAGAAGAATGACAGACTTGCGTAGGAAAGTGAGGGCGTAGCTGGAAATGAGTCGACGGAGTGCAATGATGATGTCGGGGGTCACCGACTCTTCGCCATCCTTAACGTAGCCACTCTCAGCCGGGAAAGATGAGCCCTCGGCACGACCCACAGAGTTTGCCTTGAGTTCTGCCACAATAGAATCGAAGAAATGCTTGGTGGTTGCATAGTTCTCGCTAGTAGAATCCGCAGCAGCCAGATCCTCTTCGCCTTGATTGGAGAGCTCCTCCTTCAGTCCCAGAGGCCATAGGATATAAGTCACGGCGACCTTGACAATCTCGGCAACATAGCACATCTGAATAAGATGGCGTACGTCGATGTGAAGAACTGGAAGCAAGGAAATAGAGCTCTCAGCCAGGAAGACAAAGGTGTCCATGGCGAGCAAGGGCTCGATGTTTCTAACATCATTGAGAAGAGGGGTCCCACCCAGACAAGGGTGTCCAACAAGGAGCTGGCAAATCTTCTGTCGGTGCATTTCCTGAAACTCGTTGCTTGGACGGCTCTTCTGCGGGTTGCTCGCGACACAGGCGAGTGCAGCGTAAGTGAGTGCGGTTTCCGCAAGCACACGCAGATGTGTTAGCGTCAAGGATGGAATCTTCTCAAGAAGTGTCGAGCCAGGATCCGACTGGACACCTCGTTGAGCGATCTCCACTGCTGCGATACTCAATCCAAAGCTGCGGATCAGAGAGTCAGTGTGCGCCAGCTCGTCCGAGTTGATATTATCAGGTGTACTGCTAAAGATTGAGTTGACGTGGTTCATTTGAATGGTACTCTTGAGCCGTCTGACGATTTTCATGAGCTCGAAAATAGGACCGTCTGCGGGGCCCACGGCCTGCTGCAGCGGGCTCGATGGCGACATGTCATCACCAGGGAATAGACCGGGCATTGGCGCTCGCATGGATGATTGTAGATAAGCCGCCGTACCACCTGGATGAGTGGATGAAGCCAACAGCTGTGAGATCTTCGACGACAGCGGAGTAACCAAAGTTTTCGACAGATATTCCTTGAACAACTCGGAGTACGGGTGCTGGTATGCCTTCTCCTTGTCGGTCATGAGAACAGGATAGTTTTGAGACTGGTTGAGTGCACTCGTAAGCCCTGTGCTCATCAACTCATCGAAGGACGAGGACGTGTTGAGAACGCCGGGGTACGATTCTTCCTTGCCTTTCCAGACAATTGGAAGGAAGGCATTGCCGAGGGCCTTGCACAATGGACAAACAAATTCTTTCATCACGATGTTCTCGGGATGTTGGCGCGCGATTTGCTGGTTTTGACGGCGCTGTGTTGCGTTATTGTACGCATCAAAGCATGAAAAATGCATGATATGACCACATCCGGTAGTCACTGGCCCTCGCAGGGTACTTCGGGGATTGAAGCCCTTGCTCAAACCGACCTTATTGCTGATTACGGTACTACCAGACGAATCAAGACGGCGTATCTCGGTGCGATTTTGGCCGGCAACTCCAAATGGTCGGATATCTTCGGCAGATCTGTCAAGACTTGTAGGCGTTTTGAGAGCTTCACGGATCCTATCGGCGTCTCTAATATCGGTTTGCCGCAAAATTGTACTATCCTGAACCATTGCGAAGGTACCATAGAGTCGTGAATCGGCCGTTTCCTCTTGACATCTTTCCTGGCACAAAAGACATGTACCACTGGGATATTTCCAGGTCTTGGTTTCATGAGAAGCTTCATCCTCCTCGAAATCACTGAAGTCCTCCTCGCCCCAGTCAATATCGCCTTGCTTTTCCAGGAAGCTTTGCTGTTGCTGCTGGAACTGTGCCATGACCTTTGCATTCCGCTCAGCAGCATGCTTTCTCTTGGCTTCCTTCTCATTATCGATGTCGATAGCCGGAGAATTGGTATCGATGCGATCGAATGGGAATTTCAGAGAGGCAGTTGCAGCAGCATATGTTCGCGGTTGCTTTTGCCAGAGTCGCTTCAGGATATGCCGAATCTTAGGACCACAAGAAGAATATTCACCAGTGACCGAGATCTTTTCAAGGAGACCGACGATAGTCAGATTACCAGCGGCAATCTCTCTCGTCTTGGTGAGAGCGTGAAGATTGAATGACTGGCCTTGTTCTGTTTCCATGTCGCCATCCTTGGGATCATCTTCAAGCACCGCTGCCAGGATCAGGTGCAACAAAACCTGCAGGAACGTTTCCACACGGGTTGGTGGAATGGAGGGTGTGCTTTGCTGAGACACGAGGACATACTCTAGACATTGGTGCACGATCTGTGCAAACAACATAGTTCCCGTAAAACGGGGGAGATCAGAGAAAACCCCAGAGGTGATGGGACGAAGCTTGGGCTCGAACACAATATCAGATGCATTCTTGCCAGTCTTCTTCGCCATCCACTCCTTGTAGATGTTCTCTGCTTCGTCTCGCTGATTCTTGGAGAAGTGGGTACTATAAGGGTCTACAAGATCCAGATACTCCTTCTTCAACTCAAATTTTCCAGAATCATTGACACCTTCAGGGAAGTGGAAGTGGGTAACTTCCTCCAGCACACCCTGGAACATGTCTGAGTCCTGCAGCTTGTCGTTCAACCGGGTAGAAAGATCAGAGAACGACAGAGGCTTGAAGCACAATACGTGGGCAATATCGCGACTGATTGTCTCCTTCGTCACATGGACGCTGTCATCGAGTGCAGAAACGGAGGTGCGATCAGTCAACAGAATGACCAAAAGGTGGATGAACTCCTCGGCAACATCGATGATTTGTGCATCCTCGTAACCAGAACGAGGAACGTAGTTGCGCATCATCCAGTCAACCATGCCAAACCGATGCGCAATAGAGGCAAGGACTCGACTCGGATCACAGGTAACCAGTGCAGTTTGAAGCAAGAAGATATCTCGGTAGTATGCGAAGTTGCGAGACGACACACCGCGGTACTGGGACATCTGGTGTCGAAGACTGAGGCCATTGCGAACCCACATGCCGGCCTTCATTTGCGCAAGCCAGGCACAGACTCTAAGAGGGTAGTCGATCATGACCAGAAGAAGATCTTCAGGGCCAAGAGCGAGGAGACCGTCGTCAACAAGCTGGTTGTTGGCAGCCTTCGCCGCGTGGAGATGCTGTCTAGCTGTCTCTGCGGCTTCGAAGAGAGCGCTACGCATCACGTCACTGCTAATGCCACGGCCGCACTCGATAAGCCATGACAGGGTGTAGTGGAGAGCGTGGTGGAAACTAATGGATCCCTTCTCGACAACAAATTCGACAACCCGGTGGCATGGAATTTGACCAGATTTACCAACCTCGAAATCAAATGGCTGCAATGTCTTGAATCGAATCTCATCTTTGATTTCCGCTTGGTCGAACCGTTTCCGCTCGACGCCCGTTGAGTGTAGGATCGCAGTGACCGTGGTGGTTTTGATTGCGCGCAGTAAATTCTCTCCACCGTCGATTTCAGGGTTGCGGAAAGCTTCACAAAATTGTTGACAGAGACGATTGATCTCACGCATAAGGATAGAAGCACTAATCCAGGCATCGGTTTCATATTCCACATGCTCGCCCACTGCGCGCACATTCGGGCAAATACCTTGAGAAAGTTTGACGAGGTCAAGGAATTGGGGTAGATATTGCTCCTCAGTGCGCACGCGGTGCTGTACATATTCAGATTGGAGCAGATAGCGTAAATCTAGGAAGAAGTGATAAAGACGCCTGTTTGTTACCGAGCCAGCATCGAACGCCAGAGTCGCATTGGGATTCACAGCGTGGGGTTCTTCAACTTGTCTGGTGGTCAAGAATGTATACAGGATAGACATGACTTTGGTGAGGAAATTTCCGCGGAGCACGATTTCTTCTGTGATGGATGGGGTGGTCAGAAGCTGCAGAGAAAGATTCACAATGGAGTGGTCTGGTTCTCTATCGGCAATGAGGTAGAGCTGAGCCAGGGCTGTATATAACGCGGACAGGCGAAGACCCATGATACGCTTGAACTGGGGCACATTGACAACTGTGCTGATGTAAAGATCGCGAAGATCAGTTCGAGTCTTCTTCCACAGTCTCAGATCATATAGGACCAGCCAATCCAGACGAGTGCGCTGCCACAAGTCTTCGTAGGCCGCAACCCTCTCCCCGGGAGCCGGCATTGGAGGCTGAACTTGCCAATGGCTTTCTGTTCCTCCGGGCCTGGGCCTGACAACATGCGAAGGGGTTCTTGGAATAGACACATAGCTATTCGGGTCTGACTGCTGGGTTGAGGGTTCTCCTGACGGGGTCTCCTCGGGAATATTCTCCTCCGCCGGGGTCGGCTCCGGCGCTGGGGCTGGTGCGCGAAGAGGCGATCCACGAGTAACATCGGCCAAGATGCGCTCCGCCAGGGCCAATTCTTCGTCGAGGAAAGTATCCATGTTCATATCACCATCATCATCCGCAGGATCCTGCATATGGAGACCAAGCTCCATATCGTCATCTTCGTCATCTGCATCATCATGGGCTTCCACATAGTCTTCATCATCTTCATCTGGTCCGTTCTCGTCATCGTCAACGATATCTTCTTCCACGGCTTCGTTGACCTGTACCATAAATTGTCCATGGTTTGGGAGGGAAAGCAGAATGGGACGGCGTCGGACATGTTCCGCAATTTCATGGTCATCAATACCCTTCATCCCGATATCTTCATTATAACCGCCACTTCCCTTTCGCCAGGGGCTAAGTAGCTCCTCACAAATAGCCTGTCGGAATATTTCGTTATCTTCCAGGATACTGCAGCCCGCAATATCGGCTAACCATTCAACTATAGTTCCACACATCTGTTCACGGAAGGTGTCCCGCGCAGAGCGCACGGTGACAGTCACCTTGATCTGCTCGATCACCTGCGAAACACCGAGCAGCTTTTGGAGGTCCTTCGAGTATTTGATGACACTACGACCGATGTCATTCGTCTCATGAGCTCGTGTGATGCCGAAACTCTCGCGTTCGCGGCACGCACGAGTGACCTGGTTAGAGACATCACGAATTGTATGTTTCTCGTCGTTCCAGAGTAACAGAGCAAATTCTGGTTCATCTTCTTCCAGATCTCCGGCACCATACCAGCTCGGGCGCAATCGTGAAGCCTCTTCATCTGCTTTGATTCCTTCTGCAGTTTTCTGCAGACGCAATTGTTCCGGCGAGCAAGAAATGACATCACAGAAGTAATCTAACACGCGTGAGATTGTCAACCGAATCGTTGACAGGAGTTCAGCAGGGAGCTCAATCTTTCTGCGTTCCTTCTCCTCCTCGTCTCCATTATCTGTGTGGATCGCGCAGCATAGTGGTAATCTCCACGCCTCATCGTCACCGCAATCACAGCAACCACAATTCCCGGAGGATAAAGAGATCTGATATTGATGGCCCGTATGGTCCGAAGAGTCGAAACATCGGCTACATAGCACACATGTATCGTCCGAGGCGCATGTCAAGCAACGGTAGGTGGCTTCACCCGCACGGAAGATATGACCGCATCGCTTGCCCCGCGCCGCCGCGCTATACTCCGCTCCTTCACGAGCACCCTGGGACTCGGCCAATTTCCAAGGCCCCGTAGGCGCGCCATCCGGGAAAAGATGATGTATCAGTTCTTCATTGTGACCCACAAGCGACCGAAAGAGAAGCTCTAACAGATCCCTCTCAGCTTGCGGGCCGTATCGGTAGCCGTGTTGCTGTGGCAGTCGTAACAGACCATCTCCGAGAATCTTCTCACACTCTGCGAGCATGTGCATGGCTCAGGGGATTGAGCAGATATTGAGAGGACCTGCCACTCGTCTGTCACAGGTGTGAAGGTTGAGAGCCGTTGGCCCGTGAGGCGGTAGGTGGTCTGGATCGAGAGAGCCGAGCGTATTGAAATCGTTTTGGATACTCGAACCGGTCGGAAAGAAAATCTCTGTTGTGACTATGTAAGCCTCCAGACGGGTGACGGTAATGTCAGGAGAGGTTGAGCGAGTGGCTGTTTCCTCACTCTCACAGACTGGACGATCGTAGTGGGGGGAGGGAAATACAGGCGAGATGTGGGCCGATGAGGTCGACGAGCACAACGACTCTTGTCACTGAACAATCACCTCGTCAGCTCGAGATTTATAATGGATATAATCGTGTGTGATCCTTTTGGGATGAATGGGAAAGGCGATGATATAGAGGAGCCAGAAAAAGATCGAGGAGGACACGACGGATGGAGCAATGGAGCATGGAGCATGGAGCATTTTTGCCTATGACATCGGCGGAGCGGTCTCGCTGCCCCAACGCCACAGCGCGGTCTACAATTACGGCCCTGCAGACGGACAACACCCGCATACTTGTCGTCCAACTATTTTGATCGGGAAGGTGAATAAAAAGATGAAAAAGAACAAAAGATAGTCAAATACAGATACAGATTTCCAATATCTATCGCGTACAAACCCGCAGCTTGAATAGGTATTAAAATCACAGGGCTGCGGCAATTGAATTCCCCATTCGCTTTTCCGTCTCATCTCTCTTCTCTCCCCCCTTACGGTCGATTTGAACCGCGGCTAATCCATTGAGATGGGTGGTGTTTAATCATCATCCTCCTCCTCGGCCTGAACCAGGTAGCGGGGCTTGATGTCCTTCCATTGGCGCTGGATATATGGGTTAGTAAGGATGTCATGCGAAACAGGTGATCCGGGGAAATCGGATCGACTTGGAGGTTCGGGGGAATCACATACACCGGCGTTCCAGGAATCCCAAACCTTGTTGGAGAAGGTGTCAAAGGACCTATTGTATAGATATATGGTCAGAGCTGAACTGGTTGGGTATCACTTTGAGAGGGGAGAGGGGGGAAGGTCGTTGGATGTAACGCACAGCTCGAAGGCGAAGGCACCGGCGAAGATGGTGGTCAGGAAGACCGCATTCTTGCGAATGATAGACCTAAACAGATACCAAAGATACCACGGTTAGCGACTGAGAGAGGAACAAGCGAATGCGACCATCGAATCCTTGGAGGATATGGGGAAGGTGGGAGACATGCTGGTAGATAGCGTTGGAGATCTGTTGATGCGCGAGGACGAATTAGCTCAGAAACTTTGCAGATCGCAAAAACTATGATCACGATTGACAGAGAAGGGAGAGTTTTGATACTTACGCCGGCCATTGTGAAGGAGAGGGCGTGCAAGAGGGATTCGACTTGAAGGGGGAAGTGAAGAGTTGAAGTTGGCCGAATTCGCGAGGGACGAAAAGCTGCGGGAATTCCCGGTTCGCTGATTGGTCGTGCCTTCCTCCGGGCATCCGTTCGCTCAAAGCCGCAGTTGCCAATTTGTGGTTTTTTGTGTTTTTTATTTTAGTTTTTTAGTTTTTTAGTTTCTAGTTCTTAGAGAAGGAAAGCACCATTTTTGACTAAAAGAGGAAGGAATAAAGAAGAATCCCAGACTTCCTTTTGTTCTTCTTCCCTTCTTCTCTTCCGCTTCTCCCTCTCTCTCTCCCTCTCTCTTCCAACCAACCAACTCTGTTTTCGACCTTCACTTCTGCCCCTCTCGGGAGGACATCCCCGGTCGACTCATACATTCCTTCGACTTAACGACTACCCTATTTTCATTTATCCTTCCCCTCCTCTCTTTACCATGGCTTCCAACTCCGGCATCACCACCGACGCCACAACCGGCGAACGCTATATCCCCTCCTCGGTCCGAGCAGACGGCTCAAAGCGTCGTGAGATCAAGGTTCGTCCTGGATACAAACCTCCAGAGGATGTGGAGCTTTACAAGAACCGCGCTGCTGCCGCATGGAAGAATCGTGCTCGAGGTGGGGTACCAGGAGCAGAAAGTGTGAGCAGCGAAGACGATAAAGCTGCCCAGACCGCTGCCAGCAACAAGAACGCCAAGCGCAGAGAAGCGAAACGCAAGGGCAGGGAGAACGAGGCCTCGAACACTGCCACCGTTGAAAAGAAGGGCGCCGACTCGGATAATTGGCGCGTTCCCGCTCCAAAGAAGGAGGAACAACCAGACCCTGTCGACGTCGAAGCTGAAAACGAAAAGAAAGCTCGCAACTTGAAGAAAAAGCTCCGCCAGGCACGCGACTTGAAGGAAAAGAAGAGCCAGGGCGAAGCCCTGCTCCCTGAACAGCTAGAGAAAGTCATCAAGATCCAGGAGCTTGTCCGACAGCTCGAGACCCTTGGATTCGATTCCAACGGTGATAAGAAAGAAGAATCCAACACTGACAAAGCTTGATCACGCTGTGCTCCGCTGGCGGTCTCTCTGTGCCAGCTATATATATTGTCTTTCGGAATCACGATTCTATCCCACCACGGAACGCCACTACTGCCGCGCGCTACATAGACCCTGGCAGATATGCAACCTGATAGTACCGCCAACCAGCATCCATGTTCAAATTACCCTGCTGTGCAGCCGGTGCTTTTTCAAATCACATATCTCACAACCAGCAATCTCTTGGACCTGGTCTTGATCGCCAGTTGCATGTGCTGCGCGACGTCTGCTGTGTCTGGGCCAATTTAGCGAGATGGTTGGCTAGTGTGCAACAAGCCAACTCCGGAATCGCAGAATCGCCTTTGAATAGAGCTTCGTGTTCATTCCATGCATGCTCTTGTTGATGTTATTACCATGAAATTGGTCGGGAGTGGGTTGCCTATACCTAGTCGAGTATTCGCCGGACTTGACGGGGAACTTGAACATAGAGAAATTTAGCACACTACAAATTTGTCCACGTTTAACCTGGAAATACCACACAATTTGGCAGCTTCTCAAAATGCAATGCATGCTTTCTTTTCATTATCCATCCAAGTCTATTATACATGATATCTACAGTTTATAATATCATAAGGCACTTCCCAGATGAAATATCAAAAGCACTAGGCCTTCCAAAGATTCTCCGAGTCAATCAAATTTCGATGTGTCGGACTGGTGCTGTAGGCACACCCCCTTGAAGGTCCCAGCTTTCATAGTCGAGTGCCAAATGCGCATATCCATCATCAACGTCCACCTCGTCTCTTGGTGGTGGTTTGAATCCGACACCATACGTTGCGGCCAAAAGACCCTGTTTGATACAGTCCCCGACGCCGACGCCACAATACCAATTTCCAGCCAAGACAAGCTTCTGATCAAAATCACGCTTGACAGTCTCGGAAAGTGCGTATACCCGATCAAGGTGGCCAACCGTATATTGAGGAATAGCATCCTTTTGCAGTCGACTTCGCGCAATCGTAGGCTTTGCTGTGATGCCAAGGTGTCGTTCGAGCATTGAGCATGCCATTTTCACGGCAGTTTCATGGTCTGGGTAGTCTTCGGGCTGGAAATGGTCCCAGTAGTGTCCACCCATCATCACGGTCAGTTTAGTACCATCAACGGTGTCCGTTGTTGTACGAATTTGCTTGAAATCATGGGGGCTGGGGTCGACTTCTGTTGCTTCGCCTCGTGACCAACCATGGCTGGAGTGCGTAGCGAATATTACGCCGAGGCCACACTCCGGGTTCTGACTAGCGGGGGTTGAGCGGGGGATAAGGTATCCGAATCCTTCGACGGGAAGAAGATCAGGATCAGAATAGTAGAGGTTCACAACCATCACGGAGGTAGCATAATTGAATGATTTGAGTTGCTGGACCGTGTCACTTGGCAGCTTTGGGCTCGATCGATTCGCAACCATAGGGTGATTTGTTACTTTCGAAGATTCCGAGAGAATTTTGGTCAGCGCAGGAGCGGGAATGGCAGCGATGACATGGTCGTAGGTTTTCTGATCCTTCACAGTAGAGACCTAGAGAACGTGTCAGTCTGGATCAGAGAGTCTCGTCAGTTTCCAACGAGCAATACAAACTTACACTCATTGAGCTATAGTCTCCTGGTCGATGTAATATCGTGTGAACGTCTGTCTCAGTCCTGATTTTGACCTTAGTCGAATTTCTCAATGCAGCAACAAGCCCATCAGCTAGCTGCTGTGATCCATCTTTGAAAGTAAACGTGCTAGCCTTTTTGGCGATGAGGCGTAGAGCCTCTTGGTGTGGCCCGAAATCTTGGTCTTTGCTTTCACCGATTTCTGCGATGAGCAAGGAATCATCGACGGTACAGGTTTTTGTCTGGTTCCACGCTTTCGCAATTAATCCGTACAAAATACCGGAATATTCAAGATCGCGTAAAGGTCCCATGAGAGCCTGGGCACTCAATTGATCAATATCTCCTGCATATATCCCATGCATCATCGCAGAAGCCAAATTGTCTGCAACCTGGGAGTTGAAACGGCGTGAAATAAAACTTGAAATAGATTCATCCGAGGACCATTTGTCACTCGACCGAATCGGTTTAGTATGTTCGAATAGCAACGCCGGTAACAGCGGCTTGAGCAAAGGCTCATTGATTAATGATTGTACAAGGTGGCTCGCATATTGCATGATGCTCATCTCGGGGCTAGGTGTAGGTAACCGAACTAGATGGTCTGGATAGTAGATGTATCGATTGAGCGCGGCTTTATCCTTCTTCATGGAGAAAATCATTTGGTCGCCCAATCCTAACTCGTGTGCCTGAATAACAAAGCGGTCAACCATCAACGTCTTCTTTTCACCAGCGTCGGGGTAGTGGTCTCACCATGTCAAGTATAAACTCTCCCGTAGGCTGCGTCCACCTCAATGTGCGTGGGCCGTACTCGAAAACCACGCTGCCGTTTCCTACGGGGACTCTTTCGGATTCCATCCATCCTCCCAGTCGGTGCGACTTTTCGTATAGGGTAACGCCGGTGCATTTGGGATCCTGGGTGAGTTTCCATGCGGCCGTCAGGCCAGTGATGCCACCTCCAACCACGCCGACATTGTAGGCACGTCTTTGAGAGGCAATGGCGGAGATCAGAGGTCGCCGTCCCAGTCTGAGTCCATTCGAGACACAAGGTAAGGGCATTATGGGCAAATTGACCCAGAAAGCCTCCAATGACGAGTGGGATTCTGGGGTAGTCCGCGGCGCGGTTTCGGGGAAGTTGGAGGCCAATAAAAATGACTAAGCCGGATCGGGAGGTATCAATATGCGGTCGCATGTTCATGAACACTCAAGTTCACAGTGTTTAACTTGTGCTAATAACTTCTGAAAACATAGTTATCGTGCTGAACGTATCTTAAACTGCTGTATTTCATGTTCATCTTATGGTCGAATTTCAATATGAGGCATTACCGTCTCTAACTTGTTGCCAAAACGAAACAAAGATTAAATGATAATGCAAGTTGGCACCCTACAGAGAACGCAGGTTATAGCTAGACAAAGGACAAATAAACCTTACCTGAGAGAGGTTCGATCATGAAGTTACAACTGGGTATGTAGGTAGTAATTAAGGATTAGATGTTTGCCCAACTTCAAGTTTTCAAGCATTTTGTGAATGGAGCAAAAAACTTGAACTAGCCTCCACCCGGAATCGAACCAGGGTTTCGTCGTTACGAGCGACACGTCTTAACCACTGGACAATAGAGGCTGCAATTAGACACGTGTTTCGCCGAAAATGGATATATAAAAATTTAGGTTTCATCCGAAGGAGAGCCACGGTACGGGGAAGCCTAATTGAACACTATCTGCTGACATAATGCATAGTAGCTACTCCTCGCCATCTATGTTACCTAACATCAAAATCTACTAATTTTATGCCTTCTGCACTTAGGGTCGTCATGGATGATGCTAGTATCTTTATCGCGTGCCGCCCACTGGAATTTCCGAGTCCGTCTCATGGCTCTCCACAGATCTGATAATTCTCGCCCGACGGGGAGTTTGGCTCCCTCGCTAAACCGTGACGGAGTCCGATCTAAATCTGTCTCTGCCAAACATCCTCGCCCAGGGAAACGAGCACCCCTGACACATTTTCTCTGCCTGCCACTCGTGAATGATATCTCTCTTCCGCAACTCGAGTCATCAATCACAGCTTTCAAAGTAGCCTATCCGCCTGTATCAATCGCAGACTTGTCTGACGGCCGAAATCCGAGAGTTCAACAAGATATCTCACGTCCGCTAATTCCAGATGGAGCTATCCGTCCCCTAGGAACTCTTCACCTTACACTAGGTGTCATGAGCCTCCCGACAAAGGAACGACTCGGCGAAGCTCTTACTTTCTTCCGAACATTGGATCTCCGCACCTTGATGCTTGAGTCGGAGCGCGTAGCCGCTGACTTACGGGCAAAACAGTCCTCTTCGAAACATCATCGTATTGAGCATCATGCAGGACACAGGCCCGCTGTGGCTTGTCCTTCAACCCCAATTCATCCGGAGAGATTCATGGTTTCCCTAGAATCACTCCATGCATTGCCACGTGCTAAAGCAGCGACTGTTCTACATGCTTCCCCAGTTGACCGTACTGATCGGTTATACCCATTCTGCGTCATGCTACGGGACAAATTCATCGAAGCTGGCTTCATAGTAGGAGAGGGAGAAAAGCAATCCAATACCGAGAATATCCGAAACGAAGCAGCCCAATCTATGTCTACAGAGCAAATCGTCCAATCTTCTTCTAACTGTCCAGACCTGGCAGCCGAGGAGAACCTTCCACGAAAGCCTGGACAAAATAAAAGCCAAAGTCAAAGCGTGGAGCTACAAGTCCCACCAAAGCTAGATCTCTATAGAGCAGCTCTTGCGCGTACGCCAAAGCCTCGACCTTTGCTACTCCATGCCACCCTAGTCAATACGATCTATGTCCGTGGTCGACCGAAACCAAGAGGAGATGGGGCGAAGCAAAAAGGCGGCAACAAGCGCATCGAGTTTGATGCTAGGGGTCTACTTTCTAGGTACCGGGATTATTACATTGATGAAACTCGGACGAGGGCTCGTGCGGTTTCGGGATCTCTTCAACGTGAAGATACCCAGGGTTCGGCAGGTCGGGAATTCCCTTTTGTTTGGGCGCACGGGATCCCTATTGATTCGATTTGTATTTGTGAGATGGGCGCTAAGAAGATTGATCTTGATGATGCTGCGATGGCAGATCCTACTAGTGCCTTGTTGAATGCACGGCTGGGAGAGAAGTACACTGTCGTTGCAGAACGAGCGATCTGCTCTAGTGATTGAATGGCACATCTATGGAGTTAGTACTGCCATTGCTGGCCACCTGGGCATGTGCGGGGACAAGTTGAATGAGTTGATGTCGGGCCTCTTACACTTACTAGTACTGTACACTTGGCATGATGAGGATATCCATCGTTGGAATTGGCTTCGGTTCTATTATTCATGCTCTTAAACTACTTGCTATATCATTGCAGATGAATTCATCCCAAGCCCGCTTGAGATTATGGTGAGGGTATGCCGCATTGTGAACACTTCGCTCTTGTCACCGCCACACTACCGAGACCAAGTGGTAAATCCGCTAGACGGTAACATCGTGCGGTAACATCAATCGGCTATACATCTTACAGAGCCCTCATTACCTCACTCGGCTCATTATTGTCTCCACTCCACGCTCAACAGACACCTCGGCTGCCTTCGCCTTGACGGCACTGAGCATACTGCGGTCGAAGTCATCACGAGTACGCAGCACAGCCTCCACCCACGACAACTGCAGATCCCAGTACTCGAGCTTGAAAGACTCATACACCTCAACAACAGGCTGTCCCTTTTCGGTTTCAAGCAGACGGACCAGCCAATTAACCAGACGCCACTTCTGCTTGATGGTAGCCTCGAAGGAATCTTCATACTTCTGGAAGAAAGCGAAGACCGTGAGGATATCGTCCTTGAACTTCTCCGTGAATGGGTCGACGAAACGGCGGAATTTGACACCCTTGTTGCGAACGGACGATAGGTACCGCACCAACAATTCATCTGACATCTCCTCAACCAAAATATCCACAAGTGAAGGATGCAGAACAGGCGTGTAGTCGGCCATGTAATCTTCAAATGTGGAGGTAATGCGTTTGATAGCGTACTCGCCATACCATTTCGACGTGAACAGATCCGGAATAACGGTAGCAAGATCCACGGCGAAAACAATGTCGACAAACTGTGACAGACAATGTGTGCTCAGATCGACGTAGCCATCACGCAGACTATCCAGCTCAGCACTGGCATGTGTAGCCATATACTTCGGAGTCACCAGTGGCTCGAAATCGCGCTTGAACCTCGTCAAGTAACCCATCTGGCCCGTCTCCTCGTTATCGTCAATGCAAGCAATCTGGTCATTGGCCACACCGACGAGCCAATCCTGCAATAATTGGATGCCCTCTGGTTGTTCGTTGGTGGGTGTCTTGTTCTTGGCGCACTCCTCATCGAGCAATGCCTGCCAAGCGCTCTGTCGACCCTTTAGAGCTCGGAACATGGCATCGATGACACCCTCAACCACATCTGCTCGTTCGGAGGAGCCTGCGGCGACAATCTGCTCGTGCAACATGCGCCACATGTCTCCAATGGTCTTGGTGCGGAAGTAACCATCGGAATTGTTCTCCAGTGAATCTGGCAGTCGCTCGATGAGACCCCTCCTTTCTGTGTCGAAAATACGCTCCATCCATTCTTCCACGGCGTTGATGATGACGCTCTGCCACTGTCGTACCAGTTCAGGTTCACGGTCATCCAGAATATTTGGTTGCAGGTCGTTTGGCGTCCAGCCAAGCTTCTTCATCTTCTTGTAATACTTCTCGCTCCAGTGAATGATCTTTAATAAGTTGTCCGCGGGAACTTCCGGATCTTCAATCATCCCGATAAGGAAGTCGTGCATCATTCGGTGATAGATATCGGTGTATGTCTTGTAGATCTTCCACTTCTTAGGAACTAGATTCTGCATGCCTTGTTGAACGGTAAACAGGTCGTTGAAGTACCAACGGAAGCTCTTCTCCAGGTGATCAGGATCACTCAAGAACTCCTCCTTGGTGTTTTCGAACTGATTTTGGGCGTAGAACTCAATTGCCTGGAGGAACTTCTCTTTGTAGCCTCGCACAGTCTTGGGTCCAATATTCATAGACTTGAAACGGCTCGCCAAATCTTTATGATCCTTCTGAGCTTCTTGCAAAGCACGCACTGTGTCATCGTTCTTCTCTTCATTAAGCACAATCACGGCCAGCCGAACAACCATGCTTTTATTATCTTCTTGCACCAACGGAATAAGATTCATGCAAGCCGTGCCCAGGTGATCATCGAACCAGTCAATCACCGAGTCCAACCCTTGGAAGTACTCCGTCAAGGTCTGCTCGCTGCTATCATCATTCGCCTTGCGAATCTGGTCCATAGCCTCATCACGGAAATCTCGCAGACGAGAGATCTGCATGTGCGCCTTAAGTAGATTTGGCTGATTCTCCAAATCCTCATCATCCTCTTTCAAAAGTTCCTCCACCTCCTGAATATCCGTGCTGAAATTCTCCAATCCCTTCTTCATCAACAATGTCGCGTCAAAGTGCCGCTGGATCCTGGCCAGCTTATCGATCTGCGCAAAGTCCTCGACACTATCCTGCGATTCCGCGCATAACTTGTCGATTCCCTGTAATTCATCTTTGGTCTTTATCACTTGTCGTTGTCCCTCAGTCAAGAATCCAATACTCCGCTGCACAGCTTCAAGCTGGTCACGAAGACCTTCTCGGAGTCGGGAATCAACAGCAGTCTTCTTTCGCTGGTACTCGGCCTTCAAGCCGCTGATCTTGTCTAGATCTTCCGGATGCCGTAGAAGATCTTCTAACTTGGGCATGGCAACCGTGCCATCGGCGTTACCGTTCTGCGCCATGATGACGGTGGCCTTAGCGGCGAAGGGCGGATAGTTGTGGTTGTATTTGCGATCGAATACGGTCTGTCAAGGGGTAATGTAATATTGGAAATCAGTCGGTCTCACGCTGCCAAGAGTACACAGCGCGCTTGGGTCGTTTTGCCAAAGAAGTTTATGTTCAATGGAGGGAGGAGAAAGAGAGAAGAGTGGGATGTGTTAGTTTCCCCATGCTTCTTTCCCGTCCCACACTCCCAAAGCTGCGGAGCTGCCAACCCGCGGCAGAATGTCCATTCCACGTGATCCACCGCCCTTGGATTTTACGGTCCGCGCATCTTCGACTCTCGCGGTTACCAACGACGAACCTCATTCGCATCTTCACTCATTGAGAAGACTCGGGATTTGTTTACTTCTCCAGTCAATCCTTTTTCTTCGAATATATAGGAAACCTCTATATCCCTCTCTATCCGCCCTCTCTGGAACGAAAGGGATCAATTGCAGAAAGCAACAAAAACTACCCCGACCAAACAACCCAGATATCCAAAAGCTCTCCTCCGAGACATCCACCGAACAACCACCCTTACACTACCAACAATTTCTCACAACTCGATCGTCAAAATGAGTTTCTTCCGCGTCACCCTCCTCCGCTCCGCAATCGGTCTCCCGCGCCGCTCAACAGACGTCCTCAAGGCCCTTGGCCTGAAAAAGCGCATGAACACAGTCTTCCACGCCGTTTCTCCATCCGTGGCCGGTCAAATCATGAAAGTGAAAGAACTTGTCTCTGTGGAGGAAGTTGACCGCCCCCTGACGAAACAACAAGTACGCCTGGAGCGCAAACCTGATCCTGGTTACTACATTGAGAAGAGTGCCGTGCAAGAACGGAGCGAGGTCAATGGTAACTAGGCAAGGGCGAAAATGAAGATCCATTTGACTCGGTATGGTGCGGATTGATTATTGATGGTTACGAATGGTGACTCTTATGAGACTCCATGAGGGTTGTTTTATCTCCTAATGCCCTGCCTGCCATTGATGTTGATTTTTGCCATACTTGGCTGGGTTCACGTGGGAAAAGTGGTCTTCTTTCCCCCATTTATTCTGTTTTCTCTCTATTATTCTTTTTTGTCGAACTTTTGCATGGAGCGGGCTTCTTTTTTTTCATGTCATGTACTCTACTACGTCCCATCTATCTCGCTGATTGTACAATACCGGACATTCTATTTCAATATACTAGTATACTCACAAGAGACAAAAAAATATGTGCAATTTGAATTATGGATAAAGTGATAATAGGCGCGCCGTCCGTTTTTTGGCACGCGCAATGTCGGAAAAAAGAACTTCTTAAACATACCACGAACGCCGCTATGTTAAGAAGTGCAGGTGCAGAGAGTCATGGGGCTGCTAAACCTAGGGCTTAGAGGTCAAGGCCGGGGTGTCAAGAGGCCGTCTAGTCTTCAACGGCTTTACACTCAACGATTCTCATGCAAGCTTAAGCTTTGTACAGGGTGTCAAGGAAGCCCTCTGCCAGACGGCTGACGATGCTCTTATCAGGGATACTGCCTGCAACGCCGTAGAGGGCAGAAGTATCGCCGCGCTTGAGGATGTAGGATTTGCCTTGTTGGCGGCGTTCCTCGGCTTTTTCAAGCTCTTTATCAATGACGGCGACTAGGTCAGTGATGAGAGTGTCAACGGCCTTAGCGGTGGGAATGGTGAAGGCGCAGTGCAGAGCGGCTGGGGACTGCAGGGCGTTGAGGTGCCATCCCTTCGCGGACAGGTCATCGGCAATATCGTAGATGTCAATGGCGCCGTTCTTGCTGCGGAAAGCAACAACACTGACCATCGGCGCACCCACAACTTCCATGTGGAGCGAGATCACTGGGTGCTCGCGCACGGCAGATTCAAACTTGCGAGCGGCATTGATGATTTCAGTGCAGCTGTTGATATATCCGGTCTCGCCGACGTTCATCAGACTGGCCCAGCAGCCAGCGATTAATGCACCGGGACGAGAGCCAGCCACGGACGGAGAGGCATAGACACCACCGGACCAGTCGGGGTAGATGAAATATTGGTAGCTGCGGTATGCCTTGCTGCGATACAGCAGGACAGAGTTGCCCTTGGGAGCGAATCCATATTTATGTGTGTCCACACTGATGCTAGTCACACCGGGTTGACGGAAATCAAAGCCACCTTCTTCTTCGTATGGGGAAGGGAAGCCGGCCTTCTTGAGGAGGGCGACAACAAAGGATCCCAGACAGCAGTCAACGTGGAGGGGAATCTTATATTTAGTAGCAAGACGAGACAGGGCAGGAATGTCATCGACAATGCCATGGGGGAAGTTGGGAGCTGAGCCCACGAGAAGAACGGTATTCGGGTTGATCAGACGACGGACGGCTTGGACATCGACTTTGAATTCCGGTTCGGGGCAGGGCACACGGTGTAGCTTGATCTTGAAATAATCGCAGGCCTTAATGAAAGCCGCGTGTGCAGTGTCGGGAATGATCCTGTGGGGTAATGAGTAATTAGACTTTGAAATTTTAGACTTTGAAATTTCATGCAAAATTAAAGAAAAGTGCTCACATCTCAGGTTCAGTCACTCCTCGCTCATAGAATGCCTTTTGGCGGGCCCCCAAACAGGCCATTATAATGGACTCGGTTCCACCGCCGGTAGTAACACCAGCACCATCAGTAGGACCATTGAACAAGTTGAGGACCTATTATTGTTATTAGTGAGGCCATTCAATTCAGATATCATCGAAATAATGCAAAGAAATAAGAAAGCTTACCATCGCAACGACCTCGGCCTCCATCTTTCGGACTCCCGGGAAAACATCCGGATGAATCGGATTCGCAACACCAAATTGACCAAAGGCCTCGGCTTGAAGCTTCAAGAGGTCTTCACCACCATGATATACTGCACCACTGACACGGCCATCTTCCCAACGGGTATGTTCCAAACCAGCCAACTTGTTGAGTTCTTCCCGGATCTTATCTGCCGACCAACCTTCGGAAGGAAGAGTCAAGTAACGGTTTACATCCGGTCCACTTTGGACGAGCTTAGACTCAAGGTTGCTGATGGCAGTCGAAACTTGCTTGTCGACCTGGCCACGCACGCCGGGAACGCGGAGGAAGATAGAGTAGCAGAACAGACGGACGGCGATATAGACGTTGCGGATACTTCCGAAGAGACCGTAGCCACGGAGAGAATAAAAGGTTTTGCGAGTATACCGAAAGAGGAATAGGATAAATACGATATTGCGAAGGCTTTTTGGTTCCAGAAAAAGTCAGAATCTGGGTCCAAGGGTAGAGATATGTGATCGACCGCGGGGGAATGAAGAGGTGCGCTTGGGGCGAAACGATGGCGACTTACAGGTCTAGGTTCAATGCGGATAGATGTGCACTGGACGCCCTCCAGTGACTGCTATAGCCAAGCAGTTTATTCTGCAGGGCGACTGGAAGCGCCGCGGAACTCATCGTGTCCCTAGCAATCGAGAAAATAGGACAAAGATAATGCTAAAAGATAATGATGACTCGACCTGGGGGAGAATAGAGCGGAGGGCGGAAGGCGGAGGGCGGAGAGCGGAGAAGGACGTCAAGAAGAGTCCGACTCCGTTCGAGTCTCTGATTGGTCAGCGGGTCAACGCTGCCGAGGTTGTGGCTTAACCATCACCACATGAAGAAGTACATAGTTACTACTGGTAGGGTTGCTTTAAGAGACATTGTACTAGTAATCCATTGGTTGGTTTCTTTCTCTCTGTGTTTCGGATAAATAGCATGAAGTAGTATTTAATTTTCGATTTTATTACAGTAAACAGACATCATATTAGCATGTCCTGCTGTTGGGCGGGTACTATACAATGAATATCTAGGGCATCATCCTCAGAATTGTACCATAAGATCCTACGAGTACCTACTAGTACATAGTAGGCTAGGCTGTATACCTCAAATAGAAAATAGAATCAACTTATGAATTGCCGAATGGCTACTGCGCTTATATACAAAATGGACTCTCCGCGAACACCACCCCCAAATTCTTTTCGGGTCCCAGCAGAATCCACACGAACTTTTTGTTTCCGCGAAACCGAAACCAGGTGTTTGAAAAAGAAAAGAGAAAAGAAAAGTCCCAAACATAAATCACATCAAATCATCACATCAAATTGGAAATCCCGCGCAGGCGAAACGGTTCACAGTCCAGAGGAAAGAAGAATATTTGTAGTTCTCGCTGCCCCCCGGGCCTGAGTGCCGCATGCTCAAAAAACAGTCATATGCAAGTAATATATCTCAACTCCTAAAACCCAGCTACTTCAGAGTGGGAAGTTGCTTAGTTAACAGGAAGACCGGCGGCCTGAGCTTGGGCAAGCTCCTTCTCCTTGGCGGCGAATTGAGCCTGCTCCTCGGGGGACAGGTCCATGAGGGGCTTGTCCTCCCCGGACTTGAGGTTACGGTGGTAAGCACGGATAATGCTGTCAGCGTCATCGACGGCGATGGGACGAATATCAGCCAGAGCCTTGATCTTAGCGGTGCACTCCTTGCATTGGGAGTCAGTGAGCTCGATCTTAAGCTGCTGAGCACGAGACTTGATGGCGTTCCAGCCGGTCAGACGGGAAGCGAAGTGCACGTAACGGGTCATGCCGAAGTCGGCGGGGTTGATAATCTCGTAGGTGCTGGGGTTGTTCAGGATAGCCTTGGCGTGGATACCGGCCTTGTGGGTGAAGGCACAGAAACCAGTGATGTAGTTGTTGAAGGGGATGTTGACCTCGACGGCCTCGGCGACCAGGTCCTCGATATCCTTGAGCTTCTCAAGGCGGTACTTGCCCTTGACGTACTCAGGGTCGGCAACCATCATGCGGGCCATCAGACCACCCAGAGGGGTGATACCGTTACGCTCACCGATACCCAGGACGGAGGTATCAATGTGAGTGGCACCGGCCTCGAGGGCACAGTAAGCGTTGGCGATAGCACAGCCAGTATCGTTGTGGAAGTGAGTTTCGATATCGCAGCCGACGACACCGCGCAGAACACGGACGAGCTCGTAGACTTGACGAGGGGAGGCACAGCCGACGGTGTCGGCAATACCAACACGCTGAACACCGACCTTGTCGACGGCGGAGTAGATGGACAAAAGGTCGACCAGGTCGGAACGGAAAGAGTCCTCGCTGGAGAAACGGATCTCAATGCCCTTGGACTTGACGAATTCAATAACCTCAATGGCGGCGTTCTTAATGTAGGTCATATCCTTGCCGTGAGAGTGCTCACGGAGGTAGGAGGAGGTACCAATGACGACATCGCTGTAGCCGAGTCAGTACTGAATCGTTGCTTAATTAGAATCTCAAGAGGATGCAATGCAACTTACACTCCGTCGACACCGGTCTCGACAGCGACACGGGCATCGTCCATGTGGCAACGAATGTGAGTGAGAATCTTGGCCTTCAAGCCGAGCTTGCAGATAGCCTCGCAGTCGGCACGGGACTGCTCAGAGGCACAGGGAGAAGTAAGCTCGATCTATAAGATCAAAACGCCAGGTTAGTGTTATGCTTTCGAGTCGAGCTTTTTTTTATCCTCATGTATATATTGGAGATGGACTCATGACTCACGTAGTCAACACCGAAGTCGTCAAGAGCCTTGGCGATCTCAATCTTCTTCTCGGTATCAAAGAAGGCATTGGCGAACTGCTCACCCTCACGGAGAGTACTCTCAATGATCTTGAAACGGGAGACGTTGCTCAGGAAGTCGGTCACGCCAACATTGTGGCCATAAGGGTTGCGGGAGGGAGAGGGGTGGGGGTTCTGGCGAGTCTCAATGCCGGTGAAACCGGGGTGGTCACCTGTGATATAGCTGTTAGAGTGACTGTTTGAGGGCACAAAGAATATCTTTTTTTTTTCCTGCTCAAGAACAAGATATTGAGACATACCATTGCCATTGGGAGCGGGGGCCCCATTGGGCTCAGGGTCGGCGCCGGGGCACATTGTGGATAAAAGACTTTTGGAGGGGAGAGAGGGGTGGAGGGGCTCCGGAGGGGTTAAGTAAAGAGGGTGAAGGTGAAGTGATCACGAAGTGGAATTGGGAATGAATGGACCGAGCAAGTGGACCAAGGAAGAGGATTATTTATGAACAAGACAAGACAAGATCAAGAATAAGTGGAGGAGAGAGTAAGAGTCATAGTTTGGAGGTGGGCGGTGTGAATGAACCCAATGTGTAGTAATCCTCTTCGTCTCGCTCGGCGGCAAAAAATGAAAAAATTCGCCGCGCAAAGAAAGTGGGGGGTTTTCCTCTCTGCGCTCTCCCGGCTTCGCTTGAATGACTCAATTGTAGATCTTTCTGTATGTACATACGGAGTACACCTTTTTACTTTTATTTTTACACCCTTCTGCATTCCAAGGAACTAAACTATTTTCATTTTAGTCTATTTCTCTTTTTCTTTTCTAATTTGCCCTGTGTGTATATGATTGCCTCTTTGCATCCCAGCAGATCTGCTGGGCACTTGGACAACCGACATCGGCCTGGCGGGGTCGGACTTAAGCTGGCAATGGTTGGGTGGACTGGACCAATAATTGCTCATAGTTATTCGAGTGATCACTCATCTTAGATAGCTATCACTGAGTCCTGACTGGGCTAGTACCTGCTAATTGTGTTTATGCCTGTGTCTATGTCTACTACTATATCTACGTATGTCTTCTTCACATTCAGATGTCTGCTACGTCATATACTACTGCCATGGTGCATACCCAAAATTGGTCCTCTAAACAGAGTTGAAAAAGGCCAAAAAATAGAACCAATAGAACTAGAGACGAAACAAAAAAGACTCAAGAAGATCTGAAGATTTGAGTTCCTGAGTTCGGAGGTGGCCGTACATGATGTAGTCCAGTCCAACTATAACTATGGAGACTAGCAGTGTAAATGCTGGAGATTGCCACATGACAAAGCAAAGTCAATCTAGACTTTGCATTCCTCTACACTGTGTTTGTACACACCCTACAGCTACATAAGACATCCCTTGATTTAAATATGTATTGACTCGGATCGAGTATTTTCGATTTAAGTGCTTACGGTAAGTAGTACAGCAGTACCAATTGTATCATGACGTCTACTATCCTTGGGCACTGGCAGAATGTCGCAGCAAAAACCGCCACTCTATGGGACTGTAGTACAGTGCACTGTAACTTGCGCTCCAGGGACAAAACCTAATTACCCCATATTCCAAGGTTATTTGGATCACTACAGGTACCTCTGAGTCATTGCCTTGGATGTCCAACGGTGGTGATTATCTAGTACAAATACACAGTACCCTACTCCTGTACCGCTTCTTATCCGAAACAAGTCTAGCCAGGAATAGCTACGACTGCACGGAGTACTGTACTTCGGCACTCACACAACTATCTTGTCAAATACCAGTCCAGTGCCAGAGATCATCGCCTCATGAAATGTCAATCCATCCAATTAAAAAAAATTTAGCTAAACGAGCTTTGAAACGCCATCAATATGGTGCCCGCAATCATCAAAATCCAGAATATCCTCTAGAGATGTCATGACAAGACCAACCCATCCTGCATTGTTCAACTTCAAATAACCCGGCCGCTCACTATATACAATCGAAAAATCGCCAGAACGAGACTGTTTAGTTGGCACTGCCGGCGGGAGCACCAGCAGGACGGCGTGCGGGATCAGCACCGACGTTACCCATACGGCGGCCCCTACAGTTCAAAAAAGATTCACATTAGCATTGAACGGGAACATGGAAGGGGATGGTTGGTTAGGGATCGCAGAGCGCAAACTTACATGAAGGTACGGCTGAAGAAACTGATACCAATCATGAACATCCAGCTGGGGATGGCGCCAATGCCGTAGATGAAGTAACCAAGAGGCAGAGTCAGCTGGTACTGGGCGATCCAGCCGTCAGTGGGGTGGAAGGCACCCTCGTAGGCGTCGACCTTCTCGAAGTTCTTCTTGGAGTGGATCTCGTAGAGCTCCTGGGGAGTGACGGTGGTGGTGTTCATGTAGACGACGTGCAGGGGAGTGGGCAGGCGCTCTTGGTCAACGGGCTGAGCCTGGGGGACCTGGTAGTAGTAGACAGAGGGGGCACCGGAGGACCAAGCGGAGCAGAGAACGCGCTCCGACTCGCAGTCCAGCAGACCGAGGTTGGGAGAGGTCGGGTCGGCGGAGAAGAGAAGGACGGATTCCTAGATGGATGGATGTATTAGCAAGGGATGCTTTCGGGTCCGTGATGATGACAATAGGGATGGCGATGACGGATAGGAGCATGAGACATGAGACGGGAGGGTGCATTTGCGACGACACGCTGTGTACTTACATTGAAGGCCTTCTCGGCACGCTCACAACGGCCGAAGCAGGTCTTGTTACCGCCAGTGATGAAGATATACCAATCCTGCTCCTGAGGACCCGGGGTCAGGATGGACTCCCAGTTTTGAAGGGTCACTGGAGTGACGCGCTTCTCAGAGACCTTCTCGGCCATCTTCTCGATGGGATCGGCGGGGACAGCGGTCGGCACGTAGGCCTTGGCCTTGTTGAACCATCCTTGAACACGGTCGGCCAGGGGAACCTGCTCCTGTGCCAGAGCGAGGGCAGGGAGGAGGGCGACAAGCGAAGTGAAACGCATCTTGATGGCTGCGACGCGTTAGTAAAAGAAAGTCGGACGGAAAGAGGGAGGTAGGGGGTATCAGAGCAATAGCCGTGATAAAGATAGAGATGGAAGATAGTACCCTAGGGTAATTTAGTATGGAATAACGGACCTTAATGGTAGATCAATGCAACGGCACCCGAGGGATAAGGAGAGAAGGAGACCTCGAAGCTGGAGATTGCGAGTCCAAGTGGCAGTCTAAGCTCCACGCGGATCAGGCCAGCTTGCGACAATCGCCCGGACCAATGAGAGCCTGGAGATTGGCACGCGGGGGAATCCACTTCTGCCAGTCATTTACTTAACTAGAATAGTGCAGTGTACTAGCATTTACAGAGTATAAAGGATGTAAACAAGAAAAGTGGTTACTTGATACTAGTAGTAAGTGTCAACAGGAGTAAATAGTTGTAATAGTAGCATTTGAGTTGTCCCAATTAGGGCATGGTTGCTACTAGTCCATATTTCACATACAATCTGTGTCAGAAGTCTTGCGATGCTGTTCAACCTTGTAATAAAATTGGTCCATTCTGATAAATTAATATTCAAAATTGCCAAAGACCATAATCATTGACCCGTAAACTTGTCTGCAACTATTCTAATCTTAATAGAATCCTTTGACTTTCTTTCAAGACAATCTGCCCAGGCGAGGTCCTTTCCAGGAGTTGGATAGTCCAACACCATATCGAATCGACTAAAAAAGATCGCCATCGTAGTATAAATTTCCAAATATGCCAGACTATCAATCAATATTCTAATGTTAGCCATTCATTTCTTCAATGTTCAGAGCGCTGAGCCACAGGAAACTAACTTCATTCCAATACAGCTTCTACTGCCTTTACTAAATGCAACGTTATAACTGTCGAGCTCTTTACTGTTCTCCGCGAGCCAGCGGTCTGGATTGAACTTGAATGGCTCAGGAAATATCGTCGGATTATTATGCATCGAGTAAATCGTGCTGGATACGGTAGTCTGTCAAGGTCAGTCAGTTTCACTGCCAGATTTCACACTGGTGCTGAAAAGTCAAGATGGCTTACGCCGCCAGGAAGAAAAGTCCCCTTATATTCTATTCCCTCGGCAGGCACACTTCGAGGAAGTCGACCTGGAATAACGGTACTCATTCGTAGGCCCTCTTTGATCACTGCGGTCTTTTGAAGGTGTCAGTGCTTGCAGGTTTCAACAATGTCTCTTAGTTGACGTACTAGGTAAGGCAATTGTCGGACCCTCTGCCAATCATAACCTTCAAGTTTCTCAACGGACTCGGAGATATCAACATCTCGTAGCTCTTCTTGCAAGCGGCTGTAAACCTCAGGAGAGGACAGGACTTTATGAAAAGTGTACATCAACATGGTAGACGTTGTATCCACGCCCGCAAATACAAAGGTATTGCCTTGATCAATGAGCCATTCACGATCTGCTTCACTAACAGTCTGGCCAGGCGAGGGGTTCAATGCGTCCATGACTGTTGATTTGCTGATAGCCGAATTTTCACTATTCTTAAATGTGCGATCCATCCACACTCCACCTTGCTATACTTCAAATTCAGCGATGTCATCGATAGTGCCAGTCCCCGAGGTAGAGCACCTACGTTTCTGAAATATCCTAATCCTGGGAGCAAGCTCCTGAGCAGCCATTTAGGTAACGTAAAGAGGTATTCGGCAAGATATGGGATATGAACAGCTAAATGAAGATTTGTCAATCGACCTGTGCCAATGTGATGATGATATTGGAAACATTAGCATGAAAACTTACTAAACCAAACGCCTTCCAGACACATATCAAGAACACGGAAAAGTTGCGATGCTTCTTCAGGCTTGTTGACAAATTCGGGTGTAAATCCATAGCACAAATGGCATATGATATCAGTCTAGTTCAAACAGCCCGAGTAAGTATTGAAAAGATGAGCCGAGAAGGCTCGAAGACGAAGAAAGGAGATGTTCAAGAATTACCGATATACTCCGAAGCATATGGAACAAATCGATCTCCTCGCCCCTTTGAGACTGAGACGCAAGTTGATCAGATGCTTGTTTGGTAGTCAAGTAAGCCTTCTCGATCATAGGGCCCCAATTTCGCGGTGCAACTACTGCTTGTGATTTACTCCGCATAGGCCGGGCCGATTTGTTATCGGCGCTCAAGATTGAACGTGGAACTCCTAGTTTTCTGTAGAAGCTCGGATCTTTGTCAAATCCTGATCCCACGCCGAATATCCTATTGAAGATTTAGTACTTGGTAGTGTATGATACTCACCACCCTTGTAACTCACTTGAAATAGAACTCTGGGTCATTGATGTGAACATGGTTTGGCGCAATGCGAACAATATCGGTATCTGCTAGGATTTAGATCACAAAAATCCCTGTCATTGTGCAAGCAGACTCACTGTATTCCTGATGAAGTCCATGAATAGCTCGAGCTGCATCTCCATCACGAACGATATCCTGCCACGCCTGCCACAGGGTTGAGGCTGCTGCTAGCCGTGGCCCAGGAACCAAAGCAAGCGGATGAAACCATAATCTCCAAACCAAAGTTTGCACCGAACGAGCAATCAAAATAGAGCCTATCAGATAAAGTATCATGCGAGGTGATATTAAAATTGTGATGGATTCCAAAGTCTGGCCCAGATACCCGTCGAACATGTTGCTTGGCGAATCGATAGTTGCAGATTTCGAAGCACGGCGATCGATTTCTTCAGGGGAGGGGTGGTCTGAGGAGTACCAGGATTAGGTATTTGTACGGTGTTGTGTAGGCCAATCATCATTGTGCACGTCCTTTGTCATTTCAAGAGAGTACATTTGCAGAAAATTGACTAGTCTTCTGCAGGTATCACCCCCTCTGCATCTTAGGCCTGCGCTTAGGGCACCGCTCTCCACATTGATCCGTCAGCTCCACCACGAGAGCTTTGCGGGCTGAAAAGGAAATAAATGATCCGGTCACTGGATAAATTATCAATATTTGATGTGAAATCGTCATGAAATCTTTTTTGGAATTTGTGATAGTTACGCATAAGTTGTTCCGTGATTCAATTTGGTTGATGATTGGTGTCTATTGGTTCTCATTGAGGTTACACAATCTAGTGGACGCCATGCGACAAGTCAGACTAGCGGAGATTTACACGCCATAGCTATGAGCTGAGCAAACTATCACAATCTGATTTTTCAGATGTTGGCATTTGTATTTTGTGTACTCCGTACTTAGGGGCCTATATTCATCTAGAAAAGATAGTGTATACGACTTTTTTTGCATTTTGATCATTTTTACACCTAGTAGTTTGAAAGACGTCCCAGCATTGACAGCACGCCAATATGAACCATCACGACAGGAGTGTGAATCTTTCTGACCGCGCTCTTCTAATAACCCCCGACCAATACGCCGAGAACCCCGAATATCTCTCTCATCTCAAGCCTAGGATCCATAAGAATGCTCAGACTGCAGACGATGCTAGTATTCAATGTCAAATTGATCTCTTAGGCAGACAAAACCTCGGAACCTTTACTGGCTCTATGAATCCTATTTCTGGAAATAGCAGCGCACTCATGTTTCCATATACGCTTCCAGAGAATTTCGCCCTTGTGGCGTACATGTGCGAGGCTGCTGCTGTGGCCGATGGTATGACTATCAAATCGGATGTTAGAATGTTCTTTTTGCGACGGATACTAAAAATCAAATCATAGATATTGAGGATCGCTTCTTATCCTCGGTAAAGTTCACTTTTTCTCTTATACTATGAGTTTACCTTTAGTACTCTTTTTCCCCCGATGCTAATAGTATCGCTAAACAGAAGACAATCCAGAAACTTGAAGCAGCTGGTCTCCAGCATGCTACTACGCCCACCCAAGCTCTACTTGCGGGATTCGATCAGAGTATCATCGAGCGAATAGAACAAACAGCCTCCAAGATCATGCTCCAATTATTCAACCGCGGTAATCTCGGAGAAGGGCAATTTTCCTCTTGGGATCCCTGGAAGCGCATTGCCCGAAGCGCTAAATCGAGATCTAATAGTATTGAATACCGAGATCTCCGCCATTACCTCTCTGAAAGGCGATGTGATTTTGGCTGGCAGTAAGATTGATTTACACTTTTCTTGAATATGGGGGCAAATCCATCAATGGATGCTAACAAAAACAGACAGTTAACAACGCTGGCGCATTTTGGCGCAGGCATTAGCCTGACTAGTGATGAAAAGCTGGTCTCAGAGGCCATTCTTGAGCCCTTATACGACTCTGTCATTTTGTCAAATGACTACTTTTCCTGGGGCGTAGAGTCAAGCAGGAAAACGGGCCAAACTCGCGTCGTAAACTGCGTCGCTCTTTTCATGCAATTGTATCGTCTGTGCGAAGAAGATGCAAAGAAATCCACAAAGGTCAAGATCGTTGAACTAGAGAGAGAGTATTTGACTCGGAAAATGAAATACTTGCAGACAAGTCACGGGGGTCAAGTATCTCGGATAGTTCTTGATTCTTTGGGGGTGACTGAGGCCATTGCGGCTGGTTTTGCTCTTTGGAATATCACTTGTCCCCGCTATCATCCTCCGAGTCCCGGTGAAAATGTGTATGAGGCTTTTTATAAAAGCAGAATCGAGGATGGATTTCGCTTTTTTGACTCTTGCACTGACTCTGATAAGATCATCTATTGTGATATAGGTCCTTACCAAACCAATGGCGGGAACTTGAAGCAGGAGATAGTCAAGGGCGACTATAAGAATGGATCAACTGAGAGTAAGCATGTTGCGTTCCAAGTATTTAGAAGACAGACGTTTATGATAATTCTACCTACTAGTCGCCGGAGGAGTCCCCACCCATTTCAAAGACATTGACTTAGATCCGCTTGGACTCGAGGTGCGTCACCAATGTACAGAAAAACTAGCCGATCTAAACAAAATCTATAGGTATTGAGATATCCATCCGATTATACCATGGCCATGCCAGGCAAGGGAGTCCGTGAAGCTGTTCTAAATGCAATGAACCTTTGGTATCGAATTCCACAAGGATCCCTTGAAAAGATCAAGAGTATCGTCAAACTTACCCACACATCTTCCTTGATGTAAGTCAAGATGCAAAGAAAGAACTCCGTGGGCTACTTGACTAAGATCCTCTTTGTACAGGTTCGACGATGTCCAAGATAACTCGCCTCTTCGCCATGGAAAACCATCGGCCCATAAAATCTTTGGCGTCGGCCATTCTATCAGCTCTGGATTTTTCCTGTGTCTTGATGGGTTTAGATTAGTACAGGAACTATCAAAACCTGCGATGACAATCTATCTAGGTGATACACTTGATCCTTTGCTAGATGTAGTATCATTAACTAACGTTTGATTGATATTATCAACATTCAGACGAGCTTGACTCCATGCATCGTGGTCAGGCGTATGATCTATACTGGACGCAGAATGGTATGATTCCGACGGAAAAGGAATACCTGAGCATGATTGATGCAAGTAAGTTCAATGCTTCTGTTTAAAGTTGTTTGAGTATCTAGATCATCTCACTAATTTGCCGCTTCAAGAGACCTCGGCATTATTCCGTCTTGCTAGTCGGTTGAGTCGAGCTGAAGCTACTACAAACAGGTGAGCCTTCCAGTTCTGCCAAAACCAAAGGTTGAATCTACTCAGGCTGACACTTACACTAATATTATCAAAGGGAACTGGAATTGGAACGTCATTTTACATTGATGGGAAGATACTTTCAAATCCGTGATGATTACCAGAACTTGACTTCTTCTGAGGTAACAGAATGACAACCATTCCGCGTGTTGAATTCAAACTAATAGGTAGTAACAGTACATCGACAACAAGGGCTTCTGCGAAGACCTCGATGAAGGGAAATACTCGCTCCTCCTAATTCACGCGCTGCAAAAAGGGGACCCTTTGATACAAAGTATTCTCCAGCAGCGGAAGATCAGCGGTGGCCTCACTATGGAAATGAAACAAGTCGTTCTTGAGCGGCTTCAAAGCCATGGGAGTTTTGAATACACATTGACTGTTCTCAAGGAGCTTTATTCATTGATCATGGAAGATCTGGACGCTCTGGAGCGCGAGACAAAGGTGAAAAATTGGGTATTGCGACGAATACTGCAACAATTGAAGGTTTGATGTTGACCAGGTGTTCTATTTGTTGGAAGTCCGGAGCCGGGGGTTGGGTGAGAGCGAGACTAGGTCCTTTTTTCTGGTGTTTAAAAGGTTGAAATAAAAATACCTTCCAAGGTTGTGCTAGTCGGAGTTTTCCGGACCTGAGGGTGCTGTTGGTCATTCAAGTTCAACTCAGGCTTGAAGTTTTTAATGCACAATCTACTAGTGCTAGTATTTCGCTGTAAAAGCTTAGTTGAATTACAATAGTGTGTCTGTAGTCTGTAGATTTGATGCTTTCCATCATATTCGTTTCAAAGGTTCAAGTTCAACTTCAAATGTTGTTGCCCATGATCGAACAAGAAGTTGTTCTGGTTCAAGTTGATGACTCGGATGTAAGGGTTCCAAGGTTGCTGTATACAGTATACTAGTATGACTCGTCGGAGCAGTACAACTTTATTACAACGCGCAATTATTACTAGTACTAGTATGGTTCTTGTAACAACATTTGACAAGAAGAACAATCATCATATTTTATATACGATTGAACCTGAGTGCGAAAGGTAAGCTACTTACCCGAAGTCAACGGTAGGTGTTGCAACTTGGTGGTGGCGGCCGGGATTATTCACTCCGCGGCGACTTGAACTCCATCCGTTGCTGGGCATCTCCAAGTTTCTTCCCTTCACCTTTCCGACTTCCACCTCCCCCTTTACACCCCCAGGAAAAGGACAACATGGCAGCTCCTGTGCCCCTCGATCGCGTCCCACCGACGACCGCCGCCTATGTGATCGCGACCGCCATCATCGCTGGTGTCACTGGATATTTCATTGGCCAAGGCGCCTCGCTCGGTCTGTTCCACGAGAAGAAAAGTTGGCCCAACAGCTACGACGTTAAGGTCCACCGCGACTCATCCGACGAGGAAGAGGAACAGGAAGAGGAGGAAGAATCCGACAGCGAGGATGAGGGCAATGGCGACGAACTGGCTCAATTCAAGGATAATGAAGAAGACGTGAAGATGGTACTGGTTATTCGGACCGACTTGGGCATGACGAAAGGTAGGTCTACATAATTGACCGGCTCTGCTTCATTTTGCTTTGAGAGAAGAATATCATGCTAACTTCTGATTCTTCATCCTCTCTAGGTAAAATGGCCGCCCAAGCTTCTCACGCCTGTCTCGCTTGCTACAAATACTATACTACACACCAGCCTAACTCGCCGATTTTGTCGCGGTGGGAAAGTATGGGACAAACCAAGGTTGCGCTACAGATCAAGTCGGAGGACGATTTGATGCTGCTACAGGCTCAGGCTATGAGTGTTGGACTTTGCGCGCGCGTGATTCAGGATGCGGGTCGTACCCAGATTGCTGCTGGTAGTCGGACGGTGCTTGGTGTGTTGGGTCCGAGAAGCGTGGTGGATAGTGTGACTGGACACCTGAAGTTGCTGTGAACGAAAAGCGCATTGAACTTGAAATTCCTTTACTATGGCTTGGTATGATACATCTTTGCATACATAACACCGTGATGGTAGTCATCATTCGCCGATAGGAAAATAATGATCATGATGTTGATGACAAGTGAGAACGAGTACTAGCCCTGACTATTGGATAGCGCAGTACACACGTTCAAGTTGAAGCTATATGCCAGCGTACGTACGAGTAGGAACCCATGCATTGCCGTTTGCCCTGGCAACGCTGTTTATCATGGATCAACATGAAAAAGGTTTGCGCTGGGCCAAGCTGCCTGGTTGCTAGCTCGCAGAGCTCTTCTCCAGCCGTGGAGCATTGCAAGCTTCGACCTTATTTGCCAGAGCTGCGTAGAGTTTTCAAGGCTCAAATATTATTGATCATCGTCCCAGACCAACTTTTCACAGTTGGCCATGATGAGACTAGATTTTCAAGATCACATATGCTCCCGCTCCAGCTTCAAGAGAAGCGCGTACTACAAAAATTACATCTATATAAGAGGGATGTTGGCAAGTCATGGTTTTTCCCTAACCTCACTAGCCAATGGCCAATCGGCAAAGGGACATGAAATATGACGCCGTCTACATCCAGGCTCTCAAGCCGAGCTCACCAAAGGGAGCTCAAGACCCGAGGGTCACCCGGCGCAGAACATTAATCTGGGACCTGTCGACAGGACACCGTTAAGTGCCATACATGCGTAAAAGTATGGCTCCATAAATCGTCGAACTGTCCAGCTCTCAACCGAAACACCGGGTGATCAGGAAAGCTGGACACAGATCCTTGATATCAAAAGAAGAAAGAAAAAGTTGGAGGCGGCGGCGTTTCGTTCGCTTTTTATTGCGAGAAGAAATTGTGCCGCTAACCGTTTTGGGTTAGCCTGTTAGCCACGTGATATCGCGCATCCAGGCTGGGCCATCATGGTTGAACTACCCGACCTTTCTTAGGGTACTTTTATATCAGAAGAACCTCGTTTGCAGGTCACTTCGGTCTATCCCTCACTAACCCTCACCATGGCCGATGCTCTCTCGATCGAGCAAAATAACAAAATCCGAGTGGCTCTCGGCCTCAAGCCACTTCCCGTCCCCGGCGCCGATGCTGGTCCATCCTTCAAGGAAGACGATAGTGACAGCGGATCCGAGTCCGAAGAAGAACCCGCAAGCACCATCGATACCCGACAAGCACAAGGATACGAAAATTGGCAAAAACTACAAGATGACGCCCAAGCGAAGAAAAAGCGCGAAGAACGAAGTGCCGCGATCAAAAAGGCCCGTGATGCTGCCCAGAGAAATCTCCAGCTGGAGGGCGCCACCCTTGGAGACATGGATGGTGGTGGTTTAGATACCAAGGCTTGGTTGATGCAGTCTAAGAAGCGGACTAAGAAGATTGAGAAAGAGCGCGCGCGCAAGCTTGCTGAAGAGCTTGAGGAGCGGGAACGCGCTGCTGCGACCGAGTATACGGCTGCTGATCTCGCTGGTATCAAGGTCGGACACGGTGTCAATGATTTCGAGGGTGGTGAAGATCACATTTTGACACTCAAGGATGCGGCTGTGGATGATGAGGAGGAGGGCGATGAGTTGCAAGATGTCAACTTGGTCGACAAGGAAAAGACCCAAGAAAGACTGGAACTCAAGAAGAAGAAACCTGTTTACGATCCTACCGCTGAAAGCCAAGGGATCCTCTCGCACTACGATGAGGAGATTGATGGCAAAAAACGAAAACGATTCACACTGGATGCAAAGGGCTCAACCGAGGAGGAAAGAGAGGCTAAGCGACAAGAAGTCTCCCAACGACTCAAAACGGGCGCCATCACTCTCGACCTCGAACCTGAGGTACCGACATCGGATTATATGGACATCAGCGAGGTGAAGATTAAGAAGCCGAAAAAGAAGAAGAGTAAAACTACGAAGCAAAGGGCTGTGATCGATGATGAGGACTTGGTTGGTGGGGCAGGCCCAGCAGGTGATTCATCTATGGATATTGATTCTGCAAATGGAGCCCCGGTCGCGGCACCGGCTCCGCGCAAAACGTTCGATCAGAACGTTTCCTTTGTGGACGATGACGACCTACAAGCCTCCCTGGCTGCATCGCGACGCGCTGCGTTTAAGAAGCGCAAGAAGATGCGCCCAGAAGATCTCGCACGACAGCTACGCGAGGAAGAATCGCAAACCCCAATGGAGACAGAGAATTCCGAAGAAAATGCCGAGGAGCCTGGTCTCATCATTGACGAAACATCCGAATTCGTCTCCAATCTACAGAAACCCACCATCCCCGAGCCAGAAGAACGACGGGCCGAGTCCTCACCTGAAAAGCCTACCGCACCTACCGCACAGCCCGATGTGGAGGAAGAAATCGAGGATGTGGACATGGAGCGATCATACAACGATGTTGAAGATGATGAGGATCTTGCAGAGCGTCTCCAGCGAGAGAAGTCTCAAGAGACTAAGCAAGAGCTTACCGGTACGGGACTGGAAGAAGAAGCTACACTGGATCAGGGTCTAGGAGCTACATTGTCTATGCTCCGGCAGCGTGGCCTGGTCAAGGAAACGGACAGCGGAGCGAGCAACACTCTTACACGTGACCGACAACGTTTCCTCCAAGACAAGCAAAACCGCGAAGCTGACGCGGATCGCCGGGCTCGCGCACAACGTGAGCGTGATCGTGCATCTGGCAAGTTGGACCGCATGTCTGCTCGCGAGCGTGAGGAATACGCGCGCTGGGAGAACAAGCAGCGTGACCAACAAGAGGCGCGACAGATGGCAGATGTGTTCAATCGCGAGTACAAGCCGGATGTACAGCTGAAGTATGTGGACGAATACGGACGGTCGATGAATCAGAAGGAGGCGTTCAAGCATCTCAGTCACCAATTCCACGGCAAGGGCAGTGGTAAGATGAAGACGGAGAAACGGTTGAAGAAGATTGAAGAGGAGAAGAAGCGCGAGGCGATGAGTGCGCTGGACAGTAGTCAGCATACGGGCATGAACAATGCGATGGAGGAGACGGCGCGAAAGAAGCGACAGGCCGGTGTGCGACTGGGATGAGAGCTTGCTGTAGTTCAGCGAGTCTTCGAGTTGGTGTCAGTGTCTTTTGACGTAAATAGAGCCGCGAGATGGAGCCTGTCATGATGGATACCATATTGGATAGTCTCCATCCGATCGCGCTACGATATCCCTAATGGAACTGGAGTCCTACGAAAGCGAAAGCGAAAGCACCCGATATTATTTGTTATACAAAGTTATGAAGTAGGAAGTAGAACCCTAGGGTACGGTGGAACTTGGAACCTGAAATTGACTAGCTTCATTCGACATGTCCTCCCGATAGTCCCGATGATCCCGAAGTGCTTGACAAAAATGAAGGAAAGGTATCTCCGCGTTGCTACGTAATAGAATTTCTCCAGGTAACTCCAGATTGTCTCCGCGTGTGGGGAATGTGCGGGCAATTAGGGTATTCACCTAGTAATATGTACTAGTGCAGTAGGATTAGGGTAAAGTGAAGTTTCTGTCTCCTCACAGGATTTCCGAGTCCTTTTACCACTGGCACTGGCATGTACATTGCTAATTGCTTTTTCTGTGGTATTTATAATTTAACCGAGTACTAGAGTATACACGGATGAATGGAATAGCCTTGAATAGGATAATATCTGTTGATTTGTTAATTACCCTAGTATGTACTCCATAGTATACACCGGGGTTTCGCTTTACCCCAACTGGCGTGAGGGGAAAAAGCAGTTTCCGGTGGAGAATCGGCCTGATCAGCTCACCGGGGGAAGCCCTCCCGAGTCGCGCAATATCGGAGGGGCGCCGTGACTACATAGTGTACTCCATACCTTCATATGTACTAGGTAGGTAGGAATTGAATATCTTTACATCATGGTATACTAGTGGTAGTAGTAGTATAGATCAGATATGTTTACTATTACTAAGTATAGTATTGATGTATACAAATACTAGTATACTCAATAACCATAACTGAATGGTATACTACTACTAGAATAAAATAGCACAATTGTATAGAAGTACAATGCCAACACCGTATGTTGTCAAGCGGATCCCCCTTGATCCTGTAGTACATAAATACTAAGTAGCTTTGAAGTACCAGATACTTCCTGGATCAAACAAGTTACTATGTGGCAATAAGTACCCGCTACCAACACATACCCGCACCTTACCGCCATCACATGAGTCAAGGCCATTCGTCGCAAACAACTCCGACCTTTTCTTCCCCGACTTTTCCCCTTCTTCCTCTACTTCTGGCTTCTCCCTTTCTTTCTCTTTCTTGTCTCCATCTTTCGCATTCACTTCTCCTTCTCCATCCACAATGCTCTCCACTCTGCGTGTCGCCAGCCGCTCGGCTGCTGTCCGTGAGGCTAACTTCATGGTCCTTGGTGCCAGACAAGCCTCGGCCTGGTCCAAGGTGCCCCAGGGCCCTCCGGTAAGCTTGGAATTGCTCTTCCGACCTCGTCAAAATGCCATTGCCATTGCCAATGCTAACCTGCTGTCCTCCATCTAGGATGCCATTCTGGGTATCACCGAGGCCTTCAAGGCCGACTCTTTCAAGGAGAAGATCAACCTGGGTGTCGGTGCTTACCGTATGTTTTTTCGCTTCTGTTCCTCTTTCTCCCGCGACGTCACACCCCACAAAAAGCTACAGCTATCTCAGCAATCAAAACAAATGCTAATTGACTTTTTCTCTATGTAGGTGACGACCAGGGCAAGCCCTACGTTCTTCCCTCCGTCCGCGCCGCTGAGGACAAGGTTGTTTCCTCCCGTAGCGACAAGGAATATGCCGGTATCACCGGTATCCCTGCCTTCACCAACGCCGCTGCCGAGCTGGCCTACGGTACCGGCTCCGCTGTCATCAAGGATGACCGTCTCGTCATCACCCAGACTATCTCCGGTACCGGTGCCCTCCGCATTGGTGGTGCTTTCCTCGAGCGCTTCTACCCCGGCGCGAAGAAGGTCTACCTGCCCAACCCCAGCTGGGCCAACCACAACGCCGTCTTCAAGGACTCTGGCCTCGAGGTCGAGAAGTACCGCTACTACAACAAGGACACAATCGGTCTGGACTTCGAGGGTCTGATCGAGGACATCAAGGCCGCCCCCGAGGGCAGCATCATCCTGCTGCACGCCTGTGCTCACAACCCCACTGGTGTTGACCCCACCGAAGCTCAGTGGCGCCAGATCAGCGATGTCATGAAGCAGAAGGGCCACTTCGCTTTCTTCGACATGGCTTACCAGGGCTTCGCCAGCGGTAACGCTGACAAGGATGCCTTTGCTCCCCGTCACTTCGTCGCTGAGGGCCACAACATCGCTCTGTGCCAGAGTTTCGCCAAGAACATGGTACGTTTAATGCAGACCGCTAGATCAAGCGCAATCAATTTTCGAATAAACACAAGAAGCTAACGATTTTTTCTTAATGCAGGGTCTCTACGGTGAGCGTGTTGGTGCTTTCTCCCTTGTCTGCGAGTCCGCCGAGGAGAAGAAGCGCGTCGAGTCTCAGATCAAGATTCTCATCCGTCCCTTCTACTCCAACCCTCCCATCCACGGTGCCCGCGTCGCCTCCGCCATCATGAACGACCCCGCCCTGAACGAGCAATGGCTCGGTGAGGTCAAGGGCATGGCCGACCGCATCATCGAGATGCGCTCCCTGCTCCGTGACAACCTCGAGAAGCTCGGCAGCAAGCACGACTGGTCCCACATCACCAGCCAGATCGGCATGTTCGCCTTCACTGGTCTGAAGCCCGAGCAGATGGATGCTCTTGCCAAGGAGCACTCCGTCTACGCCACCAAGGACGGCCGTATCTCCGTTGCTGGTATCACCAGCGGCAACGTGAAGCGTCTGGCTGAGTCCATCTTCAAGGTCACTGGTTAAGCGCGTTTAAATGCGGGATTAAAAGAAAGTAACCCACCATTGAACGAGTTAAACGGTGCAATCTAGATACGAAAAATGGAATTGGAATCGGGCGCCGGGAGCCTCTTGTGGCTTTTGGTTATATTTGTTTTGTGCGGCCCCTTGTACTGATATCTAATGTCTCTGTGTTTTATATTTAGCATGGCTTGGCTTTGTCCATCTCAACGGAGATTTTGGATTCATCATTTGTTTTGATATCTGTAGACCAAGTCCAATTTGGATCTGGACCTTTTCGTAAATTCTCTGCAGCTAATCTTATGCATACATAGGTAGTACCTAATAGATATTACTTATACTGAACTAATCAAATAGTTTCCAGATCTGAACATCAAACTTGAACTTCTTAAAGTTCCTCGAAATATCCAAATTGATTCTCATACTATCTTTCTCAGTTCCTCCTCAATCCTATCCCATGCTCGCGGCAACAGAGTCCCCCAAAGCCAATAATTACCACCATGATCCCGACCAAGATTCGTAAAAAGATTAAACCCTTTATAAGGCTCCCCAACATTCTCATTATAATACATAACCATCGTCCCAAGAGGATTCGTCCTGTCCTTCGCTAAATCCCCTTGACAAACAACCGCAGGTCCAAAATTAGTACATCTCATCAAATCTGCCTTGATCATATTATTAAAAACAATAGGCAAAGCATCCGACTCCCCGAATAAAACCCCAGGCGTCTGACCTGCATCAATGGCCTGGTATCCACATCGCAGAAAAGCAGACACTTGTTTCTCAGTAGCTTGTTCCGTGAAATGGACTCGATGGCTCAGCGCAATTGGGCCTATACTAGGACCCCGCGCTTCCCGCGCTGATAAGAAAGTATAAGTCCCCAACGTGAGATTTTGAAGAAAGAACCCGGTCGAGTTTATGACTTCTGGAAGACGGAAGCGTGCGTTCAATAGACTGAGGATAGTTATTGGTCGATCTCTTGGTTCGGACAGTGCCACTGCTCTCGTTGCCCATGCGATAATTGCGTCTCCGCTGCTAACGAAGACACCAGATCCATTCATGGAGTTGCCCGGGACGGTTTCACTTATACCAGTAGTACCAGTAGTACTAGTACCAGTACCAGTACTGGTAGTAGTATATTGCAGTGCTTGATTCTTAATCTTCCTCATCGCATCTTCCGGAAAGAAAACCACACCTCGAGTCCGAGGCGGATCCCATATCTTATTCCATAAATACCGGAATGAAAACATCCACAGACTAAACCCTCTCAACCGACATCTTTCAAGCTTCAACTCTTCCCATTTTTCGGGCTCTGATATGTGAATTGCTTCGCGGAGGATATCCTCTCTTGCACCGCATACAGCGGGCACGTATTCTTCTTGTCCAGCTAGTACAAGTGACCAAGCAGAGAGAAGAGCTTGTCCGCCAAACCCGTCCATTAAGGCGTGAGGCCAGACTAAGGATACAAGGGTTGCGTCTTGGAATGAGGATATGTGGAGTGATAGCATTGGAAGATTCTCTTGTAACATTTCTTGGAATGTCGGGAAATTAGGCCGCGTCACGAATGGTTTGAAGTCATTTGAAATAAATTGGATTGAGGGACGGTTCGGAGTCTGGGTTGGAAAGCGAGAAGCGACTGGATGGTTTTGGATTTCCACGTCAAGCGTTTGATGGGTGAAAGAGGTCTTTGGGAGGAACTTGAAGTTGTTTTCTGGATTATTCTGGACGTGGATTTCTAGGTCTCCATTGCTCTATTTGAGTTAATTTGATGTTTTGTTTTATGTGCTTTTTGACAATTACTGATATCATATCACAAAACGATACCTTCAGTCGAAGTCGACCTCCGAGCTTTTTCCAATCTCCAATTTCTAAGAGTCGTATTAATGCATCGTTCAATTGTCCAGCGTCGAGTACGTCGTTGAAGATCATTAGCCAGCTCACAAAGCATCGATTGCTTTTTTCGTTGTCGAATGGATGCAGTGGGTAGATATCATCAGTTGACGGCTGTCGCTCGGAAGACATTTTTGCGACATTCTTAGGAAAACTTGATTCGAGTTATGATTGAGTAAAGGGGAGCGGGGCAATATAAAAAGAATAATAATTCAAATTTCTAACTATGTACTAGTATAAACTTGTCTGTTTTTGAGTTTCTTGTGGGGTTTATTGGGCCAGATGCAATGTCCTTTTCAAACTTTGATCATGCGACGACTAGGACCCTGCCCCCCTAATTTGATTTGTATCTTTCAATAACCTTAAGGCAGGACTTTGTGCTTCACATAGCTCTCGTACTCATTTTCCAGGGTCCAATCTTGGTTGAAGTATACCAAGAGCCACTAACTGCCAGTGGTTAGTACTAAATAGGATGTCCAAGTTTTAGGTTAGGACCCATGGCTTAATCCGCCGGGAGTCTGTTGTTGCCCTTCTTAAAGGGGTAAATTACTAGTAACATTTCAACTTACTTTGGGACCAGTGGATCTTGAATTTTGCTTTTAGAATACCAGGCCTTGAAAGGTGCACATTTATCTCACCTGAGTGATACTAGTGTTATACCCATCAGTGACTCGGGATGAAGGGATCGCCTGGTTGTAGGGTTGTCCTTGTCAAGCACGCTAGAGCTTATAGATGTGACCCACCAGTCCTAAAGAGGATCAATGGTTTATATTTCGGAGATACATCATGATTTTGGCATACTAAGAAGCTTCTAGTATGGGCCAAGGTAAGATTAGTCTATAACACGTGAAACATTCGAGGGCCTCTGATCAATGGCAAGTACCCACTATGGCAACGTTGAGGGTATTCAGATCCAAGCGTGATTGAAAGGTTGTCAGGGCTCATACTAGTACTAGTACATTTTCACACGATAACTAGCGCGGTTTGAGGCCTTGAGATCTCATTCTGAGCCAAATTATACAATTCACCCTCTCGTCCTCAATCAATCGATAGATGACCCAACCCCCAAGTCCGAGTCCGCACCAGACTCTCAAATACCGATCATAGTACCCACATCCCTCTTTGACCTAGCACAGCATTTCTTGTAACAGGACCCAGCACCCTTGCTATCAACCCAGCAGTGGTGGTTCTCGAATCTGGTGTTATAGTTGCTAAGTCCGCAGTGCTTTCCACATTCATATGTAGGAGCCACCGAGCCGATGTGAGGTGTGTTTTCACAGTAGTAGCCGGTAGCAGCTAGAGAGCCGAGAGGGAGGAGAAGAAGCGCAGCGAGACTTCCTCGGAGTTGCATTTTGGCGGGTATTGAATTTTGAAGATCGCCTGTGAGATTGTTAGAAAAGAGACTTTGCAGAATTTGGTTCAGTGTAAGTTGGCAACTTTGACGAAGTTGTGATTCAGGTTCCAGACTTACTATTTAGAGGGTAGAAGGGCTGAGCAGCAAGCTTCGAGAGTGATAGAGAAAGTGACAGAACCAGATAGTACTCAAATATCTTGCGATCAAATCCAGTAGACAATTAAATGGATTATATAGGTAGTACTTCTCAGGCACTAGTCCATCATGTCTTAAAAGTCCCTCTTACAAAAGCTCGAAGAAGGGTCACCTCGCAAAATGATTCCCGATTCAAAGTTCGAGATAGTATCAACTTCCCATTGAACCAATAGTATGAAAACAACTTGAAAATGACCCCCAAATCTATTTCTAGCTTCTTCGTATTCGGGCATCGCATCTCATGAAGATCAATGGGTCCCAATCTACTCCGTACCCGGGCTTGCTTAAATGCTAGTCAAATACAAAACACGATATCATTATCTAGTAGTAGTATACTAGGAGTAATTCCTCAATAGACACGGAAGCATGAGATGATGGAAACGTGAGCAGTAGGTGTCAAAGCAAAGTGATAGAAGCCTGAAACATCTTGAGCAAACTTGAAAGCCTCACGATAATCCTAGTAATTCTCGAGGTACATACTGCGGAATAATGCATTCAGAATCCAAGTTGTCAGATCTATCGACCCGATGAAGCTCTTGCCAAGCCAAAATACGGTGAGGGTGGAGCTTACCCCTGGATGATCTTGTCTATAAATGAGAAAATACGAGGTCTGAGGGCTCCATATTCACGACAATTCAATGTTGAGTTGTCATGTCAACCTTGTTGGATCTTAATGTATCCGCTTGCCTTGAGGTTCCTGCAAGATACCCTCTGCTACATGGGCAGCTGAGACATTCAACAGATTCAACTAGTGGTAGTATAACTCGCAGTAGGTAGGCAAAGCTCTGTAAGTTGAGTCGAGCTCTAGGATACTACTCAACTTGAACTACCTCGGCATCTACTCACTGGACAATTTATCAATCAAGAGCACTACCAGTAGTACCTGAAGTTTCAATCTTCCTATATAAGCCCTGATATTATAAACTATGTCACACGGTATACATCGAGTTGCTGGGAATGAATTTCCACGGCAGCATTGGGCGGCGATTGTGTTGTTTTCGGACTCAAAGTAGTACTCAATTTGTTCATTGATCTGAGTGCGGATGAAAAGGTGTAAAAATGAGGGGACTGGCACCTCTCCATGCGTACATGATCCCTCACTACGTATAAAAAGGCGCGGATAGGCAGACTCAAAAAGAAATAGATGGAACATTTGAATCGATGCTCCATAGGAATCATATGCAAAGTCTAAATACTTTGCCTTCAAAAACGCCAGAAACCAACCATATTGCCGTGTGCAGGTTTTCAACGAATACATAAAGGAGGGGAAAGTTTTAACAATTAAAGACCCATAAGACCGCTGACGCCCATATCGGCTCCACCTGTTGGTGCGATAGAGGGGCAGATACAGCCTGGCGGGGTATTGGGAGGGTAGGACCAGCCTGGGGTTTGGGATGGGGATGGGACAGAGCGGCCCATTGCGCGGGCAATGATGCTGGCGGGTGTTTCGCCCTGTCGAGCGTGGAGGAGGCCGAATCGGAGGAAGACCTCCGACAAAGTGACGAGGATGGAGATGACGATAAGGACAATGACGACCCAAGTTTGATCTGAAGTTATTTCGTTAGTAACTTTGTGCTGTGGTGAGTAAACAAAAGTGAATCGGGGCGTACAGGATGTTTGGTTATCGGCGATGGAGTCTGAAAGAATTTCTGCGAGATCAAGGAATACTCGACAGCGTTCGTTAAGCACTTGAATTCTAGGTTTGATCTCGAGATACTCGCGGACTGCAATATAAAGGGGGTATAGCGTCGGTTCACTCTCCCAGAAGAAATTTGGAACATCGAGCATGTTTGAGGCTGGCGTTTGTTAGTACTGGATTATAGTTACCGTAGAATGCCCACTTACAAAGATTGACTTCCACGCGACTCTTGAAAAGTCGGCCTAGAATCCTAAAGACCTCTTCGCGCTTCATGCCTAACTGGCCAGTCATAGCGAGCCTTCGAGGCACATCCTTCGCATCGGCCATCTGACGAGCCATAACCTCCTCGAAGAAGCATAATTTCGTACTTTGCGAGATGCCATGGCTAATTGCCAACTTAATCATATGGTCGCCACTTCGTAATGTGATCATGTCATTGTAGACACGAGGTCGAGAAATCTCGGTAGAATACTCGAAATGGAACTCCTCTGTCTCGAAGTCTTCCTCATGGAGAGGCATAGTTGTCAGCGGTATAGGAGTACCAGTAGCTGAAGATGTAGCGAACGCCAGATCCGCTAGTAAATCCTTTTCTTGACGTTCTGTGAAGTTCCAAAACACGACCACGCCGTAGCTGAAAACAAACATCTCCGCAACATTGTACAGAGTTCGCGCGGGTCGCTCAGGCATAGATGAAGATGATTTAGTCGGCGAGGCCGAGCGCGCTCTCATCAATGCCTGCCCATCATCAGAGCTGTGTCTGCGTCGACGAGGACGGAGTTCAGGAGTAATGTCTTCACTCGATTGGTCATTCTGATCAGATGTGCGTTCCTGAATTTGGGCATCCTCTTCAGAGATTTGACTCAAGAACTCTCGGTGCTCCTCTCTCGAGCCACCATCTGATTCGTGTGGTGATTCCTCGTGGTGATGTCCCTCTTCCTCCGTCCGATTGTGGCGACCAACTGAGTGCTCCTCTGCCTCTCCCATCCAATCATCGTGATGATCTCTCTGCTCGTTTCGTTCGATCTCCTCGTCTAGCAAGGACTTGCCGCCTGGGAATTTCAAAACAGGACTACTGCGCAGCCGATATCCCTCATGTCCCGGAACCAGCGGCAAATGATAAGCCGTATACAGACAATCATCGTATAACTTCGTCCGCGCACCATGCCATTCCTTCACGAACGCAGCCACAGATCCCATCTTATAAGCCTGTGCCGTACAATAAGCCGTAACACGAGCAAGCTTCTCCGTCCTCCGCGCCTTCGGCAAACGCTCCGCATAACTCTTAGCGCGCTCAGGAGCAACGCGTCGCTTGCGAAGAACCTCCTCATCAACCCGTAAAGGTGCAACATCATTATCAATATCAAAGTCCCCAACAATCCGTTGCTGCGCGCGAAGAGCCTGTCTCACAGCCTCAGGATCGACATGCTTATCATGCGCGATCCGAGAAACAAGCTCCTCATCCACAAGATCGGCATCATCGGATCCATCTTCGTCTTCCTCGCCATCATCCGGCTCGCCCACCCCTCCAGTATCCGGCAATAGCACGAGTTTCTCGCTAACCTTTGTCGTGCGTGGTGGCAGGCGCGGCTGTGCCGCAAGTCGACCATTAGCTGCTACAGAGCTACTTGAGCCGCCAATGAGGCCACTCGCTGAGGCTAGTCTGCGCGAACGCGAAATTGGCGGTGGGTGTCGCTGCTGCATAGACGGGACGTCGGAAGCGTACTGCAAGACATTGTCGACGGTGATGAATCGGGTTGCTGGGGATCGGCGTTGTCTTGGGGTAGATGCCGGCTGTTGATCGCGCGAGTCGGTGACCTATTATACATTGCACAGAGGTTCGTCAGTAAGGGCTTCACTTCCTGGAGCCTGCAGCAGCGGAGGTGGGATAGGGTGCTTTTTTTTTTGCGGACATACCAGGACAGTCGGACTGCGCTGACTAGTTCCCCGTCCTCGGGCGGGAGGAGTCATTGTGATGCGTCCTTTCTTGCCCGAGAGATAAGGAGTCTAATTGCATGAGACGTTGAGAATTGAGGTCGAGCTTGCAAGAGCAATGCGGAAGTTGAGCTGTTGCTGGCAGAGAATCGAAGTACGCTAGTCTTTATTAGGATTAGCGGACCCAACGGTGATGATGTAATTTTAGATTACCAACCAGCGTATTGCAGCGGTATTATATTACGGATCCCGTGACTATGCCACGTGTATGCAGTCCAATGAGAGACGAGTAAAAGCGCCACTGACCCACAGCCAGCCCAGCGAACCAGAGATGCTCAAATCCGGGGTAGAGTCCATGCGGATCATTTCCTGAGACCAAGGAACTTACTATTCAGGAGAATGCGGTAGTTTTCAATAGTGACAATGCTTTTGTGACGGGGAGAAGACTTCATGTAGCGCCAGATAAGTACATGAAATTGCTTTCTTTCCCAAGAGGTAAGGCGCTGCACTCGTCTATTGGTCAAACAAAGTCTGAATGGTCAGAAGGGGAAATGCAGAGATTCCGCGTTGATCCCGCGACAGGGCAAACAAATTGGCGGGTGCTTTTTCGTTGCTCTTGACCAAGTCACGCGAGCTCTTTTGTAATTAGGGTCCCCTTCCGTCCCATCACGCTCCGAGCATGCTTCACGAGTAGTAGCTTTTGGGAACTGACTCGGAAGAACCATTCAAGTCTCTGATGACCTAGGTAAGAGGACCTCAATAATATCCTATTTAGTACACTAGTATATTGCAGGTTCAAGTTTAACTTGTTCACCTCTAGTATGGATAGTACCTATATGGCCGGCCATCTCTGCAGCCGAGATGCTACTACTACGATTACTTTGAACTATTGAGAGAACAATTTGTATCAAGTCGGTTTTTCATTGCATGTCATAGAGACTATGCTGATAGGCTGGATGACATCACTTGGATGCTGCCGTGAAAAATGCAATTCTATATCACAGATCATGGGAATGCAGATAAAAATGTGCTGATGGGGAAATAAACAAGACATGCAAGTTGTAATAGGCGCGGAACGAAGCAGAAAAAAATATGAATATGAAAACCCGAAGCCATGAAAGAGACCGTAGAACGCCGAGTTGTCCATCTGTCGATAAAGAGGGTAAACTTTGCCTGAAGGGGTGGGGACAGGCCACCCATGCGAAAAGAATAAGAGAAAGTGCGCGAGAGAAATTTGAAGAAATCATGCAATGATGCCTTCGTCACGGAGTCGTTGATTTTCATCCCAGATCTCCTGCTTCATTTGCTGTAAGCGTTTGTGCTGCCTCTCCAGCTTGTCCACGTCTCTTTGAGGAGGGTGAGACTGGCTGGCCAGTGCCTCATGCAAAGCTGAATACTTCGTATAATACTCTTTGAATTTCTCCGATTTGTCCAGCAATCGTTTTCGGAGAACTTCCTGGGTCATGGACGGAGATGCACTTCCCGTGCTGCCGCTCGAGGTACTAACTGCGCGGCGCCGTTTGTGCTCTAAGTTCCCAGTGGTAATTGGATGACCGTCTCGCTCGGATTCGGATCCGAGGTCGGGGTCTGCTTTGCGTTTCCGAGGATTTCCTGCCGGCAATGTTTTACTGGTTGTCCTGCTAATCACAGACTCTGAACGAGCAGATTTAATGCGGGATGGGTCGAAAGGAGCAGGTTTGGTGGAAGTAGGTCTGGCGAGTGCAGGTTTAGAGGCGGCCTTTGGAGGTGCAGACTTAGTTGGAGCAGGCTGCGAAGATGGCTTGGTGGGTGCCGATTTGGTAGGGCCGTTGGTTGTTCCTGCGGGCTTGGATGGAGGGCGTGCGGCTGTGCCAGCAGTCTTGTTGTTTCGGGCGAGTTGCGAAATAAGAGGAGAGGAAGAAGATGAGCCGGATGACTGGTTTTGACTGTCGGAACGACTGCGGCCATGAGCATTCTCGGAAGCACTTGCGGGAGGGGACGATCCCAGAGGAGAAGGTTTCTGGGGTGACGTTGACAGTCGAGAGGCAGGTCGCTTGGAAGACTGAGTGGTTTGAGAAGATTCGAGTTTGGGCGTGGGTGCCTGCGTCTTTGAGATCTTGGAGACCGAAGGTGTGGTTTTGGCAGCTTGGGGTTTCGCCGCGGGTTGGGATTTCTTGACTGGGGCTGGGGCAGGTGCTTTTTTGCTCTCTTTTGGGCGTGCAACGGGAACTGGAGCAGGCTGAGGCGAAGGCGCGTCGGGCATAACCTCGTCCTCATCGTCATCATCAGAGGAGTGCACGAATTCTGCCGATTTGAATTTGGTCTCAGTCTTTGCAGGAGCAGGTTTTCCAGCAGTCTTCTTTGTCACCCGGCCAGTGAGAGTGCTATTGTTGGTAGTTTTTGCCTTCACTTGCTTCTTTAATCCTTCTTTCTCCTTGGCTTTTGGACCTGGGCGAGTTGCATCCTTGGTGCGGTCGGTTTCCTCAGTCCGCTCCTCGGCACCGTCCACCTGGATGCGCGGGGTGGTGGCCTTTTTCGCAGGCATGGGGGCACTTATGTTGTGTAAGTTGAGACGTGAGAGACACTTTCCCTTGCCGCGTTCTTCTTTCGGGAGGAGCATTTGCCAGAGTTTGTCAGATCGAGAGATGCGCATGCGATCGAAAGCGGAGATGGCGTTCTGAATAGCGTTCTCTCGGTCATCGTCATTTGGGTAAGGAAACTTCCAGACATCGAGATCCTTATAAGTTTTATCTCTCAGATCAAACTTCTCTCGATTAAGTCGGTTCTCCGCCCCGAACTTTTTGGCGAGTGTGGTAATTTCTTCGAGCGGAGCACAGGTCAGACGGGCAAGATATTGAGGGGAGACAGCGCGGACGGCAAGAAGGTGAATAAAGGGAGTTTTGAGAGCATTGAGTCGAATATCGGTCTTGGATTGTGAGGGTGCGGAGGTCGGAGCGAGAGCGGGTGAGCCGGTGGCGCCGAGTTGGGGGCTAGGGTGTAGGCTGCCAATTTGAGCTCCTCCGAGGCGGCGGGCTTTTTGTTTTTGTTAGCATCTGGTAGACAAGCACAGCAGTGAATGTGGTGATTAATACATTTGTCCTTGGGACCTCCCGATCGGATCGACATCCGATTGCCCTTGCTAACCTTGGCCAAAGCCTTCAGTTCGTCCGGGTTCGAGACCAAGTAGGATTGCTTGGCTTCCTTTTCTCGCTCGTGTGCACTAAGCCCAGCCTGCAGAGTCTCCAGGGCCTTGGAGACATCTTCGGTATCTTGCTTGGCCTTTGCGACCTCCAGGCTGTGACTCAGGACTCCGGCAAAATAGAGGGTCCGCTTATCGGAAGAGGTCTCGTAGACCTCGGAGCGGTGAGTTTCAGGGTAGGCGTGGAAGGATTCGGTTTTCCCAGCGTATTGAAGGGATGGATGTTTTCCCAGGCGGATCCGGGCCGATTGGCCCTTGGCCATGCTGTTGATGAGTTCATCTAGAGTGTTCTGGGCGAGGGCCAGCCGCATGAACTGGGCCCGAGAGGCCGAAGAGTCTCCGGTCTGGTTCTCCGATCGAAGAGCCAGACCATCTTGAGGGATTTCCAAAGCAGTCATGACGAAGATAGGAGAATCGAAGAGGATCGGAGGAAGAAGCTTCGAGGCGGGCAGGGTCGGATGGCAGCGTGAGAGCTGCAGGTCAGGCGGCCAACTGCACGAGTCGAGGAGAGACCATACGCCATATGGTGGTGGAATACAAATAGGCCGAGAATGGCAGGACAAGAAGGAAGAAGATGTGGAGGTTGTATCTTGTCAGGAGGGGAGGAAGAAAGTAGGTGTGAGATTTCGGAGAGTGGGAGGAAAGAGAAGTCGGGGGAATGGGAATGGGAATGAGGAGAACAAGGCGAAGCGGCGGAGAGTGGGGATAAAGCTGACGGGCGATTCCCACAGGGGACAACCGCGTAGTGCAGCGTATTGTAATGACCGTATCGCTGGGGTCTGGGCTGGGTCTGGGAGAGGGTACTGGTAAATTACAGGAGTACATAGGAAGTACCGGTGATTTCTAGAGTAGGCCGTAGGCCGTACTCTGTACTTTACTTTGTAGTCTACTATATTTTGACAGTTATATTAGATAGACTGCTCTATAGAGTAATTGATATTAATCTATACACCCCTATATTAGTGTAGACAATTTAAATTGACTCGTTCTCTGATAACCGACTAGTTACCTGGTAACTACTGGTACTACCGGGTTGATTTCCCGGGCCTGAGTCCACCGGGGATTACCATACGTGACCCGCCCTTTGTACTTTGGTACCTTTAGCCTGAGCTATTCTTATTGCATTGACTGACCGAGTATACCATGGTAACCACTCTCACAGTACTCCGTACTCTTTATTCACGATCTTATACTATAATTAAATAGTCTGATTGTCATGCTATCCATCCCTTTCAATCCTTTAACCCCTTTGAATCTTGATTTCTCCTATTCTTTGCTCTTTTGTTTCCCCCCGAATTTAGACCGCCGAGCTGTAACCCTGTCCCCCCAATACAAACTCACCTCCGAATCGGAGTGGGACAGCAGGGCCAGAATGGGGCTTCCCGAGTCCAGCGGAGACGGGTGTGGCCGGAGTCTTTTCTCTTTTGCTTTGCTTTGCTTTCTGGGTACTTTACATACTGGAGTAAATTCAGTGCCTATGACAGGACATCCATCAATCGTTACCCTCCTCAGTATGTATTCCCTGCCTCCTGTTGTACTTCACTTCACTTTACTTTACCTACCGCCAATTCTGATTCTAATTCTACTGCTCGCTGCCTTGTTCTGTACATGCCAGGCTGTGACGGCCGATCACCCGAGGAATGCCAGAACCCCTCTCATGCAGGTGTACACCACTGGTACTCCGTACTCCGTGTACTAGTACCAGTGATCAGACTAACACCACTCAATTGATTAAATTTCCCGAGTAGGTTTCCATCTTTCTAGCACGGTCATTCGTCACAGTCTTGTACGACGGAGACTTTCGTTGCACCGTCCCTGCTCGGCTCTGTGTACACTTCACCTTTCCCTTGTCCAAAACTAAAGATGCTGGACATGGGGCACGCATGGTCCTTTGATGCACTGTATGCCCATCATCCCGGGCTCAAACACGTTCTAAGCCGATCCCATCTGGTCAAGTGGATAAGCATGCCGTGGATCCCTTGCGCCACGCCTCCCACTGCGCGCATGTAGTCTGAGACAGGGGATATTACTAACGATTCTTGCAGGAGGATTTGAAAGCGGTGCCTGACTCGGCCGGGTTTCCTCCGCACTGAAGAATAGTCTTAGTCTGATGGGATAGCTTCCGAACGGACTTGATCAGCTAGGGCCTCCTACTATCCAACCCCGTGGTCTACCCTAGGGCACCCTAAGGTACCTAGGTATAGACCATCAGAGGTTCTCACATTAATGAATCTGCAGTAATGAACCCTGCAGATTCAAGTTCCCCAGTTCTTGTCACCCCATACGGAGTACTACACAATGGACCCTCCTCCCCAATTATCACCACATACATAGTACAAATTAACATTGCAATTCCCATTTTTAATCAAAAGCAAAACGCTAAACAGTCCAACTTTTCGGAACGCTCTCGCCAAAACCTTCCGGATAAACCTCCCCACGCCCCAACCGCCACAGTTTTCTGCTTCCCCGCTCACCACTGGCACTCTTCGTTCTTCGCTCCCTAGTATCTACTGTAGGAAAACGTATTACAACTATACAGAATCCTAACCTAAATGTACACTTACACAGGTTTCCCGGCACCGTGTGGACCTGCAAAGCGGGGATCTGCCCGAGCTAGCCGCCACAATCAGCATCATCGCGCTCCCGTCGGCTAGAGCAAAGAACCTTGTCGTCTATGCGATCGTTGTTACAATTGTAAGTGTGATGCTCCGTCAAGACACAATATACAATATGGATACCTGCAGTGATTGTCGAGGTTCCTCTCAACAGATCATAGATGTCGATCAATCTTAACTAGTACAAATAAGAGGATGGGGTAACGCAGCCTGTACGGAGTACTCCGCAGGTTACTACAGATTTGATGTGCTACAACCTCCGAGTTCCCGTAAGGGAAGATTTCCGCTCCATTTGAAGTACATTTGAATGCTGCTGTGTTATGTATGGTATGCTATGTACAGCATGCATTTCAGTAGTATGTACATACTTACAATTGCACTTACTTACAGCCTCGAGTATTGTTTTGCAGTACTACAGTATAGACATGAAATTGAATATCAGTTGTCTTCACCGTGATAGTAGTAAAAAATACGGAAATCGGAGTCCTCAACATTCTGATTTCCATAGCAACAATTGTCGTCGAACCCGGGCATAGAAATTGTTCTCCTTGCAGACTCGCGGGAATCGGTGGGCCAGCATTTGGTCGCCACTCACCTGGGCAAGCAATACAATTACTTACTGACTTACTACTTACTTTACTATTTTACTACCTGGTAACTACACAATACGAATAGTTGCCCAAAAGTACAACCTCGTAATTGCATTGGGCTGACCTTGACTTTTGATTACTTCATACAAAATTTCTCACCGATCGGAACTTGAAGTATTACGTGTCAATGCCCTACTACAAAGACGGGTTTGAGATAAGAGGGAAAAAAAAAGATTTCATTCTCTCAAACAATTGGCAGCCGTATTTTGGTACTGCAAGGCTTTTTCTAGTAATTGAACTGGATACCAATAGCTAGGCGCGAAGAAAGGGAAGAAGGCTAAATACTGTAGTAGTATGTACTCCGTACATAGCTTGGGAAAAGCCCCATGCGGGTACAAAGTACTACTTTGTACTCACTTAGCCTTGTAAATCTGCCTGTGCTGGAGCTTGTACGATCGTCTGTCACTATACACAGCACTCTGTAGTACAGTCTACATCATACAGTACTTACTTAGCCCCCAGCACCCAGTATGGGGCTAGTATTCAGTAGTATCTTCCATCTTCCATCATGATTCGGCTTGTAACTTTAATTCTTGAACATACCAATACTAACTAATACTGATACATGAATGAAGTCTCTTCATAAGCGAGAAAACCAAACTTCTCACCCTCTAAAGGGTCCTCAATACGAAGTACTACCAGGGTCGACATCGCCACCAGCTTACGGGCTGATATTGTACATAACATACGAACCCCAGGCGTGCCGTACATACAATTGTACCTTGGTGGTATGGACTCGAACCTGAGACACCCGCGTCCAATCCTTTGCACCGGTAAATGGTATACCTTGGGGGCTAGACTGTTACTACTAGTATTTGCCGAAACAAAACTTGAAGGCTGCAATGAAGCACTGTTCCTAGGCAGTACCCAGCAAACAGGAACAGACTTGAGTGCAGCCCTGGAGCCTAACTCCCAGTCCTTTGAACAATCTGAGAATAGAACAGCCATACCTATGTAGGTACTGTTTAGTGACAATCCCATGGGTCGTGGCATTGATAATAATAGGGCTGAGGCTGAGGCTGAGTTTCAAGATTGGGCGCCTCAATACCTTTGACAGGGAACAGCAGGGTTCTTCCTCGAACTTGAACCTGGAACAATCTGTGTGGACATGTAGTAGCCCATGTGAACTAATGTAACTATCCTCGCTAAGGTACTCTCAGCGCGTGCACACCAACCAGTTCCCGCCATCACGAACGGTTCCTCATGTGTTTTTTTTTTTTTTCTTCTGTATGCGACCGAGCGCGAAGTTCAAAGATTGCCAGTGGCTTAGACGGACCGGATCCTCGCCTCCACCGGGCTGAGGGTACTAGCCCCCGTGCCCCCAATTGTTCGAAAATAGCTTACTGTACGTACATACAGTGTGTACAATCGGTGTTTCATTCTTTCTCATTGTTTCATTCCCTGCTCCGGTTCGAGAGCCCAGGCCATGGGGTTGGGGGTTGTCTTCGGTCACTCAGTCAGGGTACCTCGAGGATTCCCACTGGCAGCTACACCCCTTGCGCCTGGTTGATGGATGTCGCCGTCACGATACATTAACCTGCTGTATTTCCACTAGAGGGCCATCCGTTGAAAGTAGAACGACCAAAACAGTGAAATTACCAGGGCAGTTCAAGTTCAATTTGGTCAAGTCTTCCGGGTAGCGTGACGAACGGTGAGTTCTCCACTCGGAGCTCTCGGTGGGTTTGTTGTTGGCTCCACCAGCTCCGACTGCCCCTGGACTTGGACTGAATGGGACTGAGCTCTCTCTCTCTCACCTCTTCTCTTGACAGTGTATGGCCTGTCACCAGTGGAATGATCACTTTGGATCGGATCTTCTCATGCCGATCTCTCACCACCGTCTTCTTCTGACAATTTTCTGGCAAAAGACCTGTATGGATGTTACTCTGGATACTACAGCATACACTGGAGTGGTCCTTGGCAGATTGTGAACCTTTGAAATATTGAACTAAATCCCCGTAGTCGCTGACTAGTCCGAATAGCTGTTCAACATTCCATCAATTGATTGCCATCCCTACGAGATCTGCCGCAGCTACTTTTACTAGCACCAGTTAGTACTTATGTAGCCCTGTCTTGTCCTGTCTTGTCCTGTCCTATCCTGTCCCAAGCTGTCTCCAACTTGAAATTCCCACCAATGCAAAGGTGGCCCGGGACTGGCTGGATCTCCGAATCTCACATGGATCGGTCAAGTATGTCGTACAGATCCTCAGGCTATTGAGGACCGGGGGAGGTACGACGTACATTACATTTGCCATGTATGTATGCTCCGTACTCCACGGTACTTCAAGTTTAGGGGCCCTGGTGCTGGTACTCGCCTCTGAGGCGCTTTGATCTTCGTGATCTCCGCCCCATCAGTAGATCCTGTGCGACATTAGCCCACCTGATTCTCGATCCCATCACCTTGATTGAATTCCAAGTCATGCTTGGACCTCAAGGTTGTATTTCAATCTTGACTTTGACTTCTGACTCTCGCGTTTCAAGATTGCTGATCTTCGACAGTAATTCAAGCTGTCCTTCCCCTTCCTTGTTCCTGTTTACTTAAACTTGAAGTACCAGTGCTGTTGTTCTACTTCAGATTTCCAACCTCACCTTCAAGTTCCTCACACCTATTCATTTGACTACCCACAGACATTAACTATTGTCTCAATACCAGTATTATTATCATTAACATTTCTAACCTCGACCGACGAACATGTTCAGCGGTCCGTTCTTCCAGGGTTAGGTGCTATTTTCCCCTTTCCATGTTCGAGATGGGTCCCCGCCCAGCCACCTGTAATCCCACAACAACGCTAGGGTTTCAGTCTACGAAGTGATGCGAATTCTATCCGTATTCTCAAATCATGTCTCAAAGTTTTGGGGCTGTTCCTCTTCAATTTATTCGCTGGGTGATCTGATCTATTGCTACTCGTGCTTGTACTACTATTACTTCAAGTTATAGTTAAAATTTACCCCGACCCAATGGTAGGAACTGAGATCTAGTAATCACAGTATCTGGTCATGCCGGATTTAATAAACTCAGTTGCCAATGTGAGGTGCCTCGAGAAAGAAGCAACCTTTGATTCAATTTAAATACCTACTATATTTGAAGGAGGAACTTGAAAATAACACCCAGAGGAGCTTGAAGTCTTACTTGCAGGAATGTTCTCTAGATTAATGATAGTAGCCACAGCAATATTACTAGTAGTATTCAGGGGTTGATCTTTAATTCGGGAGCTTAGGGCCTAACTGGACCTTTCTTCAGTGGCAGTGCTTATTGTTCAAGCTTGCTTGGAAGAATACTGGAACTTGAGGTAATTGGAATTGAGCAGTTTGCACTGCGCTTTCTATTAACATGTATAGTACAAATAATCAAAAGTTCGCTCAACAAGATACTATCCATTAAGAATAGTCCAGCAATGAGATCAAAATAAAGTCTGAAAGGACAGGTAGCAATACAAAAACAAAATATTAGAGTAAAATATATGAGACAGACAAGAAGGGAAGAAAATGACACCAAAAAAGAAAAAAGAAAAGAATAACAAGGGCCAGTATGCGAAACCAGGGAAAAGAGAAAAAGAGAAAATAAAAAGTCAAGACCATAAAACAAAACAAACCCAGATACTAACCAGACACCGCACTATGGGATTTCCCAAGTGATGAAAATCCCACATCCTTATTCCCAAATCCAATAACAATGTTGACCCATATGAATATCCTCGGACCCCACGCTCTATCTATGCTGTTTCCTCGTCTGGTCGTGTCTCGGTAAACCATGTCATCCGCATGCAAGCAATCAAACAAAAGAGAATGGGCTGGGTGGTTGAGGTAGCGACCACCTTGACATAAAAAAAGCCCGGCTTGCGACACGGATAGTCCCGACTCCGTAGTGTGTTTTCCCTGAGTATAGATACAAAACAAAGGAGATACGAAAAACAAAAGAAAATGATAATAAAAAAAACAATGGCACAGGGGTGAAATGGGAAAGAAAAAACAGTGGAAATAATCAATTTCCATGGGAATCAGGAGATGATGATGATGCAATGAAAATGGTTCAAAACAAAGGAAAACATGGATACTTCATATCCATAATAAGTTGGCAATGCCAGCTAGGGTAGGCCCACTTCATACGGGAGTTCCCCAGGGATGGTCGCCCATCCTGGGCTTCGTCTCATAATTCTCCGGCTCGGTACTGGTGGGTCGGCGAATCGTAGAGTTGGGGAAGTACATATGAGAAGGCATCGAGGTTGGATAGGCTGGGCCAGTCGGCTCAGGGTAAGTGAAGTCGCTGGCAGATCCTGGGGAGGGGATGCTTCCGTGAGAGGGCGAAGCCCATCCAAGGCTAGTCATGTGCGGACTTCCGTTGACACTGTTGGGCCGATGGTCGTTGTTTGCAGGCGGCTCCAGCGGCTGAGGCGGTGCATAAGGATGCGAAGTCATCTGTGGCCGACTGTGGGGCGCGCTGCCAAAGCTCGAAAGGGAAGGAGATGTTGCGGTTGGAGAAGCCCGAGGACTACCCTGAGAGAAGTCTCCACGAACATGAGGCGGGATAGGGGCACTGCTCATGTAGTAGTCACTGGCTGAGCGATGCATAGTCAATGGTGGAAGATCACCACCTGGCGGCGACATCGAAGCATGTTGGGCTGGTGATGGGGTAGATTGAATGGAGACTTGGTCAGGGAACATGCCATCCGGGCCTCGTCGCTCCTTATTTTGCCGGAGATTGGCTTCGGTCTGGGCGGCTGCCTCCTCGATCGTTCCAGTGTGGTGGTTTTGGTGGCGTGTCAAGGTTGTGCGTCGTGTAAATGTCTTCTGGCAGTTTGCATAAGGACATTTGTAAGGGCGCTTGCCGGAGTGGATCCGACGGTGCCTGGCGAGCGATGATGAATCACTGAAGGGCTATCATACAATTAGTATGGAAATTCGACACTAGTTTGCAAATCTGGGTCTTACCTTGCCACATCGTTCACACATGTGAGGCTTCTCTCCTGTGTGGACACGAGAATGCACTGTCAAAGCCGAGCGTTGGATAAATTGCTTTCCGCAGCCAGGCCAGTCACAAGCGTGAGGTCGAATTCCTGTATGGATTCTCTCTGTAGAACATAATATTAGTCATAATGATTTTCATGGGTTTCTCGCGCTAAAAAGCGAATGTGACAACTTACCATGTCGTGCCAGATCACTCCGTCGGGCGAAGCCCTTTTGGCAAGTCTTGCAGTGGAAAGTTTTAGGTGGTGCATCGGCACTTGACCTCCCCGTGGGCATCGGTGCCTGTTGCATTTGCGGTTCACCGGCATATCCGCCAGGGACATAGCCCATGTTCCGGGGTGCAGCACCTGGAGGCTGAGCATAATAAAAGGTATCCGCCAGTCCTGGCTCCATCTGAACGTGCGACGGGTGAGGTGGGTAAGCGTTGACGGGGTCGTCCACAGCACCCGGCTCGGCCTTCATTGTCGGTTGGTTTAGTTGGGAGTTTTGTAGGTATTGTTGATGAAGTTGTGCTTCTGCGGCGGCGGCTGCGGCGGCGGCAGAATTCTTGCGGTTCAAGATGGTCGTGAAGTCCATGACCCGACCCGACAATCAGCTACAGACCGTCAAGGACAGCTAGAGAAGTTTCCTTCTGCAAGCTGTGCAATACGAGCTGAGCCTTTATATTCTGAGGTCACGACGAGGAATGAGACAGTGGTCCAATTCATACACAGGAATGCAGGGCTGCGCACTCGATTTGGGCTCGCTTGGGGGGCCTGGAGGCTGTCGTGCGTGCTGACGTTGGGGTCCGAATAAAGGCGCGCAAGAAAGAAATGTTCGTGATTTTGTAGATGGTATCGAACTCGAGTATGTTCGAGATATGAGATGAGGAGCGAGTACAGTCCAATTCTAGGAACCGGCTAGAAGCGGAGCGTGAGAAGAAGGAATGGTGGTGAGGGAAATCAGGATAGGAGTGAGGTGAAGATCCTGAAAGAATTTAAGATGTCAGCCTAAGTGGTCAGAAAGAAAGAGCCCCCCAAAAATCGCGGTTTTTTCATGAATGTCGCGCATTTATCGTTGAGTGCCGAGACAACTCATGCTCGTCCTCCTCGGAACCTTCGTAATGACCTTGCCGGAAGATCCGCAACGCGAAAGGCAGAACAAGAGGGTAGTAACAAAGGGTTCCTCAGCAAAGACAAGCCAAATGAGAAGCGAACCATCCAGTTCGATGACAATAGTGAGATCGACGCGCTCGGAGGAAGAAAGGGGCCCGGCGAGGGGAGAAAAAAAGTGTTGTCTGACAGGTCGCGGCGTGGCGGTGACACTTTTAAAGAAACCGCGGTGTAGAAGGCAAGGGGAACAGAAGAGAAGGAAATGCGAACATACCTGATTAGAGAATGAAAGAGTAGAGAAGAGGCGTGAGATTTGGATGGGGGGGGTGTGGTAGGAAGAAAAGTGTAAAAGCGGGAAGTCGGGGAGTCGGAGAGAATCGCGGTGTTATGGGAGAGAAGGTTGTGGTGTAATGTAATGTGGAGGAGGTGATTTGATTACTCGATACTAGTATAGTGCCCACTGGCAGGTGTATTGTAAGTTGTAGTTGAAGCAGGGGGGGGGAGAGAGAGAAGAAAAAAGAGAGTAAGTTTCGAGAAGAGAGAGAGAAGAGAAGAAGGGATAGAGAGAGTATTTAGGTGTGGTAGGTGCAACACTCACTCAACGACATCATAATATTTACAGTCCAACACTAAAGAGACTAAATGGACTAACTTGACTACTTACGAATTCCCCACTTAGGGAGTTGTTCTGGAAAATGAACCCTGCGATCCGTGCTCGGTGGTCTATTTTGGTGACTTCATCTCATTTCTTTTTTATTTTGCTATTTTATTTCTTTTTGCTTTCTTCGATTTCGTTTGTTTGGTCTACCGCATCATACTAACCAACTCATACACAGTGTAGATACTGCTGTCTGCTGTCTTCTACTACTACTCTTTCTCTCTCTCTCTCTCTCTTCTTCACCTCCTATTCTCTCCTTTACCAGCCGAATTGCCCGCCGCTAAGGCTCGCATCCCTGCAGTACAGCTCCGACTAGGATCTAGTTCCCCCTAGTCCGCCCCAGCGAAGTCCGCTAGAAGGAAACCTGGCCGCGCCAGAAGCTCCCCGTCACTCTGCCGGCTCCACAACGTGCGTATTTCTCCCCCGTCCCTGCGCCCAACGCGAGACTGTAGTGGATACGAAGATAGTCCATGCCGATCTGAATCGCAATTTCTCCCTTCCTTTCTACTATTACGCTTTCTGGAAGATTTGCTCGAAGACGCTACCCTCCCCATGCCCCTCTCTCCGTCGATTGCCGTCGATTCACTATGGAGTTAGGGTCACTACGTATCTCGTATACTCGAACTTATGACGGGGAAGATACATGCGGAAAATACTCCCTGTTAATCCTTTTGACAACCCAGTCCATTTTCACAACACCCTTCCACATCATCAACATCCTTCTCCCCTAGTGTGAAACAAGCTACGCAAACTCTACGACCATCTAGTATGACGCAAGTTGGAATCAGGCAGATGTGGACCCTCTCGCTCTCTCCAATGCCTGCATGAAAGGGGTGAAAGTGCATTCAACAGGCTCCGACTTGTCAAAAAGCAACGTGTATCCGGACACCCGGAACCCTCTCCTTTTTTTTCCTGCTTTTTTCTCTCTTGCTACGCGCGCAGAAAAGTAAATGGTAAAGGGGGGGAAGGACCCAGAACGGGATAGGTGGACATGATTACCTGCATGTCTCTCCTGTTGATGGTGCGACAACGAGTGACAAGGAATTATGCAACTGGATCAACTGGATGGTGAAGTCAAGTAGATCTTCAAATGCGGGTTGTGGGACATGGTGATTTGCTTCACCATCTCGATAGTCTGTTCCCACTATCCCACTATTGCTAACCGACTTGGACGGCGGAAAGGCTAAAATCGATCCATGCTTTTCCTTCTAGAAGGTTTCGACGGTCCCCTTCTCCTCTTCCGCAAATCTACACGGGACGCAAGGTGGCTCCTGACATCTCCTGGTGAAACGGTGATGGGAACATCTGAACCTTTCTCTTCATATCCCGGGTCTAATCGTGCAACCTTTTCCCGACCTACCCTGGTAGTTTTGATATATGGCTTGGTCTCACGAGCTTTCGCTTTTTCCTTTCCCCTTCCCAATCCCAGTCCCAATCCACCCCCCACCCACCTCTACATATGACCACAAAAGTCTGTGTTAGATTTCCTGACGATCCATCTCCTCTCCCCTCCTCAAGTGGGTCCCTGGTGGTCGGCGTCGGTAATTAAACCCCCATCCCGTCCATGCCCCTTTTCCCTTTTAGGGGACGCTAGAGGAGGACTGGCCGGGTTCAGCCTCCATGAGCCCACTTCACTGCCACACAGACGGGAGAAAGGGCTGAATGATCGCTCTGGACTGGGTCCACTAATCCCTTCTCCTGACCTTCTGGAAGGCCGCCAGAAGGATTTCGAAGGTCCATGGAAGTTTTCGAAAGGAGAAAAAAGTGGTCACCGTTTGCTTCCACCCCCATTCTGCACGGATGCACCGGGCCCGAGCCCTATACTACAAGATGTACATCGTTGCGGACCCCCGGCCGACCCTCGGGGTAGAGATCACTTCTCCGAACCATACAGAATCAACCATGCATCCAGCGTAAGCTTGCTTTGCCTAGTGCCCAGATTCTCAATACGGGTTGGATTGACATAGCTGTCTCGGAAAAAAGGGGGAGGGGGAAGGGGAAGGGAGGAGGAGAGAGTTCTAGTGGTTGGGCACCGGGACAACCAGTTCAATCGATTGGTCCAACCTCCTCGAATACTTCCTGTTATTTGTCGTGATCAACTTTCTTTTACATACACACCCCCTCCTTCGCACACCCCTGACAACCGTTGTGCCGTCACTGAGGAGAAAGCTGTAGCTGCAACTTTCGTCCCCGGTCCTGCGGAGCTCTTCCGAAATTGGTAACTCATGGCCATGGCTAAAACTCCATTTGAGTGTGAAGTACGGAGTACGAATACTCCATACTGACCAAACCGACTGACGAAACGAAAGAAAACAGGCCTGCGCCTCTCATACTGTAGCCCATAGCCATGGGTTGACAGGGGTGTGTCAAATGAACAAGAGACACGAAAAAGCCTCTCCCCCCAAAAAACCTGGTCTCAAAATTCAGACGGGCCAATCATCTGTCAGATAATCGGCATAACGCAGCACCATCAAGGTAGAAAAGTGTCTGGAGAGTGCTCAAATTCGCCGGCAAGAGCCGCCAGTGCGGCTCTCGATTGGTTGTCAGCACGGGGCACTGCCCACATGGTTGTGGCTGAGACGTGTCTTTGGTGTATCAAACTCGCACTAGTCTCCATATTTCTATTAGTAGAACAGTAGAACAGGAAATTACCCCTGGACACGCGTGGCACAATCACATTGTTCACTTGGCCTTTTTTCTTTTTCTTTTTCTGTCGGGCAACGAAATCCCGCAACAATATGCAAATTTCCAAATGAGTTCTTCGATCTTCAGTACTCTTCATGGATACTGCTACTCTAGTTCAATGTGTCTACATGTCAAACCAGCTTCATCCATGGATAAAACCCAACGGTCACGCTTGGACCAGTGCCCCTGGATGATGTCACTGGGGAAATCGTGCACTGGCCCCTTTTCATCATCTTCACGACCCTCTCAATATCAAATAGTTCGGATCGATCCCCCATCGATCTCCCCTTATTCATTTCGCTAAATATTAGATTAGCTGAGGGGAGGGTTCTGTTTGGAAATTATTCTTGCGGACCCTGCCGAGCAACGACGGGGGGATCGTTTGTAGTATGTACTAGCTTGCCGAATCTTATCTTGTGATTCACCTTATACCCTACCCTACTATTGGATTCAATAGTTAAGTTCTTTTGCAGCCACAGCGTGGTGGGATCGTGGAATGCCCTGAGGCACTTTTCCTGCATGTGAGATTGCGTTCTCCGCAACGAAAAAGCAAATATCTACTATGTACTCTGCTTCCGCGGGAATTTAAAAGTACAATCTTCGTATACTAAGTCCTGCGCTATGCCAATTCTTATTTCCGTCGCCTGTGGCGTCTTCTATGGAAATAGGAAAACACTAGCATCGCATTTATCTGATCCCGCCTTTTCCACGGTATCAATTCGGATCTGCTAGTACTTGGATCACCTAGGGCAACTCGAAATATCACATCTGGGTATTAGTAAAAAAACTTCGCGTCATGGAAATTCACTCTTCCGCCAGTTCCCAAATCCAGTATGTCCTGGCGGGTATATGGCATACGACTAGTAATTAATGGCAGGACTCAGACTAGGGTGATCGAGGAACTCGAATTAATATCGGTCGTGCTACACTAACAATTCGACATGACACACATGACACTAAGTGGGCTCGATGTTCAGAATTGCTCAGATTTCAGTCAATACGGAGACACCACGGTGGAAATTAAATCTGGGATCGAAAATCCGCACGTCCTTCACGTAGATCTAATTATCCAAGTTCCCTTCATGTCCCAGTTAGTACTATTGGGGGGAGTACTCGATTTCGAGAAAAACGGTCCGACCGCGAGATCCAGTTGGGCCCATGCCACTAGGCACTGGCACTTAGTGTGCTAACTTGAACTAACTAGCAGTAGATCATTTACTATTGCTTGGCGTGGGGTTGTGTGGCTCATGACTTATTTTTTGGATTGATGGGGTTAAATTGGGATTCTCTTTCAGAAAAACGAACAATGGGTAATTTAATGAACTTGAAGAAGTGTTGAGTATGGTTTCGGGATTTAGTTTCCTTTTCACTGAAACCACAAGAGGACTGCTTCATGTTTGTGGAGCGTTGTCTTCAAGTTCAAGTTGTAATTTAACTGTGCAATTTGCGACAGGAGAGAGCGAGGGGTTTGTCTCAACTTGAATATTGGGATTTTCTATCACACACCCAGATACTATTACTAGCTTTAAAATGCTACAATATTACTGCTACGTTGCTAGTAGGTTATACTAGTATTGACTCGCTCGTACATCAAACCGATGTGCAATAGCATCAACTTGAATGATGTCACAGCGGTACAAATTCTTTTCGACAGAACAGCTGGAGAAAAGATACAAGATCCATGGATGATATGATCCACTTGCGATAGTTAATACTATGAGGTCTTCCAATCCATTTGTCAAATGAGCGAGAAGCTGAAAGGGAAACAGATACATACTATAATAACTGGAGAGATGAAGCCCTTATTTCGATACTAGTATCCATCCATGGATAGACTCGGACGGGTGAAGTGAGACTCGCCCTGGAGGTGGTCTGCTTTACTACTACTAGTAGTAGTATTGCATCAATTGTTTCATTTGGAATTTAATGGTAGACGACTTATTGTACTCTGAGTCCAGTTGTATCCCTAAGGACTCAGATCCATTTGTAGTAATAACCGAAAATACAGACCCTACTATCCGTCACGGTGCATTGATGATTCAAGTCCAAATGGAGGCATCGTATCAAATAAATCGTCTAGTACTAGAGATTGCCTCTCTTGTAGATGCTTCGATCTAAACATCCATATTTTGAATTCTAATCCACTGCCTGGGCCACAAACGAACCCTTTAAGGTTGCCAATATGATTTTACTTGCATTCGGTAGTATTTTGCAATGCACTGGCAGCATCTAGTTCTCGGGCAAATAAAGACTACCGCTCATTGACAGAGCTGCCTGTCCCACTAGAAAAATCTTTGACACGCCCTTGCCAGATTCATTCAGCGTGATATTCACAGTGATATAACTCTGCCGGTAAATTTCCGAGCCCTGGTCAAGGTGAAAGGTGTATCTGCCATTCCTTTTCCCGTCTTGTAAGGCGAGATATGCAGCGAGAGTCGCGGAGCCACTTCCACAGGCGGGATCCTCCAGATCAATCGCGATCATCCTCACACGAAGATTCTGAACGATGATATTATCATCTTGAACCTCAGATTCACTGGCAAGTCTTCGATAGTACATAGTGCCGGAGAAAGACGGGGACCATCCATTGTCTAGTTCGACCAAGGGACTTGGACCAGCTGACACCTTTGCAAACAAGTCAGGCAAGTCTGTAAAATCGACAAGAGCATAGGTGACACCCTTTACGATTGACACCACGGGGAATCTCTGGGATAATTCAATAGCACCCAAGCTCTCTCGTAAAGCTGATTGGGACTGAGACAGGGTCTTTACAGGCAACCATTTAGAGTGGTTATGAATGTTGTGTGTAATCTCGGCAGATACAGTCTGCTTTCCAGAGTCATAACGAATGACTACCGGTCCGGCCTTAGTGATGAGGGTAGCAGTTGTATCACTAAGAGGTGGCCCCTGGAGCAGCTGTCGGAAAAGGACATGGCCGGTACCGATGACCGGATGGCCTGCAAACTCCATTTCGTTGACTGGAGTAAAAATTTCCACTCGAGGAGATTCGGCAGGGTCATTGTGATATAGGAAGACCGTCTCAGAAAAGTTGAATTGTCTGGCAATTTTCTGTTTCTCCTCCTTTGGTAGATCACATTTTCCTTCCACTCTGACCACGGCCAATTGATTACCTGCAAGTCTAGGAAGGAAATGTGAGCAGACGCCTGAGCAAGTCTATCGGGGATCAAACCCCCCCCCCAAAAAATCACAACCAACTTGATAGCACGGCTAGTGTGCTAAACATACGATATGAATTCTTACCTTTCACTAGTGAAGACATTGACTGTCACTAAAATAGTGTGACATCGGATCAGTTCAATTTCTCTGAGCGATTTGAGCCGAGTAGATCTACTCACCATATGAAAGCTGTTTTTGAGACATGGCGAGGCCTTAATGCGAGCGGTGGTGTTGCCTCTAGGGTTAGATGAGAAAAGTTGTGGTCAGGAACATTCAAAACGGTTTAGAGGTATTGCTGGGGTCATCCTTGATGACCTATTTCTGTCAGTTTCTGATACTGTAAGTCACCGATTCTAGCCGTCAATCAAGATTAGAAATCGGACAATCTCTGCAGACGTCCGCAGAAGTAGAATACAGCACTACCCTAGGGTATGGGAGAGAGAGCATTGCGCAATCGGCCGAGTACTTCTCTTACTTCCCTCAGGCCTCGCTGCGTACCTAATTCGGCAGATGTGCTCTCATCTATTTCCAGCTGCCCCACCACAGTGATCTTCATGGCATTAAAATGCTTGGAACCGCGCTTGGTGTCATTCCAAGGGCGCGGGAGATCCACGAACGCTTTCAAGCTCGGCTATTTTCGGCCCTGGGCTACTTCTACACGACAACCCACCGAAAAGCTAACGGACTTATTCTAATTGCTGACATTGCAATGGAGTCTCTACACACGGACGCTCAGATATTCTGTCAGAGCACGCCCTTGATCCCCTCTGAGAGCACTCGGGACCTTTCCCCCGACCAGGCCGTTCCTACATCTTTCAACAATCTTCACGACTTTCATCTTGAACACTGTGCTCATAGTGGTCCGATTAGCTCAGGACTCGCGGTTTTTGAATTGACACGAGATTCCGATCAACCCGACGAGCAGGCGTCTGCTGGTATTGACGATTGGTGGCAAGATGGCCTCCCCGAAAGCTGTCCATGTCTGGATTTCATACAGTCCTTGGATCACCCTGACAACTTGACAGAAATTTCGAGAGGTCGAACGAGTCATTTATCTTCTGATGTTTCTTCGAGATCGTCTTCGGTTCCCATAGAAGCGTTTTCATTCGAGACTGATACTGCCACGGAAGACTCACACTCAGGCCGCTTAAGCCGCCGAATTTCAAAAAGTAAACGTCTGCCCTCAGACGCAGTCAAGGTTCTACGGTCTTGGCTCTATTCACACAAAGATTACCCATATCCTACGAGTCAGGAAAGAGAGGACCTAGAACGACAGACTGGACTGGAAAAGACACAGGTCCTAAACTGGTTCACAAATGCAAGACGCCGCAAAATGACCGGGCGGACGATCAACCACGATTTTAATGCTGTAGACCACACACTTCTGTCGCCTATGGAAAGATGGCATCATTCACCGTCTGAAAACGAGCCTGCTATGACGTCTGATATCAAGCGAGCAGCTGAGAATACGCCATATACTATACCCTCTACCAATGATGCCATCCAATCAAACTGCTACTACGAAACTTGTTCAAGTCACACTTCAAACAGCTCACGCAATTTCGCAGCACCTTCTATGGGCAGCTATGAGCATAGTCATTCATCAGGCTCTGAGTTCTCATACCAACCTTCACGGAGCCCCTTCGAAAGATCTCCTACTCCCATTCCACAAATGCGACCTCGCCGCCACCGTCGAAGGATGAAAGGTTCTGCTAAGCGCCCTGGAGAAAGACGCGCAGCCGAGCATCGCCCGTATCAGTGTACCTTTTGCTCAGACTCATTTCGGAGCAAATACGATTGGCAAAGGCATGAAAAAGCACTTCACCTATCGATTGATAGATGGAATTGTGCACCGGAAGGCGGCATAACGGAAATCAACGGAGTCAATTCCTGTGTCTTCTGCCTTGCTCCAGACGCAGATATGGATCATCTCGAAACGCACAACTACGTCGGATGCAGAGAGAAGCCGCCTCAGTATCGATCATTCTCACGAAAAGATCATCTTGTGCAACATCTTCGCTTAACACACGACGTACCTTTTCATTCTTCAATGAACGACTGGCGAGACTCCATTACTCCGTTACTCTCACTGTGTGGATTCTGTGATACGCAGCTTTTCAGTTGGCAGGAAAGAGCCGACCATATTGCTGAGCACTTTAAAAGCAATGCGGATATGGATCAATGGCAGGGGTTTTGGGGCTTCGAGCCACATATCGAAACCTTGGTGGAAAATGCGATGCCTCCTTATCTGCTCGGTCAAGAGCGCCGCACGATGGATCCATGGAAAGCACTCGACACGATGATGATTGGAAATGAGTTACCCCAAATGGCATCGGATTATACTGCTCCCAATGCTCTAGATCGCTACGACTTTGTTCGAGCGAAACTGACTGACTATCTCCGTCAGCAAATCTCAGTGGGAAATTACCCGTCCGATGAAAGGATTCAGGACGAAGCCCGCATGATCGCTTATGGGGACGATGATCCATGGAATCAGACATATGCTGATGACCCTGCATTTATAAACTCTATTCGTAAAGATCTTGATCTAGAATTAGGGACTTCTATAGTATATGAGGGGGAAGAGAGTGATATCCCATGTCCCCTTAGTACTCTGACCTAGATTATGGAGCGGGCGGCGTTGGGTTTGCATCCGAGTCGTATCATTGAAGTACTATATAGACCTAGAGGCTATGATTCTTCTTATTTGTAACTTGAAAGATATTTTTGCATGGTTACGGTATATCAGGCTAGTTTCCAGCGCTTCGCGAGGCGCAATCCATGATGCTACTAGAAATCACTGCCCGGCAACCCAAAAAAGTACTAGCTTCTCAATACTGCTTGGGTACGCAGGCAAAAGAAGGATTTTACCCGGAGTTGCTAATACTACGTAGACAGCAGGAACTCTTTCGGTAAGATTGTGTTGTGGTCTTTGGCATAGGGCTTTCCTTGAGAGATGGATACTGGAGTGGAGAAAAAACTTCAACTTATTCTCGTATTTTGTTGGAATTGATCACACTATTCTGAAACTGAGGGCATTCAATCCAAGGACAAGTTTCAGTCGTTGTTCATAGTAAGTGTCAGATACTACCAGCCATCCATGGTCTTCCGAGTCTGAGGCCTTTTGGAGAAGTAGTTCACATTCTGTGCACGAAGTTAGCTCTAAAGCCCTTTTGATGTTGGTTTTCAATCAGTATAGCACGCTCTCACCTTTCAACAGGGGTCAGCCCTAATAATTTCATTGCGCTAGCCAAAACATCCCGAGCACAAGTATACAGTGCAAGTCGGGCAATCTTGACTACTGGCTCACTGTTTCTCACATTGAGATGGTCGTAGCTTGAGTTGATGGAATGGGTTAGTTTCCAAAGGTATCCCAACACAGTAACAGGCTCTTGTGTTTTATAAGCCAGTTCGAATATCTCAGGCCATTGTACAAGCTTGCGAAGGATGTTGATGGCATGCGTTTCTTTCAGTTGCGAGAAATCAATATCGACTTCTTCCCAGTTCAATTGTGACGTTTGGCATGCCATGCGGATAATCGACGACAGTCGAGCGTGCGAGTATTGTAGGTAGGGGCCGGTGTCCCCTTCAAACGATGTCATGCGATCTATGTCAAATTTGTAGCCGTTAATTCTAAAAATTTTGCAATATTAGTCCATTCATTTGTGAAGTAGTAGGCATACTACCATCAGAGAAATTAGGACGTACCGTCTGGAGTTCATGTCCTGCACCATCACCGCCGAGATACCAAGAATGTCAGCAGTCTGCTCGGGGTTCTCGAGTTGACTGTATTTAGCCTCGTTGGCTTTCATCACTTCGTGCATCTTTTCAGCACAGTCGCGCAAGATATTGTCGAGGAATTTGACTGTGCCTTTTCTGGTACTCATTCCTTCCACAAGTCCAAAGTTTACATGCTGGAGCTTATCAGCGTAATCCTTCCGGCCCATGAGTTCAATAATTTTGATCAGTCGAGCCATATGAAGATCTTGCTGAGCAGCAATCACGTAGATCATCTTATCGAAATGATACTCCTCGTGCCGTTCATAAACAGCACCGATGTCGCGCGCCAAGTAGTTGCTTGTTCCATCCTTCTTGCGCACGATAGCTTTTCCCAGCTTCTTATGCTTCGTCAAATCAACGATTTTGGCACCCTCCGAGTCTTGTGTAAGGTTTTTCTCCTCCATAACTCGGGCTGCCTCTTGCATACTCTGTTCCCTAACCAAAGACTCACCAGAATAGACGTCAAACTTGATATTCAGTCGCGCGAATGTCTTCTTGTACTTGTCGATACTGAGATCACGGAACTTCCTCCACAGATTCAGTGTCTCCTGATCACCATCACACATATGTTTGAAATATTGTCGAGCCTTGTCATCTACCGAAGATGCCAGTAGCTCGGCTAACTTCTCCGAGTCAGCATTGGCGCTCCATTTTCCGTCAGTTGAAACTTCGCTTGCGTTCTTGAGCTTTTGTATGCGATCCTGTTGGTCTCGCGATATAGCGCTAATCTTGACATAGACGTCAAATAGATGACCAACAGCATCACATTCGAGTGCATCTTCATCTCCAAACTCGGCAAATCCAACCCCCAAGACACCGTATTGCTTTCCCCAGTCTCCGAGGTAGTTCATACGGATAACCTCCCACCCCGCTTGCTCGTATACATTAGCAAGAAACCCGCCAATAATTGTACTTCGAAGATGTCCCGCGTGAAATGGCTTAGCGATATTCGGGGATCCGAACTCGACGATTATCCTTTTCCGGCCTTTGCTGGGATCGCTTGGATCACGGAGTCCGACGGTTTTATCGAACCCGTAGTCGACTTCTTTGTCAAGGATAAGTGATATGAGGATGCGTGATAAAGGTTCCGGTTTGAAAAAGAAGCGTATGAGGTTACTGTCCCCGGTAGGCTTCTGAACCAATGAGGTTTCTGTAAACTAGTATTTGATAAAGACCGAGTAAGAAAGATGCCAACTTAAAAGCATTTCTATGCGCGTGAGTTTTAAAAAGGGCCATATACCTTCTCGTCAATCAGGCTGGCAAGTTCGCTAGCAGTCTTTCCCTTGATTCGAAGGGCTTGGACTGGTAGGACAAGGTCCCCTTTATCAAAGGTATTTGTTCGTTGTAGAAGAGGAATAACGACAGCGGGATCCCTGTCAATAATGGGGGCAAGCTGCGTTGCAATATGGGTTCGATAAAGTTGAAGCACATTCAAGCTCAAGTTAAAATTTGAACTTTGGAGGGACGTGGGCGAGAGGTCTTGAAATGCTGCAAAATGCAGGAGTGATGCGAGTTTTGGTGGCGCCATTACTATAGCCATAGTGTAATAGATAGCCCTAAAACTTTGTAATAGAAAGAAGAGTCAGAGAGAGGGGAGAGAGGGGAGAGATATCCTTGTGGTAGTTCTTTAATATCGAACTTGAACAGGTGAGTCACTGTTCATTTTTCAGGTGCCTGCGATTAGTACGGACCCTACCATGGTAGGTAACTTCAAGTAAGGTGCTTCAGTTTCTGGGTAGCAACCTTGAACCTTGGAAACTCCGTACACTACCTAGTTCCAAGGTTTAGTGTTGAAATATTATTGCGCCATCATGACTGGGTCCTGAAAATGAGAAAAGCCCAGCACTACCTACCACTAGTAGAATATGCACAAGTAAAAGAATGATATTGAGCATGACAGCAGCATAGACATCTCATCCATCGATGGAAGGTGACATCTTTGAACAGGCTCGAGTAAGCTATTGAGATTCACGGTTGCCAGTGGCCGACTAACCTGGATCATTTCTAGACACGAAAGTTACTGGCTGAATGGTACCTCGAGTTGAAGTTTTGAATGTACAATGTACTTGAACTTTGTACACAATGTGCAGATGTCTTCAATGGACTGGCTCGGCTCGGCCCGTGGACTCGGAATCGACAAGGTTTGTGGGGCAACCTGGGCATACTAGTCTTCATACTTAGTATCTATCAGATGAAAATAATTCAAAGTGTTCAGAAGTGTTAAATATACTACTACTAGGTCTAAGATCATATCCTTCAAGTGCAGAAGAAGGCCTCGAAAGAACAAGTGCCTGTGGCTATCACAGGAACCCATATCAACACTTGTGAAGGAACCAAATTGAGATCATCACAACTAGTGTTTCGTCACCCTACTACCTGCATCACTGACCAGGAGTGTCTTACTAAAGATTGATATTGAAAGTTTGTTTGATACCTTTCCATTGTGCTGCATAGAAGATGCTAGTAGTTTGAACCTCATTACTGACGCATCCCTGTACTACGTAGTACAAACTCAGGATTGAGGTAGCACAGAACAAAAGCAGCCTCACTCGGAGAACTTTACAAAATCTACTGCCAATCTTGGAAGCAACTGCAGGTATTTCATGTCACATTAAAGTGCATCCCCAGGGCATTATAACAGTGTAGACAAAAGGTGTATCACCGATCTATAAACAAGAATCCCATGCAAAGTGCCCAAGACCAAGCGCCGGACCGATGAAACAGGAAGACAAGAGGAGAAATGCGACAAATCATCCCCCAAAAGGTAGCCCAACCTGACATCCAATAACCCCAACTATGGGGCAATGCAAAGAGAGTAAAAAAAAAAAGGGAAAAGGCGTATATAATAAAAAAAAAAGAAGCAAACGCCGAGCCATGTCATCACCGTTTTCGCCAGGATAGTTCTAGAACTTGGTCACCCTCTTTGTCACGCAGGATGTACCATTGTGTTACGCGACCATTGGGTTCGCTCACCGCATCCACCAGTTGGAAGCTAATCTTGTTGTCGTCCTTTCGGCGGAGCGGACCTAGCTCGTGTAGGTAAGATTCGTCGGTGGCGCCGTTATGCGGCTCCCAGGTCATCTCCATGGTGATATCACCGGGTTCAATGGGGACTGAATATTTAATGACGGAGAAGCCATTTGTCAGGATCCACCCATCACCGAACTCCCACTGGCGCAACAGGCAGGACTCGCCGCAGAGATCGGAGATTACGCTGAGCTTGGGCATGTCGGCTGTGAACCAGGATTTCCAGTGATGTACAGACAGAGGGGTCTCGCGGCCAGACTCGAAGAATCCAGAGGCATCCTTCATCAAATCCAGCTGGTGGAGGCGGTGATCCACAGTAAGGCGGGTAGTGGTATATTGATAGATGCAGTTGGCGATGCGGCGGTCACCAGTGAAAGTCATCTGTTGACATTCGTCATACACAGTGCCTAGATCGGTCAAAAGGGGCCGTGACATGAAGACGCCAGCACCTCCGAACGCGATCAATCCAAAGACAGCCACTTGAGGGAGACCTTCGGAAAGGCCACCAATATAGAAGGATTTTGTGTGGTCGTATTCAGCCAACGCATCGACCAACGCGGGCATGGAGAGGAAAAAAGTGTCATCATCAATAATACAGCCCCACTTGGTCTGTTCTCGCATGTTCTGCTCCAAGATGGAAACGAGAGCGAAGTATCGATGTAGGTAGTCATCATCGGACTCCGTGATGAAGAGATTGATTCCCAAATTCTCTGCCTTGAGTTTCACCTCTTGGACCGCCTTTTTTGTCTCATCCGGTTCGATCAGTGCGAACATGCGAGTTCGTGTATATCCAGCCCAGTGAGCGAACTGATCCAGAGACTCGTTCAACCGCGAAACGGTTGTTGCTACGCCAAAGTCAATGTGCGATGCGTCGACTGACTTGGGAGGAATAGGTACTTCCAGGGTGAGCGGAGTCGGAATTGAACAGCCATCCTGCGCCAATCCATTCTCTTGGTCGACTGGGCCCGTCAATTTCGTGTCCCATAGCGGCTGTTCGACCTTCTGTTTCATGGCGAGGGGGTCCGGGTTGAAGTCCACCACGATCTCGCGGCGGGTGTAGTCTGCCAGCTTTTTGATATCTAGGCGATGAAGCATATCGACGTCTGGGTCGCATTTGACTTGAGAAGAAACGGTGATATTGGAATGAGCGCGTAGTGGAGTGGCGTGAGGCTTGGGGGCGGGCCAGAGTAGAGTCGCAAAGCCGGCAACGGCAAGGAAGATGACAACGAAGCGTAACATTCTCTTCCAGGCCCATGAGGCCGGTATAGCCCCTTCTCGGTTGGAGAACAACATAGTTGTGCTCTTGGTCCTGTCGGCGAGACTTATGTGGAGGGCCCAACGGATCCTATGTACTTATACACAAAAGTCTTGAAGTCACCTGGAAAATATCCGCATTGCGCAGGCGCGCGCGGGAAGGACTCGAGCAGACAGAGGATGAGAACCGAGTCCTCAACGCGGGAGGAATGGGGGATAGGGTGAGAGTGTTGTAGGAGGAGAAGGTGGAAGAGGCAAAATCCTCTCGCAAAAAGAGAATGCTGAACACGGGGCGAGAGACGATCGTGCAGTTCCATGGACTCGAGCCCAGGGGCATGACGTTGGGTCACGTGTGACATAACTAGATTGAGATCAATTAGGGTACTCTAGGGTACTATACTACCCTAGTATTGGTATGTTAATATTGAATCATTCATTAATAGATTATATCTAAATACATCAATTAAAATATACACTTCTGACCATGTCTAAATCGATACAAAAGATATGCTTGTATTATCATCCCATTGTACTCCAACAGCCCTGGAGTCTACTCCGGACAACCCTGATTGACTCTGACTTACCGTGCCAAGCCCCGCCTGCCAACGGTGAGCCCTTCTCACTCGCCCTCCACCCATCCTCAGCTCCACGTCCGCGCGTCACTTCGCCCGGTTTTTGCGGGCCAATGCCACCAACTGATATCCCAGCCAAGCCCCCCAAGGCGCTCTCCAGGTTCTTCCCCCGCAGCTAGATCCCTGCCTTTTAAATAACTATAGAAATTATAGTATGGACTCATCTCGCATTGTCCGGTATGGGTATGGCGGTACGACTCCAGATTTGATCCGGCATTTAAACCGCGTTTTTCTCGAACTCATATCGACGATCGTACCCGCAGATCAAATCTAACCCCCCTGTCCCCTGTGCATGACCCGCTCACCAAGCTCAACTGGGTCTTGGTCTCTTTCTATCCCCTATTGGCGTTAGAAGGGCGGATCTCCTGAGACCTTTCAGGGTTCAGGGTCCGACTGGCTGAGTGGCTGAATGCGGCCATGAATGCTCCGACCCGCACTGCACTTGCAGATTGGGGCCAAAAGCAATGCCCCCTCGTAAATTCGCCCCAAAGAAGGAAACTCCTATGTAGGAGCAAAACCTTGAATATGCACACTGCAACAATGTCGCCTGTTCATCAGAACAAGGTTGAAGGCAACCGATCAACTGGCCTGCAGATTTGAGACGGTGGACATGTATTCCGATCAAGACAAATTTGGATACTAAATAAGAAATTTTCCACATAATCTGTAGATTAACTATATTTCGGTGATTACCTAGGTACCTTCATGACCCACGTCAGTAGCCAATACGAAGTACTGTGAGTTCGAAATAGGTAGAGGATACGGAATAAAATCGAATTAATTGTCTCTGTCCAAGATCATTGATTGCTAGTGTGACGTTGGCTCGGTTATTCTGGACCCAAATTATCTGTAGATGGTATCTACTACATCAAATATCTGCATGCGGACGTTAAGCATCCCTGCAATGGCATGCCAAGCCTGAGGCTGAATTTCATAACTACGGCTCGGAGGCTAACGGCTTGGTGTACCCTTCCCGATGCGTTTCGATGTTCCTAAATGAATAATGAAAAGTAGTAGTGAGCCTTTGGGAGGGCAAGTTAAAATCGATTCAATTTTGTTAAAATGTGTGTCGCAGCAAGGCGCTATACCTTCAGTGGTTTACTGGCACTAGTTCGCTGACTTCGCTTCGTATAGCCTGGCCTAGAGCAAGCCATGGTCGTGTTGTGGCGCATTTTACAACTCGGTCAGGGGTGCATGGGTGAGATAATTGACAATAGGGGTAATCGGTTGGGATGTGAATGATTCCAGATAGCATGAAATGACTGCTGAAATATCAAAAAGAAACAATCACTGCCAGTGGACTACTAGTTCTCGAAGACTCGCCTCAAGGAAACATTTGGACATTGGTCGACAATTCACCCAAGTTTGCTATGTGGGGTCTCTCGAGGGCATCTGTGCTCATTTCGAGATCAATGTGTCACACTTAGAATGAGCGATTATCATTGAACGATTTTTGGAAGTATCTAGACCATATGACGGCCATGTTAAAGTTGGGAGTTGAAGACAAGATGATGTTCAATGCCAATTGGAGTGTCCTGGGGCAATCCTGGGGCAGTAGACACCGCCTCACGTGACTATACGGCGGGGCACTCGGCGTTGTGCGCAAGACTGCCCGATGGGGTAGGATTGATTCCGCACACTCTGGTCTTGCGGAGGTGGATATCAACGGGGACCGCGCAGTTGAAACCCCCATCGAATATTGACGCCAAATCATTTCCTAAACATTCGCCTACAATCCAAATTGATCCTTGCGCCGCGCAACCCACCATGGTCGCGCAATCGCTAAGTTCGCTCCTCCAGCGGGCCACGATTGACGATCACGACGAAGTCCTCCAGGCCTGCACCGACTCCCTCTCCAAGAACAAGTCCGACCTGAATGCCCAACACATCAAACTCATTGCCTTAATAAAGCTTGATCGATATGAGGATGCTCTCCGCGTTCTTCAAGATGGAGGAAATGATTTGAAATCGCGGGCTAGCTTGGAGTACGCCTATTCCTTGTACAAAATCGGAAAGCTGGAAGAGTCCCTGGAGGTTCTGTCCCAGTCAGAAAAGACCAGGGGCGCAAACCATCTGGAGGCACAAGTGGTATGTTGCAAAGAATTGGAATTGCTGGATAAATGAGAGATTCCTAGTTGCTTATGATTCCTTTCATAATAGAGCTACCGAGCTGAGCAGTTCCGCCGAGCTGCTGATCTGTACGAACGACTGTCCCAAGATAAGGATGCACACAGCCACGAAGAGAACGATCTGAGTATCAATTCCTGGGCTACCGATGCTCAGCTTCAGTGGAAAGGTGAACCTGAATATGTACGCCGTGACCGGCCATCGCGGGAAGACTTGGAGTCCTTTGAGACAACCTTCAACGCGGCCTGCCTGAATATTGCTAAGGGAGCTTTGCCCCAAGGCGAGATTCTCCTCAACAGAGCGAAGAGTGAGTCTTCCCGAACATCTCCCATGTTGATTGTGATCTAACTAGCATGTAGATATCTGTCAGACATCGGAGGACCTCGCACCCGAAGATCGAGCTGCGGAACTGCTTCCAATCGCTGTGCAACAATTATATGTTCTGATTCGCCTGGGAAAGACCGAAGAGGCTGCGTCGCTTTTGGAGGAGATCTCCGTGGACGAGTGAGATCATGATGGCTATTGTTTGGCAGAGAGTTTAGGCTAACTATAAACGCAGCATCTCCGAACTTTCGACTAAGAAGATCGCACGAAACAATATTGTCCTGGCCCGTCAGACCGCTGTCAACCCTTTCATCCTATACAAGTCCCTTCACTCCACACCCGATGCCATCAACAACGACCGCTTGTTTGATTTCCAGGATAACACTTTGGTGGGCAATGCCCACGCTGCGGATCTTCTTGTCCGGAAATACGATGGCATGGTTCGATCAACGGCAAAGGCCCTTTCCAAAAGCTCTTGCCCATCCACTGAATCCAGCGTCAACCTCCTGTCTGTATACAATGCTGCCGGTCACGCGGAAGGACAAGATGGCGCTAAGGCCCTGAAGAAGATCGCTCCCCTTTTGGAGCACCGACCAAAGGACCTGGGATTGCTGTTGACCGTGGTACAGCTCTATGTCAAGGCAGGAAACACAACCTCCGCTATCACAGCCATTGAACGCTCACTCCGCAGTCTGGAAGAGTCCATCTCCGAAGCTGAGCAGGATGCACGATACAACCCCGGCCTACTTAGCACCCTTGTCTCTCTCTACCAGCTTGAGGGCCGGAAGCTTCAGATCCGCTCAACCCTTGGACAGGCCGCTTCATACTGGCAGAAGAAGCCCGAGGCTCCAACTTCTCTCCTGCGCGCTGCTGCTACCTCCCTGCTCCACTCCGACAACAAATCGGACCTGGTTGCAGCTGGCGATCTTTTCCGATCCCTGCACCAGAAGGATGCCACAGACCGTGTTGCTATTGCCGGCTACGTAGCATCTCAGGCAACTCTGGACTACTCACAGGTGGAATCGCAGCTCGACCGCCTTCCTGGAGTCGATGAGCTTGTCAGTGAGGTTGACGTTTCCGCCCTGGAGTCAGCGGGTATTATGCCCTCTGCCTCTGTAGCAGCCGCTGCCTTCGCCAAGGCACGTAAGCGCTCCGCATCCGACAAGGAAACCCAAGCCAAGAAGCGTGTTCGCCATTCCCGCCAGCCAAAGGACTTTGACCCGGCCAAGAAGCCTGACCCTGAGCGCTGGCTCCCTCTGCGTGACAGATCCTCTTACCGCCCCAAGGGTAAGAAGAGCAAGCAACGTGCGGCGGAACGAACCCAGGGTGGTGTTGTCAACGAAAGCTTGGATAGCTCTGCGCAGAAGCCCGCTAGTGGTGGTGGTGGCGGCGGTGGCGGATCAAGCAACAAGAATAAGAAAAAAAAGGGCAAGCGGTAGTGGACAGCGCTATTGCTGGTGTACATGACCTGTTTTTGCATAGATGAGAACCTGGGCTCAAGCCTTATCCTATTAAAACAATCCCGTGGGCTATGCTTCTCTTTCGTCCGATCGTAATGTATCGAGTAATCAATACTACTAGGTAGTCATATCGTAAAATTCTTCTTTAAACTACCAGCGGAGGTATCCTGGAGATGCCATGAAAATCCTTAGAAAGCGTACTAATCTCAACATGTTCAAACAGCTTTATCTTCAATAGCGATCTTCCCAATCAACGCCCTAACCTTCTCCGAATTCCATTCCTCCAACCCCAAAAGAGAATTATCATCTCTATCCCAAGGACGCGCCAGAGACTTCTTAGCTAAACAATACTGAATCTGAACCACAAAAGTACCAACACTAATCCTACCAGCCCCCAAATCCTCCAACGCCTTCCGCAAAAGCGTTTCCATATCATTACACGAAGCCGACCAATCCCCACCCAAAACATCCTTCACAACATTCAAGACCTGATTCTGCGACATAAACACAGAATGAATATACACAGGCCGATTGGCAGTTTCTTCTGGATGTAAGAGGACATTCGCAGTCGCTAGACCAACATCTTCTAGCGCCGTCCATGGAAAGATATTATCTCCATCATCAAAGAGCCAAGCTGTCTTTGCTTGGAAATTGAATCCTGCAAATCCGGTCGCGAGACACCAGTCGAATAATGCCCCGCATGCAATTGAGGTGTATGTTAAGCGGTTTTCAGCTGCTAGTCTTTTGACGGTGTCGTAGGTTACTTTCTTTCGGCTGAAGACTGGTACCTCATACACACCCGGGATTTCGGGGTCGAGGCCGAATTCGCTAGTTATACTGTGTTTTGAGTTAGCTAACGACTGGCATACTATATCACATAGGTGACTTGGAATAGTTATGATCGATAGGATGCACGAACAAGCGATAAACTCCAGCATTAGCAGCTGCTTCAATCAATCGAAGAGGCGTCTCGGTATCAGATGCAGATGTAGCATCGATGACTGCATCCTGACCGGTCAAAGCAGCAGTCAAATTCTCGATCGAGGTGAAGTCGACGAGTTTCACCTCAGCTCCGGTTGGGAAGGACTTGGTGCTGCGACTCAGTACTGTCACGTTGAATTGATTGGTTTTGAGAAGTGCGTCGAGCACTGGTGCTCCCACGTTGCCGCTGGCCTAGAGGGAAGTCAGTCAATCTTGACATTTTCTGGGATGCTTTTGGATCCTGCTCTTACCCCAGCTATAGCCACGTTTTTGATGGTAGGAGACATGGTTTGTGTCAGTATCGCTGTTTGAATTTGAGCTCGGACAAATTGAAGTTGAAGATGGATGTTAGATTCGACTTGTGGGCATTTTGTCAGGAACACTAGAGTGATACCCGTGCTGGAAACTAGCCCTATTTAAACCATATCCTACTCAACCAAGATGCTGGCGATTCAATAATAGCTCCATTCGGACAGCAAAAGCTCAAACGGAATTCATCGGAGATCGAGAATTGATTACTCAGTCGATTAGCACAATTTTGATCCATGATTTTCCAGAAAAGGGTCACGTTTTGGTGGAAATGCTTCTCCGCCTTGTCTGGGCTCGGACTCCGGAATAAAACCGAAATGATCACTATGGGGTCACTGCGTAGTATCTCCGGGGTGGATCTCGGGATCGGAATGAAAATACAAATTGAATAAGGTGTCGAAGGCAGTCGATGAAAAGCAATCAAGTAATAGGGCACTGGCCTAATTCATAAATTTGAACCTGTTGATAATGTAGAGGGGGGAACAGCAGGAGCTAACATTCTCTCATCGCAATATGATCGCTATCGCTAGATTAAAAGGAAAACACATTTTTTTCAAGCTCCGAAACTAGTAAATGAAAATCGCAGTCGCTGAATGAAGCTATCTCTGAAATATGAAGAGGGGAGAAAGAACCGAGAGAAAATGCAGAGCAAAAAAGCTCCGAAAAACAATTAACCCAGCGGAGTTCGAATAGTGCCGCACTGTCGGTCATAATGTTCGAAGATCATGCGTACAAGTTTCAAATCATTCAAAGCGTCAGTGGTATCGGTCTTTGCTGTGGCATCACTACTGAAGAATGAAGACATCTCCTGGAACTGTCTCTCATATGCCTCCGCGACGGTGCTTGTGTAGGATGCCCTCTTGACTTGAGGCTTCGAGACGGTGCAAGTTCCATTAGTTCCATTCTCTCCATTTGCGCCATTCGCCTTAGTGCCATTTGAACTCGAGATATCAGTGCCTGTGGGAGTAGGTGTCGATGCCGGGGTCTCTGCCTCTTCAACGATAACTCGCATTCCACCTTCACCACACGATGCGGGACATGGGAAGTCGTATTCCAAGCTGATTGTTTTTCCAGCACCATAAACGGTCAGATGGGAGTCGCAACGGGGAACTGAATCAACACCTGCTTCGTAGAGCATCGTGAAGGGGTGCCCATCTTCGTGATCGTCCGTGTAGTGAAAGATGGCGCTGTAGAAAGGATCGGTGATTGAGATGTTGGCCACAGCATCGGGGAAACCGAGGGATTCACGAACCAGCGAGAGGTCATGAGATCCAGTTGTACCGAGGAATTTGGCAAACGCGACGCGATCAGAGGTAATGTCATCGGTGTTCCCAAAGATATCAGTGAGGAGGGTGTGGAATTTGGTGGTATTGATGATCGTATTTGGGACAGTGAGGAACCCGTTTGTATTGCCGTTACTATTTCCGTTCAAATTCAAATTCAAAGCATTACCATTCATGCTGTCGGTACTGGATGATTTCGGGATTGATGTTGTGGTCAAGGGTCCCGTGATATTTCGGCATCGCGCATAATAGATCCGGTCGAGCGATGCGAGCTCTTTCTTGAAAGTATCGGTGTAACAGGGTGCATAACGGCGTGCACATCCGACAAAAACCTTTGGGTCACTTCCATTGCGTGAGTTGGCTGAGCCTTTCTTGATGGCAGCGCGGATCCGACGAAGACCGTCGATGCTCAGGCTCAGTGGAATTTCGACCATGACGTGTTTTCCGGCTTCCAAAGCCGCAATGGTGTGTTGTTCATGATATTCGAAGGGGAGGAGGTTGAGGACTAGATCAACATCTGGGTGCTTGAGAACGTCGGAGGCTGATGTGGTGGTCTCGGCGATGTTGAAGCGTTTCTGGCAGCGGTTTAGAGTATCTGTGGAGGCATCGTGGAGGATGGTGATGTGGAAGCATGTGGGGAGGGCGTGTAGGGCTGGCAGGTGGATCGACTCGACTGTTTGGGAAGCACCCAATATGCCGAGCCGCAGGACTCCAGGGGTGGACATGATGTGGCGTTGAAAGGTGGAGAGCAGGGATAGTGCTGGTACTAGGGTAGTACTAGAGTACTCGTGGTGTAAATATGATAGGAGTTGTGTTGTGTTTGTTCGTAGTGGTGGTTGAATAGTTCAAGTTGTTTGGAAAAGAAAGTTAAAAGGTGAATGGCGAAAGCTGAGAATGACTCTGAATCAAGGGAGGCGAGGTGAGTTGTAAACCTTGGAAGAAGCAAACGAGAAAGACGGTGAATGGCTTCCAGGGGAGAACGGGAGCCTACCAGTATGTGACATCAGTGCTCTCTCATTGGGTTAGGTACCCCAGAATGCGCCCGTGGTTAACTGCCAGTGCTTGATCTGATTGATCTGATCAAGTTGATTGTGTCACATTGGAGGCCTTGGGTATTTGTGCCTATTGAGTACGGAGTAGAATTAAGTCTGTTGGTGACGGTATACCTTACTACTTTACGTTGATATTGATAGTCTTGGTGCATACTAGTACTAGTTCAAAGTGTGAGGGAGTAGATCTTCTGTAGTAGTACAATTGTACTGTCATAGCACTAGAAGTTAACTATTGACTATACTAGTAGTACCTAGGTAAGCTTGGCTAGAACCTTGGAAGTTACCATAACTTGAAGGTACCTGCCAGTTAATAGGAGTAAATAGGGATACAGACTAGTAATAGTGATCGAGATATATGATACCCTCCCTATTCACACGAGCTTGAGGCGATAAATGATACCACTAAAGGTAGTACATAGGGTAGTACTAGTTCTCTTTAATAGTACAAGTATCGAATATAGAACACAGCAACACTAGTGCGACTAGTAGGGGTTGAAGTATTTCCTTCAATCTCCCACTAGTTGGTCAGTCAGTAAAGTGATACTCTACACACTATAGTATATGACCGAGTACAAGCACTCAGTCTAGCAAAAGACTACAAAAGTGCAGTATATCACCAGACTATGCACCTTGAGGTAACTAGTAGTATCTTATATCTGTAATACTGTATAACCAACTTCTATAGCTTATGGTACACTGGCGTTAGTGAGCTGCGACACTGTGGGACACCAAATGGATCTAAATCAGCACAGCCTCCTCTTCAGCCTTGCCCCATATGGATGCCGCCTGATCTTACTGCGTCATCCGCATTTTTTCCGTCTTTCATCTTCTCTGACTACTGCTCTTCGATTTTATTTTTTTTAGCCATGGGTGTACGTATTCCCTCTTTCTCCTGCTCTCTTCTCCCTTCATCGAACTTCTACTTACCTCTCTGTAGTTCGCTTCCAAAATTGCCGCTAGTCAGCAGAACCAACAAAACCAACCAAACCCACCGGATCAAAGTCAGACTATGAGCGGAAGCTACAGCGGTGCACCTCCTACGGGATACACAGGGGGACCTCCCTCTGCATTGCGGCCTGGCAGTGGATATGTAAGTCAATACTCGATCAGACCATCCGGCGACGTCATGACGGAGAGAACAGGTGTTGACATGGTATGTGCCTCCGCAGCAGCAGCAACCACAGCAAGCACCACAGCAGCAGCAGCAGCAACAGTACCAGGCTTATCCTGGATCACCTCCACCTTCTCAGGGTTCGGTAAGCTCCCTTCTACAACTATCACTCGACTTCTTTCGTTTCCACCCTTGGCCTTACTCCACTTGTTTTTATTTTACCCTGCCGAGTTTTTCTTTTCTGCATCTACCCCTCCAACGTCTCCAATCTACTCTCCCCGCGAAACGCGTTACTTGGCCACAACACCACCATGTCGGGCCACTACTCCCAGCAGGGATATCAGGCATATCCTCCGTACGCCGGCTCACCTACCCAGCCATACCAGTCCTATAATCCATCTGGTGGTTCCTACAACAGACCCCCTCCGCAACAACCTTCAGGTTACCCCGCACCGCAGGGTCAGCAGGGCCAGAACTATGCACGTCCACCACCGCCGCCACCGCAAGGCCAGCCCTATGGATCGTCGGGATCGCCCTACCCTGGACAACAGGCACCGTATCCAGGAACGTCCTCATCTCCCTACCCAACCGGACCGCCATCGCATTCTCCTTATCCGGGACAACAATCGCCTTACCCTGGCCAACAACCTCCTCACTCTGGTCAACAATCGCCCTACCCCGGAGCACCATCTCCATATCCTGGACAACAACAGCAGCCCCCGCAGCAGCCACCCTATGTACAGATGAGCCCTATATCACCCTGATACTGCATTGTGCTTCGCATAGTTTTCTGCATCGTCTTGAACTAGATATAGTGTGGAGAAGATGATACTGACTGTGATCTTGTTCATAGAGCCAAGGACCTCCTTCCTACCCACCTCAGGGCCCTCCTCCTGGGTATCCTCCCCAAGGTGGTCGTCCTGGTCCATCGCCTGGAGCCCCCGGTGGACAGTATGGCCCACCTGGAGGTGGCCCTCCACCCCAGGCTGCCCCTGCTACCCCACAGCAGGTCGCTGCATACCGCCAGCTCTTGATCAACACGATCCAAGAGAAACATCTGCAACCATTTTACCCACCGGAACGCCTGGATCGACTGGTCCAGACTCTGGTCAACGATGCGCCAGGCCGACTTCAGAAACTGATGCACGAATGGGCTGTGCCAATGGAAGTTGCGACAGATGTCATGAAGCTGTCATTGTTTGACGTGATCCTCTACGTTGATGACAGTGGATCAATTGAATTTGAGGAGAAGGGATTGCGCAAGGACCAGTTGAGACAGATCCTCGGTCTTGTCGCGACAGCGGCCTCAACATTTGACCAGGACGGCATCTCGGTACGATTCATGAACTCGGGAGAAAGTGGCGATGGTATTCGCAACGCAGATGATGTCGACCTTCTGGTCAAGCGGGTTCGCTTTGCGGGATTGACTCCCCTTGGTACCAGCTTGAAGAACAAGGTGATCGACCCAATGATCGTGGGTCCGGCCCGTGCCAACCGTTTGGATAAACCCGTGCTGGTGATCACTATCACCGATGGCCAGCCAGCGGGTGAAGCCCACGGGGCTGTGGGTGATGCTATTCGGTATGCGGTTGAAGAGACCTCGCGCACCCGATACGGCCGTGGCGCTGTTGCGTTCCAATTCTCGCAAGTAGGAACCGACCAGCGTGCGCGTGAGTTCCTTGGAGACCTTGATGAAGACCCGCAAATTGGCCATCTGATTGACTGCACATCAAGTAAGTGGACGACATCGAAAATAATAATGGTCGGATTGGACATGTTTGAACTGACGAGATGGGATGATAGACTTTGAGGTTGAGCAAGATGAGATGTCTCGCGCTAACCCACCTGTCCACTTGACTCGTGAACTCTGGGTAAGTATCTATCTAATCCATGCTTGAATGATTTCATATATTGCCTGATACTGACCATTTCTTTAGTGTGCTAAACTTATGCTGGGCGCAATCGACTCTTCCTACGATACCAAGGATGAGAAGGCATCTGCGCGTCCTGGGCCACCCCCACAGCAGAGCCAGCAGTCTTACGGCTCTTATGGCGGTGGTTCATACAATAACCCACCACCTTCCGCTGGCCAGCCTGGGCCTGGAGCTGGTGGATATGGGGCACCTCCGGGAGCACCTCCCCCTGGTTATCCTCCGCAGGGACACAGCCCACAACCCGGCTATCCTCAGCAACAACCACCGTCAGGATACCCTCCCCAGCAGCAGCAACAGCAGCCCTACTCTGGCGCGAGCCGTGGATATGGATCGCCCCAGCCATATGGATATGGCGGGTCATCACCACACGTTGGAGGAGGAGCACCAGGGTATCCGCCGGCTGGCGCGTATCCTCCGCCACCACGCCGCTATTGACGTCAGGCTCCACTTTCTTAAATTTGTTTTGATTTTTGCGTTCCCCAGAGTGGTTCTTCTTTTCTTTTGACTTTTCCACAATGTGTTCTTTTTTTGTCTGACAGATGTGTCGTTGAACACCTTATTTTGTACTTTGTTCAGAGTGCATGGAGTAGAATGATGGTGGAGATCATATACCGTACCAATACTCGATACTTTAGTTAACTAACTAATACTCACGAACCAGTCTGTGCAGGCGATCGGCAAGCAGCCAAGGCCTGGCCGCGTAGACCATAAGCCGCCACACTCATACATATGTACATGAATACTGTACTACCCTTGACACATTTGATACTTCAAGGTCTATGGAGTACACACCCTATCACTATGATATTTTCTCTGATACTTTCACTACCCCTACAAAAGGCAATTGTTCAGTAAATTGCCACCACTGTCCCACTCTATCCAAAATCCTTTTCCTTCTGGAAGCATGCAAGGTCCACTTCCTCCATGCAGTCTGGAATGTTGGGGGCCTATCACCGCAGCCGGTCATCCATGGATGCGTGGGTGCTAAGAATATCTCCACTTCAAGTTCCAGGCTGTGTCTGTCTGTGTCTGTATCGGCTCTCGTCTTACTGTCCACAACACGCTGTACACATACTGCTACTCATGGCCTTTTTGCCGTCGCGAGGCCCCGGGCTGACTCTCACAGCCTCCGCCTCGATGCAACAGTCTCCACTCACCCTTTTGGGCTCCAAAATAAATCCTCTCTCTCCAATCTCTCATTTGCTCTCCATTAGAACCGTTAGACTGGGTTAACTTTATCTGCCTAGATTCTATTCCAAAAGTCCCATGTAAAAGTAATTCTACTAAATCTATTCTAAATCTATTCTATCCTATACCGGAGGGTTTGTGGTTTGCCTGCACCGCTTCAGGCCTGTACCCGCTTTCGGTAGTGCATTGCCTCTTGGCTCTCTCTGCTTGTCCTTTTCCTTTTCCTCTTCTCTAATCTTGACTCCCTTCTTTTTCTCTTCGTCTCCCTCCCTCTTTCACATACAACCTCCCCCAATTCTCTCTCTCTCTCTCCTACCTTTCACCTAGGTATTAACACCCCTGCACCTCTCGTCCTATCATCCGCTAGTCAGTCGCATTTTCTGCGAGATCCAAGAAGATCTGACCGCGCAGGGCGCAACTACATCACACCACCACCGCCACCAACTCCACCTTCCACCGCATCATAGCCTTTGCATCCTTCGACGTGGTCGAGAAGAGAATAGAGGATGAATTCTTCAGTTTGAATGCCTCTGGATAAGATCGAACCCTTTTGAGTGATCTTGAAAAAGACTACTACCCCCTCCCCGAGACAAAGACGATCACCGATCGTCACGGGTTCCTGCTCCGCGCAGCCACGATCCACGACGCATTCCAGTCATGACCAACCACAATGAAGCAGATGGCCGACCGGACGAGCAACCCGACATTGTGAGACGTCCATCCCTGGTCTCTTCACGTACTGTGTCCGACCTGGGCCGTCGGGCCTCTCAACATCATGTCCGCTTTTCTACCGATGTCGAGAGACCTATCGAAAACCGTGTCACCGAGACCAACGCGAATATCAATGAAAATGCGAATACAAATGCCGACCGTCGACCCAGCTCGCGAGGTCTTACTATCGACACAGGGCTAGCACCGCCATCTGTTCGATCTCCTGTTCGCTCGCCGACTTCCCCCTTATCCCCCCCAAATGGCAATCCTCACCCTGCCGCGACCCTCTCCCCGACGTCGCCCCCGAGCCCGGAATCTTCTAACGGTCGCTCCCGATCGCGAAATCGTGGCTACTCGCTACGTCGATCTATCTTTAACAAGAACATCCAAACCACCCCCGATCAAGATGTCTCCCCCGGTATCAGCCCTCGCGCATCGACCGAGATTACAGAAGCTCCTGCACCAAGCGCGCCTAGTCCGATCGACGAGAAGAATGAGCTGCAGGTGCTCCCTACTGCGATCATCGAGCCGCCAACCAAGGAAGAGACCACTACTCACGTATCCTCAGAATTTTCGGATCGCCCGCTGAAGGAATACATGTCTGTGGCTCAGGGCGAATGGAAGAAAAAGAAGGCCGCTGGTGCGGTCATAATGGCTCGCCTGGAGGCATATATGATGGTCGTGCAAAAATTCATCTTGCGTGTCAAAGATATCCCCCCAACCAAGGATGGTCGCCACATCGATCTCAACCCTTCGCTGGTCGAAACCCTGGTCGATGAACGCACGGGAAAACCGTATATTGCCAATTGGATTCGCTCCAGTCGATATAGTTTCTGGAGTTTCTTTCCCCGCCAATTCTTTGCGCAGTTCACCAAACTGGCCAATTTCTATTTCCTGGTTGTTGCTATTTTGCAGATGATTCCGGGACTTAGTACGACAGGAACATACACCACACTTGTTCCACTCTTGATTTTCGTGGGTATCTCAATGGGTAAAGAAGGTTTTGATGATTGGCGCCGGTATCGGCTCGACAAAGAGGAAAACAATCGCTTCGCTTGGGTTCTTCGTCCAGGTCAATTGCCCGTCACAGATGGTACGTCTATGGCTAGCGGTGCTCACGATTGGGTCGAAGTCAAGTGGCAGGATATCCGCGTTGGTGATGTTATCAAGCTTGAGCGCGACCAGCCTGTTCCCGCCGATTTCGCCCTGCTTAACGCCGATGGCCCTAACGGAGTTGCCTACATCGAAACTATGGCCTTGGACGGCGAAACCAATTTGAAAAATAAACAGCCATGCCAGCCTGTCGCGAAGGTGTGTGCTACTGTGGATGATATTGTCAGCAATGCGTTGCATTTTGTCGTCGAGGATCCGAATATCGACCTTTACAAATTCGACGGTCATGTCACAGTCAATGCCCAACAAAAGCTGCCTCTCACCAACAATGAGATTGTCTACCGTGGTAGTATTCTGCGCAATACAGACACCGCATTTGGTATGGTCATTTATACTGGTGAGGAGTGCAAGATTCGTATGAACGCAAACAAAAACCCGCGTATCAAGAAACCTGCTTTGCAAGGAAAGGTGAACCGCGTCGTCGTGCTCATCGTGCTTTTGGTTCTTATACTCGCTGCTGCCTGCACCATTGCCTACACCTTTTGGTCCAATGATGTGGAGCGATACTCCTGGTATCTCACGGATGCCAGTGTGGAATATGGTCCAATTTTCACCTCGTTCCTGATCATGTTCAACACCATGATTCCTATCTCACTTTACGTCAGTATGGAAATTGTGAAGGTTGTGCAGATGCTCCTGCTGAACGATATCGACATGTACGATCCGGAAACCAACACTCCTCTCGAAGCACGCACATCTACCATCAATGAAGAGCTCGGTCAAGTGAGCTATATTTTCTCCGACAAGACTGGCACTCTGACGAACAACTCCATGCGCTTCCGCAAGATGAGCGTCGCGGGCACAGCGTGGTTGCACGACTTAGATTTGCAAGAGGAAGCAGCACGTGAGGGTGACCAGCATAAGCTCATTCATAAGAAGCGAAACTTGAAAGGCAAGAAGGCTGCCGCCCGTAAATCGAATCTCTCAGAGGCTCGTATGCCCCCTCGTCCTTCCAACGTTTCTGCCGGCCCCGACGCCCTGCGCCGCTATGGCCGTGCTGCCAATTATCGGACTGCTGAGATGCTCGAATACATTCAACGCAAGCCGTATACCATCTTCGCTCGCAAGGCTAAACTGTTCCTCATGTCCATCGCTCTCTGTCACACTTGCATTCCCGAGGAAGACGAGAATGGCTCCGTCACCTTCCAGGCCGCTTCGCCGGACGAAATGGCTCTGGTCCTGGCTGCCCAGGAACTCGGTTACCTCGTTTTGGATCGCCAATCCAATACCCTGACTATTCGCAACCACCCCAACGGACCTGATGAACCAGCTGTTGACGAAACATATGAGATTCTGGACGTCATTGAATTCTCCAGTGCTCGCAAGCGCATGTCAGTCGTGGTTCGCATGCCCGACCAGCGCATTTGCGTTTTCTGCAAGGGAGCCGATACCACGCTGATGCGACTATTCAAGAAAGCCGACCTGGCCCAAGAAAAGGCGGCCGAAATCGAGCGCCGGGTCAGTAAGCGCAAGGCTGCCGAGGCGAATCAGATTATTCGTCGTAACAGCGAATATCAGAGCCGCAAGGACAGTGGTGTCCGCAACAGTTTTGCTAGTCGACCCAGCTTCGCTCGTCGTCGATCTTCGGTTTCGGGTCATCATGCTTCTACTCTGCGCCAAAGTATTGATGTCTGGCTGCGCGATCGTGAGACTGAGGGTGGTGTTCTCAATCGCGAGGATGCAGAGTATTACAGTCCTCGTCCTTCGGCACAGATGGGTAGATTCTCGACTGCGATTTCCGATTCTGGAAGCTCAACCAATGGAGAGGAAGATGAGGATCTGGTCGAGGAAGCTCTTGTTGTGAATGAGGCTGCTATCTTCGAAAGATGCTTCCAACATTTGAATGACTTTGCCACAGATGGACTGCGAACGCTGCTATACGGTCATCGATTCCTGGATGAGACCACCTATCAGACCTGGAAGACCGCATATCATGAGGCTAGCACCAGTATTGTTGATCGCCAGCAGAAGATCGAAGAAGTTGGCGAGCAGATTGAACAGCAGCTGGAGCTGACTGGTGCCACTGCCATCGAGGATAAACTGCAAAAGGGCGTCCCCGAGGCGATTGATAAGCTGCGTCGTGCTAATATCAAGATGTGGATGCTGACTGGTGATAAGCGAGAGACTGCTATCAACGTTGGCCACTCTTGTCGCCTTGTCAAGGATTACTCCACTTTGACGATCCTAGACCACGAGAATGGTGATGTTGACCAGACTATTACCCGTCTTACTTACGAGATCGCCCACAGCAAAGTTGCTCACTCCGTCGTTGTGGTCGATGGACAAACGCTGTCTACTATCGAGGCTGACGAGGCCATGTGCGAGCGATTCTTCAACCTTGCCATCATGGTCGACTCGGTAATTTGCTGCCGCGCCAGTCCAAAACAGAAGGCATTCCTGGTCAAGTCAATCCGTCTCCACGTCAAAGATTCCATCACCCTTGCGATTGGCGATGGTGCCAATGATATTGCCATGATCCAAGAGGCGCACGTTGGTATCGGTATCACCGGAAAAGAAGGTCTGCAGGCGGCGCGTATCTCGGATTACTCGATCGCGCAGTTCCGCTTCCTGCTCAAACTGCTCCTTGTTCACGGTCGCTGGAATTATATGCGCGCATGCAAGTATACTCTCGGCACCTTCTGGAAGGAAATGCTTTTCTATCTCACGCAAGCCTTGTACCAGCGGTGGAACGGATACACTGGCACTAGTCTGTACGAGTCGTGGAGTTTGAGTATGTTCAATACTCTCTTCACTTCTCTCTGTGTCATCTTCCTCGGAATCTTCACCAAAGACCTCGCGGCCTCGACACTTCTCGCTGTACCGGAACTCTACACCAAGGGTCAGCAAAATGGCGGCTTTAACATTCGCCTTTGGTTGGGCTGGACGTTCATGGCGACTTGTGAAGCGATGATTATTTTCTTCTGCATGTACGGACTCTTTGGCATGATTCATATCAACCCCAGCGACATCGACACCTTTGCACTCGGTCTACTCACCTTCTCCGCCTGTGTTGTTGTCATCAATTTCAAGCTCCAACTCCTCGAAGTCCACAACAAGACCTACCTTTCTGCCATTGTGATCGTCATATCTGTCGGTGGTTGGTTCCTTTGGAACATCATTCTATCCGAACGATACAATCTCTCTGCCGGAAAGGGTGTCTACGATGTCCCTGGAAACTTCCTCCACCACGCCGGCGACAATCTCCTCTTCTGGCTGGTTCTCCTCATTTCCGTCACTGCAGTCCTCCTTTTCGAACTGACAGTCTCGACTCTACGGGCCCTCTTCTTCCCAACAGACGTCGATGTCTTCCAAGAATATGAGCAGGATCTAGATATCCGCAAACGCTTCGAAGAAGCTGCCGCATCCGAGCTCCAGCAAGGCTGGGACCGCGGCACCAAGAGATCATCCTTCGAAATCGCCCGTGACGCGGAAGAAATGGACGCCAGAGAACGACACGTCCAGGAGCTCCTGGCTCGCCCCCGTGTTATGACTAGATCTTCTTCGCCCATGCCGAAGCCCGCTGCGCAGGAACTCGAGCTCGAGGGTGTTCACTCCGACTCCTCATCTGGCGTCGACAGCGAGCGTCAACTTGACGCCGACCTTGAACGCGCTCGTGAGGTCGCGGGCCAGGTTGTACAGGCTGTACCTGCACCCCCGCCTGCTATCACCACAAATAGCAACGTTGCTGCTCAACCTGCACCGCCCGCACCAGAGAGCCCCTGTGCGCCGCGCCGATCCGTCGAGATCCACGAGCTATTTAGTCAAGGCTTTGGATCTATTCGGAAGGGCAATTTGAAGTGAAGTGTGAAGTGATTGATTCCTCCACTTCATCATATCTTCATCTCCATCTCCCTCCAACCCTAATTCTTCCCCCTTCCCCCTCCTACTTTTTTTTTCTCCCTTCTCAAATTCCATACTTTATTGAACCCGAATTGTGTATATGATTGATTGTATATGTGGGGTGGCTTGGTGAAATGTCTCTTTTTTTTCCCCCTTCTGTGTTGTTTTTTTGCATCATACACTCCCTCATAGCGTTTGTCCTTTTTGCCTTTTTCCATTTTCCACCCCCCCCCCTTTCACGTTTCTCGTCTTTCCTTACATCCTCATCGTCCTTTTGGACGCAAAAGGCGTTTTCGTTGAGATACCCCGACTTTTTAGTCTGGTTTTTTTTGTTTTGGTAGACTTGTTGATACAATGAAGATGTTCTATACTGGATTTTCTTTGAATGTAGTACGGAGTACATAGTAGGTATTACCTACCTAGGTAGTGATTTCCTCGGTTTGGTAAAGCTGTTCGATTTGATCACTGACAGTCCCGGCCCGTTACCGGTGGTAACTGCCAGTGCTAGTCGTAGTTAACTATGTAGTAGTTAGTAGTAGTGACTACTATAATCCCCCGCTATAACGAACTAATTCAGCCACAGATTTGATTCGTTATAACCAGTCATTTGCTCTATCGAATGTATGTATTTTGGTGGTAGCACACGGTTACATAGGCAGATTCGACAAGTCACGTGCCATGAGGGTCTTAGGTGGGTCTTGGATCTGCAACTCTCCTTCCAAAAGAGGTACAGATACGTCCAAAAAGGGTATAGTTGCTGACAAATCACCTATCTACAACGAAATTTGGCCAAAAAACACGGCGAATTCGTTGAGCGGGGATATTCGTTATTTGTATGGGGTTTTGAATTCAGACACAATTCTGATTCGTTTTATCATAGAAATTCGCCATACAGGGGTACGTGATAGCGGGGGATTATAGTAGTCTATCTAACAATGTGGACCTCGGACTCGGACGAGTCGATATGATGGCTGGCTGAGCCCTAGTATGATGAACACTAATAGTGGTGTCAGTGCACTCGCAGATCCAATGCATGTCTAAATTAAAACAGATGAAACGAATGCAATTATCTCAAACTAGCCAGCGAAACTATCATAGATATGGCAATGATCCGAATAACGGAGGGATGCCGAAGCTGTCACTAGTGTGGCAATTGTGATCGATCACATCAAATTCAACTTGAAATTGGATGCACGACCCTAGTGCCCAGGTGCAGGGAGTTGTCCCGTGAAGATTAGATTAAGCTTGGAATTAATTAATCAATCAATGAAGCTCTATATTGCCCAGGTGGTTAATCAATTTTTTTAATTTGTTTAGGTTTACCCGCAAGGATTCGTGTTCTCCAGTCCGGGTCTTTATTTCTTTCGTGGGTTGGAAATGATAGCCAAATTTGATTGTTTGAACTCTTTTCAAGGGTTTAGTAAGTTTTATTTGATCCGATCATATTTAATGCCAGTTTAAAATGCTGTGGACGGTTCCAGGGTTGCGACGACTGTAGCCTAGTCAACCCCGCCCGCAGGCAACTCTCGAATATGCTTTGAATATGGTGTGCCTACCGTGTTAAGCCACTTACCATATTCAGACCATATTCAGACCATATCTATACTATATTCAAAGGATATTCAGAGCATATTAAGGACACCGAAAGATATTTAGAGCGTATTCAGAGTATAATCGACGAATACCATATTAGGCAAATACCGTGACCATACTAGTATTCAGTCGGAGCGTATTCCTACCTCCACTGCATCCATGGATAGTATCAAATTAATAGGTACTACTAGGTAGTATATCCGTGGATTACTAGGTAGCAGGTCAAATTTATACTAGTACCCGGTGCCCAATAGCACCTACCCAGGTGCCATCATGGGCAGCAGGTACTACTAAGTAGTAGTGCACCGCGGATCTTGATAATACTAGCATTGCAAACTTGAAGTACAGTACGGAGTAGTTTCCACTTACTAGTATTCCAAGTCCTGATAATCAATTTTCTCCTTCTTGGGCAGATCCCGAACCAGGGACTCGAGGATTAGATGTTGTTAGGTCGGGCGAGACGAGGTATATGGATTTGGAGAATATTCAAGTTTGACACCATGAACTTCGAGTTCAAATGAACAGGTGGATTCTCCATGCCGGAAATCCATTCACTCTAATTCCTCGGATAAGTCCTGGCAGTACTACTACTACAATTGTAAATGTAGTAGTACTATGTAGCACTTGAGTAGAATGCATGTGAAATTGGATAGTCCCAAAAATTGACTGATTCGTCTCACCATGATCCATCTATTCCAAGGTTGTGATCGTGACTTGCCCAGGTCGGCATCATTTCGCGACCTCGGGAATACTAGTAGTACCAGTAATTTAGTGGGCAGAAGGAGGTTATTCACTTCGTACTACATTTGATAGCATTTTCTTATCATACTAGCTTGGATTTAATGAGCACAGTGCGATCGGCTAGATAGTCCTCAACTGAATTCAGAGGCCTGTTCACAGCCTTGGAGCCTTCAAATGTTCGAATGGTCGAACCCAGTGTCTCTGGCCGAGCATACATATGTCTATACTTCAATCATCTGATACTCCCTCGTATCGATAACCCCCATTACTAGATGTTTGCTCTCGACTACTCCGCATTTTGCGTCAACAAGATCAATACTAGGCCATACGGTAAGAACTAGAAAACAGTGCCATAACGCGAGACAACTAGGTCTTACAGAGCGCGCATGACCTCGAAACCTTTGAAACAGACTCAGGCTCGAACTCGGAGGTGCCTAATTATTCCAAATTCTCACTTCAACATCCTTGTCTCAAACGGTGTTCTTGTGCAGCCACCCACCGTCTTGCATGCAGGCACAGCTGTGGGCAATTCCTGCCGAGATCCGATCGAATTAGAAGCTGATAGGGCTCGGCGACGATGTCAAGTTTTGGATGTTCAAATGTCGAATTTATTTTCAATGGGGCACTACAATTGTGCTAGCACTGGCAATGACTAACTTCTCCACGAGATACGATCCATGGATATCTCCGCATGGTTGTGCGAAGTCAAAATAAAAGTTTGGTTCAGCTCGGCCCGTTGAACCGGATTTCTGCAAGTTTGGTGACACAGTATTCAATCCCTGGATGACAGCCGTTATGACTCGCTTCGAATTATCCGATATGCAGTTCGAATGATAATTCATGCAGCGACGTTTTGTGTGACACAGAAGAAGCAAGTCGTGACGCGAGCGTGGAGCAGTGTGGACAACGATCCGATTCTTATTTCAAGTTCAAGTTCAAGTTCAAGTTCAAGTTCAAAGGGCACTGGTAGGTGCCCAGGTGGTAATGTTTAAATTCGTTTTATTTACATTCGTGACTTCCATTCGCTTTCAATCAAGTTGATATCTAGGTAACGCCTTCATCTGATGCCGAGTTCAGGTTAGTACTACATCTCAATTCGCAATGTTGGCTATATGGCCTTTGTGGCAGTATAGCTTCAGATGGAATTTCTCACCAATTGTCATTTAAAGCAGACCAATAACGATGTCACCGTAGATCTGGGCATCCAGCTCAAGACGGACCTTCGCGTGCAGGTTCAGATGAACCTTGATCTTCAAGCTGCCATCCTTCTCATCGCCGCCCTTGGTGGCGCCGGGGATAGTGAGACCACCAGTCAGATCTTCAGCTTGGTTGGCAACGTCGCCAACGGGGTCCTGACCGGCCTTGCGGTTGCCGGTGGGCCGGTTCTCGGTAGCAGTAGGGGCAGGGCTGGATGGGAGAGGAGGCAGGTTAGCTAGGTCTAGCTCTTCCGAGTCATCTGGCAGCCCGTCACGCTTGGATCCCGGCGCGGGAGGCGGACGTGGCTTGTTCTTTGGCTTTTTTGCCATGGGGTAGGACTTCGGGTAGGAATGATTGGAGGAATGAAGTTGGAAGCTTCAAGTTGGATGAAGTGAAAGGAATTGAGAAAATTGAGGAGAAATTTACCTGTCGGACATTGTGGATATCTAGTTAATATGGCACTGTGGGAGAGGGAAAAAAGAGAATGGACGGGAGAAAAAGAGAATTATAGGTCAATGGAACAGCAGGAGACTCGGAGCTGGTTTATTCCACATGAGCTACGCTATGAGCTATTTCAAGTTTTTCATTTCGGCGCTTCATCCAGCCTACGTTCCAAATTGAGCTTCAGCTCTCTCGATGATCTGCAGAGCGCTGGGTCCTCAATCTGAGGGCCATCAAACTCTGTCCCGGATGAGAATCTGTCTTCTCTTGTTTAGCTGCAGAAAGAATGATGCAAATTATGGAGACATAAGTGGGTTTCTATACCCACCTGAATCGACTCCACTTCGTGCCATCTCCCCACTCTGACGGTACATGAAAGACTTCTCCTGTATTTAGCTGTTTTGTATTGCCGGTTGTCGAAGCTGAACATGTATTATCCGCCAGCCCTAAGATTGCCTCCGCAGTGTCCCTCCACCTCTTTTCCCTGCAAACTATTGTGTGCCCTGACATAACAACTCAAAATGGTGTTGGGAGTTATTATGATGGCGACTATGTTGCCGACTATGATTGGTCTAAACGAGGCCTCTCAGGGAAGCCGTGATCAGGAGGAGAACCGACGAGCCACCGAGCGCAAGCAACGCAGCCACCTAGTGGCCACCTGTTCGTTAACGCAGGGCACTCCCGAAGTACGGCAGCAGATTCAAAATGCAAAGGTCTATGTGGGTCTGGACGGGAAGGTAAGGTTCCGAATTGCAGAATGAGGCGTCTGGACGAAACTGACGATGTGTGACCCCGGTGTTTCGCACTGAGTATAGTTCTATATCACAAAACATCCCAAGTCAACCATGGTCCCTTTCAATGGAGGATACTATCAACATCCGGAATTTCCTCCCAAAAATACTTCTGGCATGGTAACTATCAGTGGAGAGGAAACACCCACGCTCCGATGGGTGTTTCTTGACGCCCAGACGCATGAAATGCGCTGGGGCGGGCGCCCCGATAGCCAGGACCATGTATGTGGGCCGTACGATTGGACTAAAGATGAACAATTCGTGACGCTAGAAGGGTGGGAAGGGTGGCTGGCGGTGCGATTGCCAGAAGATGTTGCCCGGGATCAGTCGGATGAGGAGCTGGGGATCGTCGATGGTCGAGAGATGTGGAGATTGTATTTCGACCAAAATGACGATGGAGCCGATCTGCCGCCCGGTGCGCAAGGACTCGAAATTCGACTGAAGCGAGTCATGGCGGAGCAATGAACGTGGGGATGTTCACGGAGTAATTGTAATAAGGCGGTTCTTTCTTTCCTGTCTGAGCTGGGACTGAGTCACGATTGGTTTTGATTTTTTGCATTTAGAGTATTGTACAGTATCTTTTTTTTTTCACTTTATACAAATCACGTATGCATGTTTTCTGAATTATTTTTACCCTGTCAAAATCAGGTCATACAAGGTGCTGACAGTGAGTGGAGATGGAGAACTTGGCAAGAGGAAGCAGGTGTATCGTTCAAGTTGATATTATACAATGGCTATACCGAGTCGTAGTGCTACCACTTTCTTTTTCACCCCCCTTCCGATTTTGTTCTAGTATAGTAGTACCCCTGTTGCGATTTTTGTTAGTGTCAAACGTACCAATATCAATCAACAATTGAATTTATTTTCCATATACATATGCAGCCTGCAGTATAAACTCTTTGCTGTGCACAGCCCACATTAGTATGGTAAGTAGTAACCCGTGAACCATGAAACCCTAATTGCCGTGAGAATTGCCACATAACACATGTGCACAGGGATTGAGTTTGCTTCAACAAGTTCGAGTTCCCAACACAGGGCATTCTACTGAAAATCGTGACGTGCTAATGTAGTAACCGACCGTCATGAGCTTCAAAGAAAGGGATTCACGATCGCACTAGATGCTAGTTTGGCTAATTAACTTGGACGAACAGTGGATCGGCACGAAAAACCCTGATTGATAGATTTTCCGAGATCTTAGCCTTTTGACAGCCGGTGGCAAATGTTTATGTACAGTATGTACATACGGAAAAGAGACGCGCTAGTATCTAATATGAGGGGTTTCCTTACCGATGGCCGGGTATTGGTTCATTTTGATGCAGCCAACCCCCTCCCAGGTACGGCGCAATCGGTGGAGCCCACGCGGGTCTCGCCTCAGCCTCCCATTGACTCGGGCATGAACTCCTGTCTCTGATTGATTGTTGAGCCGATGCGGATCACTTCTTCAGCTCCAGCAGAATCATTCCCTCCTTTCTCCCCACCTTTTTCTGTGACTTCCCATCTTCGATCCTCCACATGCTCCATTATACTAATGCACCTTGACGAAAACATCCGATCACACGAACCCAGAGCCCAGCCGCGTTCCTTTTACGGATTTCACCGACTGAAACAAAGCTATTTGGAATAGTTCACTACTGTATGTAGTAGCTTAATGGAGCTGCTCTACACACTTGCTATACTTCCCAGCTGAAAGGCTATCTTCATTGCCCTGAAAGTGATGATCTATCAATAGCTCCGCCCCAGCCGGGGCTCCCGCCGCCTAATGACAGGTACTCGTGTCCGGAGAAAAGCTAGAATGAGATGATCTGTCTTCTCGGGTACTCGGGAGCACGTTCACCCTGTCAAAGTGGGTCGCCCCGTCCTGGATCCTGCATGGTTCGCGATTCAGCACAGATCGTCGCCTTAAGTGAGGACCCAAGGCACCCAACCCCGCGCGAAGATGACGACTGCTTGTTTTAATTCCTATTGAAGCGGGATGTTCCCATGCCAATCGATCGAGCGTTCGTCCGAGTTACAGAGTTGCCCACTTTTATGCCAAAATGGTCGTCTCAATTGGCTACCATCGCCAGGGCTAGACCCATATATAGCCTCCGAGTCTGGGTGATGGATTTTAGGGTGGAAAGTTGGTCTCTGTTTGCCAGCCAGCCATGTGCGGTGCACGGTGCATACTTTGGCATTCACACGACTCGAGCATGGTCCCAAAAATACGGAAACTAGTAGCAAGGCCATACATGTCGATGCTCTGTCGCTTCTTACGAGTCTACTATGTACAAAGTACCGGGGACTCCGAAACTCGGCGGCTAGAGTTGCTTGTCTCCTTTTTATTTTTTGTTTAATTCTCCTATCTTGCTTCCAGCTCAGATGGACTTTTCTAAGTGTGGCGGCTGGCTCTCATTGGTATCGAATCATATGCTGTTGTGACGACCTGGGTGGAGAAGAGAGCATCAAGTGTGCTCGATACTATCATCATTCTGCAGCACCTATACTCCACGTTACCACCCACCTAGCGGAAACGCGGGACAATGGGTACTCAACAATACTGATCACTAAAATGCTGGGAAAGACATCCATTGGATTGATCATGATTCGGGACCACCTCGCCCCGGATACCAATGCATGTACTGAAACCTTGAGCGTCCCAAAGAGAGCAAGGTCATGCATGAATACCATGCAAGATATGAGTATCTTGGGAAGCTGTTGCCACATTAGACTTAGACCTGCTGTCGTAGAGAAGCGGGGAGCTTCGATTTCACAGCTGATCCAGCATGATTTGACGAGTGGAGGCAAAATCACGACTATCATGCAGCTGAAGCTCTATGATTATCCACTCTACCACCCTACTGATACCGAAAGGCGTAATATTTGATTATAGGAGTATTCCACCCTGAATACTTCGCCTCCACCGTACAGCCAATGTGGATTTTAGAGACCCTAGCAAGAATTGAGAGAGGTTGGAGTCCCACATGAGCTGCTACAAAAGGCGCGCAATGCCTGCAAGCTACTTCCCATTGCTCCCAACATTTTATTTCATTTCCCATTTGCACAGTCTGAGTCTGATCCCTCACGAATGTGCTCCCAGCATTCATAATCTTTTCTCTCTTGTATAAGTCTGATCGCCGGTTTGTGTCGATTCTTGTGTTGTTTCAGGAGCTGCTGCTCGAAGGAAACGTCTGATCCCAATTCCCTTCCCCATAATCATCCACGAGAAACAACCTCTTTGCTACGAAATAACCAAACACTCTATACCGAAAGAGCATCTGTCCCCGAAGCTCTTACCAGGAAAAAGAACCGCTTAACATCCACCGAAGAAACCACTCCATCTACCACGCAAACTCTCAAGATGGCCCCCGGTATCATTTCTCCCATGCCGGGCACTCCCCTCTCTCCCATCCACAACGGATTCGGCACGCGCCAGTTCTCTGGTGCTTCGGCTATGTTTGAGAGTGACAGCCTTTCTCAGAATGGCATGTCTCGCTCTAATCGCCGTGAGTCGCGCAGATTCATTGGTGCCGGTAACTCCCACATCACTAGTGTCGTGCAATCTTTGTACCGCCGCAGTGGTGATGAGCTCGGCAGTGCTTCAGCTCGCCTGCTGACCTGCACTCACCTTTCCATCGTGGAATGGATCCGTCACCAGCGTCTGAGCCTGCTCCCTCCCGAGGGAAGCAGCTATGACAAAGTGCTCAGCTGGGCGCAGCTTTTCGTCGAGCGCCTGCACTCTTTCGAGGTCAACATCCAGCACTTTGCCAACGACAGCTACCTCGCTGCCCAGCTGTCATACGGTTACTGTGATATGCTTCTCCAGGTAAATCCACACAGTTCGAACCCGGTGTAATACAAATAGTATAGAAATCGCTAACATGGCTTACGGAATAGCTTGGCAAGGAGAACGCTGCTGCTCTGATGGTTTCCTTCGGGTTCTTCTACAGCACCTCCTCGGTGCTGGTGAACCTGTTGGAGCGTACTGAGCTTTTCGATGTCTCCCAGGAGATCAAGGAGCAGCTCATCCTGGCTATGTCTGACCTGGTCACTCTGGTTGCGAGTGTCTCTACTCACTTCCACCACGCCATCAACGACCAGACCACTTCCGAGGCCTCTATCTATGTCGACATTTACGGCACTTTCCCTGACAAGATCTCATCTTTCCGTGAGCGTTGTGAGAAGATCGCTGAGTCGATGTGGCGCCACCAGCTCGCCAAGGACGGTGTCGACACTGAGAAGGGTAGGCAAAGAATCTACAAATGCTCTGCATTATATTACTATTGTCCAATGATCTCATAGCTAACGATCGCCGATTAATAGTGTCTGTCGCCAAGTCCGTCAAGTCCTGGCTTGCTCCCGAGGACCGTGTTCTTAGCCACCTCGCCGAGAACACCTCTCACCTCGCCCACGAGCGTGAGGAGATGACCTGTCTATGGATGGCTCCTTACCTGACCAACTTCCTGAAGAGCGACAAGTCTACTCTGTCCTTCACTGGAAAGCCTGGCTCCGGAAAGACTGTTCTGGCTTCGGTTATTGTCGATCGTCTGCAGGATCCTATTGGTGGCGTTACCTACAAGACCCTCTTTGTCCCCATCAGTGAGTGTCAATCTATAACCCAATTGGTCGCATGCATCATCTAACGAATGTCCCTTTATTAGATGCCCGCATCCCTGCCGAGACCCACCCCATTGCCATCGCGAAGACCATCCTGTCCCAGCTATTCGAGAAGCGAATTGGAAATGTTCAGCTACTACAAATCTTGAGCGAGGCTTATGAGCGCAGCCGCAAGAGCACTTCGGAGGAGGACTACGAGTCTATTCTTTGGACCGCTCTGGAGCGTGCCCTTGCTGCCGCTCTGCCCAATGCTAAGGAGCTTGTCATCATCGTTGATGGTCTGGATGAGGCTGCTTTCGGCGAGGCCGGTATCCTGAAGAAGCTGACAACTGCTACTACCAATGGCAGAAACGTCAGACTCATCACTTTGGGTGCTGAGAAGCCTCCTGCTTCCCCCAGTCTGCTTCATGTTCCGATTATCGACGATCGTATCGCTGACGATGTCTCGATTGTTGTGCGCAGCAACTTCGAGCGCTGCAAGGTCTTCCAGAAGATGGACGAGATGGACCAGGAGACTGTCGTCGACAAGATCACCGAGGCTTCCCAGGGATCTTTCCTGTGGGCTAAGCTCTGCTCCAAGCGTGCCCGCCTGGAGAGTTCCCCTGACAACCTCGTCAAGGTGGTCGACACTGTCATTAGCAGCAAGAAGACCATCAATGACTTCGTGCTCGACTCTCTGTCCAGCCCTGATGTGAGCGAGGATGCTAAGTACATGCTGCTCTGGCTTGCTACCTCGGACCGCCCTCTGCAGCCCCGTGAGCTTGTCGCTTTGAGCCAGGTTCAGCCTGAGAAGCTCACAGTCACTGACCGCAAGATCGATCCTCGAACTACCCTTCAGCCACTGAACTCCCTTGTGTTCATTCAGGATGGTCAGGTGTACCTGCGTCACGGTCTCATCCGTACCGCCGTGTTGGAGATCTTCTCCAAGGGCAAGCTGATTCCTACTATTAAGGATCGCCACGCTGACTTTGTGACCCGGCTCTTGGTCTACATCAAGTCTACTGTCCCTGAGCAGCACGAGCCTTCTCTTACTCCTCTGGACCGCCACGACACTTATCACTTGGTGCAGCGTTACCCGCTTTTGGACTTCGCCGTCCGTTACTGGCCTCGTCACCTTACCCAAACTACCACCTACACCACTGGTGGTGATGTCCCCACGGCTAAGGAGTATGGCAAGATCTTCCCCGCTACCATCACCCTGCTGCTCCTCCAGAACACTCTCTGGCAGTATATTTCCACCCCGACCCTCCTCACCTACCAGACCACTGTCACCAACCTGTGCCGTCACATCTTGACTACCAACAGCCCTGTGACCCTGCAGTCTCTCATCACCCTTGCTTTCTTCAACCGTGATGTCAGCCGACTTCCTCAGTCCATCGATCTGTTCTACGAGCTTACAACCGTCACGAACACTCTGCTTACCACCAAGCATCTCATCACCATGAAGATTGCTGCTCTCTTCATTGAGATTACCACTGAGAGTGTCACTACCTCCAAGACCGACATCATGGTCAAGCGCGAGGAGATCCTCAAGCTGGTCATTGAGTGCTACAAGATCCACTACGGTCAGCGTTCCGAGCGTGTGATTACCACACTCAACACTCTGATCGAGCACTACCGCCTGACTAAGGAGGAGAAGAAGCTGCAGGAGATCACCGTCTCTCTTCAAACCATCACTACCATTGATACTGGGTACGAAAATGATTCTCGCGGTGACCTCCATGTTCACCTGAAGGGTCACAAGCGCCAGGACAGTGATGTCGGCATCCGCTTCGTTCTAGATGCTGAGGAGGATGAGCTGGAGTCTGACTCGTTCGATTACCAGTCCTTGGTCCAGCTTGCCCAGAAGTACACTGCCGAGGGTAAGATCGCTCAGGCCGAGCGTATCTACGTTGAAATCTGGCAGCGCGCTAGCAAGGAAACTCGTGCCCAGTTCTCCACTTACTGGGAGGAGATCAAGCTGCAATCGGTTACCGTCTACTCGGAGTTCCTGAAGTCTCAAAAGCGTGAGACTGAGGCCTCTTCCATCCTGTCCAGCGTCTGGGAGGAGTACCGCCACAGCAGCCTTGCTCTGACTGAGTCTACTTCCAAGCATTTCCACCAAATTGCTAAGGTCATGACTGCTGTTGGCCTGTCGACTGCTGCTCTCTCCATCTTCAAGCAGTGCTCCCACTACTACCAGAGCACTAACAGCACCAAGTCCTCAACCTATTCTGAGCTACAGGAAAGCATCAAGTCGACCTCCCAGCATGTGATGAAGCAGGCTAGCTCTTCCTCTAGTGTCACCTCTGAGACTACTTTGGAGGAGATCGTCTACGAGGCCTCTTCCTCTATCTCAAAGATCGACGAGAGCTCCTTCACTGCTACTAGCACTCTGGTCGAGCTTTACGTGAGCCAGCACCGCTGGAAGGATGCCACTCGCGTTGTCAAGAAGGTTCTCCAGGGCCTGTGGCCTTCGCTGTTTGCTCCCTCCATCCAGGATGTGACTCTTCCCTCCAAGTTCGTCGAGAAGTGTGTTGAGCTTGCGGAGCGCCTGAGCCAGTGCTACCACTTCCGCCGCCGCTTCCCTCGCGAGGAGAACACTCGCATCCGCGTCTACCGTGCTGTTCGCGTTGGTCGCCCCGTTGATGACAAGCTGCGGGAGCGTGTCACTACTGAGCTTCTCCGCTTCTATGAGCGCTCCAAGCAGCCTGACAATGTCATTAAGATCCGCCAGGATATCCTTGATGATCAAGTCAAGCACTACGGCCCTGAGAACCCCATTGTCATCAAGACTCTCTGGACTCTGGCTGAGCTGACTCGTCCTCGCCCCATTTTCATCGAGTACTACCAGCGCATCATCAAGGCCATTAACAAGGATGCTCCTACTTGCCAGCCTGATGCTCTAGAGCCTCTTGTCATTGTTGCTACAGAGCTCTGGAACCAGACCCGCTACTCTGATGCCGTGCCCTACTTCACCTTGCTGTTCACCACTTTCCTGAACCAGCCCAAGTCTCCTCGCTTCCAGGACACCAAGTTTGTTCAGGAGGTCTTCGAGCGCTATACTCATGTTCTGCGCACCGTCCGCACCGAGTACTCGATTATCCACAAGGTCACCGTGGACTATCAGACCAAGGTCAAGACCGTATTTGGTGCCACTGCTACCATCACTATTTTGGCCACTCTGACTCTCGCCAAGGTCTGCCAGGAGTCCAAGCGCTATGAGACCGATGCCATCACTCTGTATGAGGAGCTGCTGAAGATCAAGTCTACCGAGATTGATCTCGAGGAGATCTCCGCTACTCTTGACGGTATCTACGAGGAGCAGACTGCCATTACTATCTCCAAGTCCGAGTCTGTTTCCTCCGCCCAGGTTGAACGTGCGTCCAAGGTTCTGCGCAAGCGCATCACTACCGTCCGCGAGGCTTACGGCTGGGCTCATGAGGAATCCATCTCCAAGCTCAAGGAGATTATCTCTTTCCACGCTAAGCACAGCGAGAGCTCTGCAGTTACAAAGGAGTTGAAGGAGTCCACCGTCAACATCCTGTCCCAGGAGACCTCCTCTACTCGCCTGGTCACTGCTGCCACCGCCATTGCTGCCAGCTATATTGAGACCAACCAGGTCTCCAAGGCAATTGAGATGTCCCAGGAGCTGTACCGCCAGATTGTCATGAAGGATACTTCCAACTCCAAGACCTCTCAGTTCGATGTTTCGAAGCAGGGCCGCCAGAGCCTTGTCTTCTTGGCCCAGCTGGAGCACAGCCTGCACAGAACCACCTCTTCCATTACTGAGATCCTGGCCGCGCTAACCACTGAGTACGTGTACTTCGAGGAGTTCCGCAGCTTGACCACCGCGAAGAGCAGCTCTTTCCACAGTGTCACCATCTCTGCTTCGCGCCTGTACCAGTTCTTGATCCGCAGCAACCGCTCTGAGGCTGCCAACCGTGTCTTCTCCGACTTCGTGGTTTACTTCAATGGTACCGAGGGCAAGCGTACTAAGTTGAACGATGCTCAGGTCAAGGCTTTCCTTCTGACCCTTGTGGACCACTTCCACACCCACACTTCCTCCAACTTCGTCCGCTCTGCTGGTATTGCTAGCAACACCCGGGTTCTTGAGCTTCTCCAGAGCCAGCGCTACGAGGAGGCCTCCAACCTGGCCCTGGCTGCTTTCCAGTACATCTCCGCTCACGATTCTTTCCGCACTCCTGCTATCGTTAAGTTCGTGTTCACTCTCGGTGTCTTCATCACTGGCCGTACTGTCCACCCTCAGCCCGACCAGGCCACCCAGAAGAAGCTGTCTGGTGTGTCCATTGTTATCATCCAGGAGGTCCTGCGTGTCATCAGTGACCTGAAGATCAACCTCGCCCAGATCAGCCTTGACTACCTCAACATCCTGATCGGTCTCCTTGGCGAGCAAAAGGATTACAAGAACCTTGTCTGGCTGCTGTCTGGCCTCTGGGCTAGCCGCAATCTGCAAAACTGGTCCCCGAGCATCACTCTGGGTCTTGCCCACCGCTACATCCTGGCTCGCTACCTGGTTGATGATGCTCTCAAGGCTGCTCGTCTTGCTGAGGACATTGTTTACAACTGCCGCCGTGTCAACGGTGCTCACCACAGCAGCACTTTGGAAATTTCTACCCTTCTTTCTCAGCTTTACACTGGTATCGCCCAGCGCTACCAGGAGAAGAAGAACGGTCAGCACATGGCCAGCAAGTACTACAAGAAGAGCGCTGCTGTTCACGAGAACTTGCTCCGCATCATTGTCGACCCCTCCTTTGCTGAGTTCGAGGGTGGCCTTGACGGCTCTATGAGCATTGATGGCTCTGCCTTCGAACTGGACATCAGCGACTCTGCCAGCGGCACTGCTCTCTCGGAGGGCGAGCACGCCCGCCGACACCTTCAGCTGTTCAAGCTGGCAGTTGAGCGCCTGGGTGACTGGCCCAAGGACTTCGCCGAATACAAGCGTCTGAACGACGACATCTTCGCCCGGTTCCCTTCTGAGATGGATGGCGTTTCGGGCGTCGAGAACTGGGATCTGAAGAAGTTCGGTAGCGGGAAAGCTTCCAGTGGTGAGGACACCCTCGACACCGAGATCAAGTCTTGGGAGCTGGATCTCGGACAGAACACTGTCGAGGTCGACGAGGAGCTGTGAAAAAGTAACGCAGGGAGGAGTTTCTGTATGCTTTGTATAACTTAGCATTTTGCATTTGTTTTTTGAGTTAGCATTGTGTTTTAGCATTATTTTCGTACAAATTGGGATCAGACTTTATTTCAAAATTTTTACTTTCCTTGTAGCCACAGTAAAACAACTTGAACTTTAAACTTCGATACTTCAGTTGCTCTAAGACTTTATTTGATAGATTCCAAGGTTTATCCTAGTATGGAATCTAAATTTTCACCAGTAAGCAACTCATCCTAGCAAGAAAGGAAGCTACTCATCTCAAAAGCCTTAGGCTCCATCACGGCTGCCATGATACGCCCTCAACGTGTACTCGGACTACAAGAGAAGAGCCAGAAGTGAAGAGTTAATCCCGAGATATAGAAATTCTAATAAATCATAAAACTAAATCCATCCTACCTACTAGGAAGAAAAGATTGAGGAACCGCCGCATGCTGCTTTATGTCAATCTCTTCTCTTTCCACTCGCGATTGATACCCTTGTAATCCTGAATAGTATATGCCTCAAACACTTCTCGCAAAACGGATGGCTTCCTCCGGGTTCGAAGGCCGAGATCACTAAGCAACATGTCCATGTAGGGCATTGTGTCGTAAATGAACTCGGGATACCAACTTGAAAATCCACAAGGGTACCGAAGCTTGCCGAACCGACTCACAACAGCAGTTTGGCGATGAACATCGTTCTGGTCGATCGAAAGCTCGTTGTTCAAGTATGCATAAACCCACAATGCCTGGCACTCAACAAGCATAGTGTTGCTGGTACTGTGGACCATCTTAATGAATGCCAGGGAATTATCCGAGTTTTTTGTGAGTTCTGGCGACACTATACCCCTATACAATCGGAATGGGCTGAGCTTTTTCTTGTATGGAATCTGCTGCCGGGGTTGCTCTCTCAGGTAAGGAAACTCTGAAAGAAGTTTTTCGTCTGCCTCTTTGCCAAGTTTGTCCCATATTATCCAGTCTTCAACTTTGAGATTGCAAGTCGGTATTCCCAAGTCCGAGTCCAGACCTTCTGGCTTGTACTCAATGGTCGGTGTGATGTCCCACCCTGTCGTGGCAAGTAATACGTCTGTTTTCAGAGTCTTTTCGCCTAAATGAACCATTCCATCTTTTGACAAAGAATTTATGTCACCCCTTGTGATCTTTACCTGACCAGAGCGAAGATAATCATGAATATCGGATGGATAGTTCAGAATACCAACCCGCCCTGACCAAAACAGACTGAATCGCGAGGTCATTAGCCAAATGGCAGCGAGAAAGAATGGCAAATCACCTACCTTTCCTGGGGCTCTAGGTGTTTCAAAGCCTCTTCTTTATGATATCCATTTGCATCAATAGTGCCCATTCGCATCTTTTCCCAAAACTCATGCACTAAAAATCTGCCAAATCGAGTCCCATGTAGAAAGCTTCGAATCCAGCTGTAACCATCGAATTTACCCCATATGCAGGGACTAAACCAGCTGAAAAACCGCGTTGTCGCCATGTGTTCGAGAAGTACTCGTTTACCAGGAAGTGATACCCAGGGTGTTGACATCCATACTGCTCCACCTCCAGATTCGCGGATAACCCAATCAACTTTCTTCCCGTGTGATGCAAAGAGATAAACGGCGTCATATCCTGACTTTGATGCCCCCACAACGGTAACGGAATTGATGTCGGGGTCCTTTGCCACCTCTTTTGCTCCCCGCGGCAGATCGGCATGGCTGAGAATGGGCTTACCAAAAGCTTCCTGTCCTGGAATGCTGATTGGGTTTGGATTTGAAGCCAAGCCAGTGCTCATTATAAGCTTTTTGCATGTGTACAGTGTCGATTCATGATCTGTATTGTTTTGACGAGTTGTCTTTGTAAACATCCTCCAGCCGTTGTTCAATCTCTCTACCTCTAGAACCCTAGTCTCGAAGCGAATGCGATCACGGAGATCAAAATGATCGGCGAAATCATTGAGATACTTGTTCATTGCCGTTCCAGGAATATGTGTATTCGGCTTGACTCCATATCGAGAATCCATAGGAAAATCGCTGAATTCATAAGTCCCGTAGATGTTATTGGTCTTCAATCCCTCGTAGCAATTATCATCGGACCAGACGCCACCAAGACTTGAGCTCTATGAAGGTTGTGACGATTAGCCTGGGTAATTCTACATAGCTTTCAAGGTGCGATATCTCCTCTTTCAAGGTGCGATATCTCCTACTTTCTCGATGAGGAGAAGTTCAGTGTCGGGAGACAACTCAAGGTATGTTTTGGCGGCAGCCAGACCTCCAATCCCAGTTCCGACAATGATTACTTCTGCGTGGCACTCAGCTTGCATGCTGACCCTGTATTCAAATGACGATTCTGACTATGATGTGAAGGTAGTAGATGTGAGACAAAGACAACTAAAGCCTAATTTAGTATACGGGACTGATAGCCCTAGAGGGCTTTTTGCGCGGAGAGTGGATACGAAACTCTGGGGTGACTCTGAAGGTTTTGATTGAATTGGTGGGTTGTGCGGGGTTTTGGAATTATTACTAACTGCCCTTCGGAGTGAAGTCCTTTCAGTATATGATCGACGGAAAGTTGCATGAATGGATTGTATTCGTGCCTGATCCCATTCTATACTGAATGTACCGCCAATCAAGGGTCCGTCAGATTTCAAACTCGAACTTTAGAGGTTGAAGAGACTGTGAATCAAGCCGGCGCGCAGGTCCCGAAGTTTTGATAGTTTTTACCTGGAGTAGAAATTCATTGTACTAGATTGCCCAGGTGATATCGAAATCCCGCGACCCCGCCATAAGTTGTCTATCAAGCAGCCCAAGAGCAGGCACCACACAGTTTCGAGTTGCTCAAGTGCCCCAAAGGTTTGCCCAATAATTACGCACTAGTAGTAAATACATACAAGTGTAGCAGGGCTAGGACAAGTACAACTTGAACCTGAAAAACTTGCACATTGGGTGAAAAGATTCAAATGGATGCCATCGTTTGGTCATGATATTCGTAGCGTTGTGATTGTTATATCTAGTTATCTATGATCTCTATCGAATTTGAACATGATAATATGTATCCCCATTCTCAATATACTCAATAAACAGGTAAATAGAACGTCCACATGCCTTCTAGTCACCAGAAAGTTGAAACTTTAAATCAAGGGGATCTCGGCCGTATTCACGTAGTCGATATTCTCCTGATATCCTTCAATGCGAGGAATCCATGTCTTGAAAAGCCGATCCCAAACACGAGTTTGTTTTCCGTAGTTGTGGCTGTTCTTCCAACCCTTGCGATGATGAAGGTCGTGATCTTCAATCACAAGTTCCATATCCAGCACCCTCAGGAGGGAAGTCCAGGGATTCACCGCTGTAGCGAGCATACGCAGGCCACTATGACCGAGAATTTCGGTGAATACCACATATTGTTGACAAACCCACCACTCATAGAATCCCATTGGGAATCCCATCAGTTTCATGGTACCATAGGTGATGAGAGGTGTTCCAGCAACGTCAATAAACTCTTGCACTTTGTCCGCGTAGGCAGTCAAGAGAGGATTGGGGTGCTTTGTTAGATGGTGGGTGCGGTGGAACTTCCAGAGGTGTTCTGTCTCGTGTGCTGCGCGGTGGAACATGTAGTACCAGAAGTCGAGGACAACGGCATACATGCCAGTTTCGAAGATGAGCCATCCCCATCGGATCGAGGCAGGGGCTTCATCAGAACGGTAGGCCAGAAAAACTGTGAACATCGGGCGGAAAATAATGACGGAGAGCACGGTCTGCACAGTTTTTCCAACCCCGACATCAGGAACACCATCACGAGCATGCTTGTCTCCGTCGAAAAAGCCGATTTTGTGACCGACACGGCGGAGAACCCGAACCTCGTGTACGGCATTGAACTCGAGGGCCAGACTGTAAAAGATGAAAACAACGGCAGTATGAGGTTGGCCGAAATAGTTGATGTAGAGTTGGTGAAGAACAAGTGGAACGAAGGCATGGATCAGAACCCAGCGATGGAACTGCATTTCCGGTGCGTAGGGGACCTTGTCACTCTTCTGATGAACAGGAACATCCTCGCCCAGATTGAGATGGTGTACGTTTAAGAGTTCGAGAAGCCAGTGGCCCCAAGTCCACTCTGAGCGATCCCATAGCCGCCAGGTCGACTTCATCGAGTCTTTTGGATTCCGCATAGGGGCAGCCATTTTGAGAGTAATGGGGTAGATGAAAGAGTGAAAATCTGGGGGAACTAGGCACATCATCCATCTATATTTGACTACCCCGTCCGGACCACCTGAAGCCGAGGTGTGGATACGCACAGTTTGAAGCCTATGGAGGACCCATCCGTATGCCCCCTTTCACCCCGCCACTCAGCCCATTGATCTGATTGTGCACTGGCATCTCTCCGGCGCTTTGATTTGTCTGATCATTTTCTTAAATTTGACGTCATCTCCTCATCGAGCCGTATTGCAAACTAAGGCTCTAATATAACAGGTTGTTATTCGACCGATTATTGCTTTCTCCGTGTTCGGGCACTGTACTCACATGAAAGGACAAGTCATCGTTCTATCAAATAGAGAAAATCTCGTGTCATACTGATGCCTTGAAGATTATTGATCGAAAACATCTGATCCCGAGGTCAGTTGGTGGTCAATCCCGCCCAAATAGGAAATTATGTTCCGGCGGCCATGATTGGTCTTGAGCTAACTTTCTTAGGTTATGATCGACATTTCTTGTCTTTCTGCGAACGCCTGCACGTCGAACTTGAACTTGAAGGATCAATCACTCTAGTTTAGTACAGGGGCTGGGCAGAACACATCATTCTTAATTGTACGGAGTACTCCGTACCCCTTTCTTACTGGCGAGTAATGGTACCCCAAGAGCCCACTGGAAACTGTCAACTGTGATTTTCTTCAAAATTGATGGTTATGATGCACGGTCTGGTGCCCACCTGTAGTAGAAGTTAGTGTAGCAACTTGAAGCTGAAAAATTCACAAGGTACAGCTATGTTGATAGTAATATCTTGAAGTATCGCTCCATTTTCATGAATATTTCGATGAAACAGCCTAGTAATCAAAGATTAAGACTGAATTTATAGCGATCTACCAAGGCCAAATATCAGCTGAAACACAAGCTACTCAAAACTTGAACTCTTAGTGTCATGATGCCACGTGCCAGGCAGGACCACTACCTTAGTAGTAGTACTACTATACCTTAGTATCATGGATATGAGCTTGTACTAGTGCGTACTACTTCAAGTTGGGTATAAACATCACACTGGCAGTTTTACTAAATAGTAGTATGAATTTAGAACTAATCAACATTACTTCTGAATTCCAAGGCTGTAGTAGCTGCATCGCTTTAACGATTTCTTAGCTGCAGCGCCGGCTTATAATAGCCATGGATGTCAATACCATGTCTTCCCATTAGTTTTTCGTATTTCTTCAAATTTCTCCCCGGACGAACATCGACAAGAATACGAAGGTCGAAGTGTTTAAAAACTTTGTAAGGTGGGGTTGAGAAGTTACGGAGACACCTACTAGCTAAGGACTTTCTAGAACCCGATAGTCCAACAATGCCCTTGGGGGCGTTGAAATTCCTGGGTTTGGCTCCATGATTAGGTATTCCGAGTCTCGCATCCGCTACCCAAAGTTCTCATCCATCATCCAGCCAAGAAAGTTGACACAAAAATCTTTACTGATCGTCAACTGAAGGAAGGTCGATGATCGGAGATCCTAGAGATTCAGGAAGCAGGCATGACTTGGGGCATGATTGATCAGCTTCCACTATTCAACCCTCCACGACTTAATCATTTACTTCATTAGAAAACAAAAGGATGAAGCAATATTAATAGTGCTGGTAGGTAGTCTCATAATATCCATGGATTGCATCCATGTCAGGTCTCTTCCAAGGTTGCTAGGGCTCACACTGAAACAATAAATTCAATATCACCATGGATGAGAATCAAAGAAGAGCTCATGACAATTAGGTGCCAGTAGTACCATCTAGTACTACTAGGCAGTTGAATAGGTGTTTCCGATCAATCAAATATAAACGGCTTCAATCCCCACTGGGATCTACTAGTACCTCACCGTATTACCTTCGTATGTACTACTACTATGGGCTCAACAGCAGGACCATACTAGCAGTACTACCTAGCTACTATGCCTGGATGATTTGAATTTTCATTCGCTGTTGTCCTTGGAAGTTGCAATTGAGCTGGCAATTTGAACTTGAACTTGAAATATAGCGGACATACCAACGCCTCAACGTTGAAAGGTCGGCTCACTGTCGCTGACCCAGATTGAATACAGTAGTATTCAAGTTTTCGAAAAACTTGAATCTTGGAACTCGGAGTTCCGGCTCCTTGAATGGTCTCATCTTTAAATAAAATGCTACAGTGACAGTGATCACCGTTAATTTTGAAATACGCCGCGACCCACTTCGAGTAGCCAAGCGATCAAACACGGCGTGAGGGGAGGTCCTCGGCCTGATACTGTACAATGCACATCCAGCCGTAATCAAACTTCCATATGCAACTTTCAAGGATTTTCTAGGTACCCGGACGCTAGATACCTCACATCGAAACGTACGCTGGAGTGCTTTAGTGACTGTCATGGGACGCCTTGTGAGATGAGCATTCAACTACTAGACAAGATCGTGGTTTCAGGCCCTATTCGATGAAACTTTAGGCAGGCGAAACCATCTGGGCACTTGTGTGCTCCCCTGTTGCCCTTTGTAGTATTCACCTACTAACTAGTTTTAGTAATAGCGGTGCAAGCTATGTCAAGGTCGCAATACCTAGGTAAAGGTTTGCACTCTTCCAAGCTCACCTGAAACAGCCCATTGGTGACCAGGCCGCTAAGCCTTGCATCAGCAGTGGCTTTAAAAATAGCTTTACTATACTACCCGGTCACATCCGTGGAGATCTTGATCTGGAGTGCAGATCAGGCGGGCCGGTGGCTTAATGGCTTGATGGGCTTATGGCTTAGCCCCGCCAACGAGACCCTAGAAGTGCCGCGACCGGGGCCCCAGCCCTGCTGTCCCATCCCCGTCCAAGCCCTGTCCCAGCCCCGGTGCCTTAGCCGGATATCCGCCACTCGAGCATAGATTGACCTTGGAACTGTCGGGCAAGGGACCACAAAAAAGAACTTTACAGTCCTGGCGTGGAGAATCAATTATTTGGTACGAACTGATGATGCCGTTTTCCATAGATAGACTTAATTGGACCAATTGTGAAGGGAGGATCCACAAGGAGGTGAGAAATATTGGCATTGGGCAGCTTACCGAGACATTGTACCGAGATCTCCTGAGACTTGGCGAATCATGTCTCCAGTCCATGGTTGTCGTGAAACCTTCCTGCAGATGGGAAGCTCAAGTTAATTGCATTAATTCTAGGACTTCTTTAGCGGCTCACTTCAACTTTCTTATAAATACCATCCGATCTTCCTCCAATCTTCTCCAACATCACTCATACAATCTAAGCATCCAACTGTACATTCGCTGTCAAAAACATACTATCTTCTCTTCTTCAAACAAGTATTCACTTCAAGTATTCACTTTTCAATCCGACAAAATGAAGTTCATTGCCCCCCTCGCTGCTCTCCTTAGCGTTGCTCTGGCTCAGAGTGCCAATATCGGATTGCCCACCGAGGGCGAAAAGCTCAAGGCTGGCAGCGATGCTGTTGTGCAAGTTCGCCGTCCTGTATGTGTAAAGCAAAACTCTCCCAAAGTACCTACCTTATCACGCAAGAAGACAAATATCTAATGTACCTTCTAACAGAACTCCCTTACTGGCTCAACTGAGCTCTCACTTGCCATTGGAATTTCATCTTGCCCTGATAAGCCTTGCCTTCCAACCAAGGAGACATTGGGAGTCCTTCTCTACCACGGTGGCTTCAAGCCTGAATATCACGGATCTGGAGGCGAGGGCCCTTACCAGAACTTTACTGTTAAGATTCCCTCAGATCTCAAACATGGGACTGCCCAGATCAATGTGGCCCACTTCGCTCTTGTTGGTGTAAGTGTGACTAGTATTTCTTGCTTATGATGCCGAGCTCTGATTTGACTAACATGGAAATCCAGGCGAGCAACGTCCCCCTGTACGAGCCTCTGAACCAGACTGTTGTGATCAACTAGGTCCGAGTCTTATCAGATCCCCAATCTCGGCGTTGTCTATCGACCGCGTTAACGGCCTGTGACTTTTCTACCTTTCAAAGGCATTACATATCTTCATTTCGCGATGTATTTGATCTCTACTAGATGGAAATATTGGACTTAGCACATACTATTAGCTTGGAAAGACTGCAATTTTACTTCTACTACACCACTTCAAATACCTGTCAGATCAAACCTGTCAGATTTGTCACCATCTAAACCGGAAATTGATGTCAACCGGATTTACTAGTAATTACTAGTAAGTCATCCATAATCCTATGCCCACCTGGGCACTCGCCAAGTACAATTGTAAAAATGGCATAACCTTCAAGCTGCTGTGACCGAAACACTATTCGCTTGTCCCCTTCGGCCTTTGAGGGTACTAGTAATAATTTCTTATTTCTTATTTCCTACCATCTATTAGCACTAGAAGCCCTGATCTCTCTGGTTACAACTGCAAGAGGACCGTATTCGGAATAGCTCATCACGCCGACATCTTTGATCTCATTACTATCAAATGTGGTGAGTGGAATTCCCAATGCATGATGTCCACGGGTACTGTATTCCGCTATCTAAAAGCGCAAAGTGCCACGGTCTGCAGCTTATCACGGTAATAGTACTAGTTTGACCACCACGGGGCCTGAAGAATCCGTTACACTTCACGCTTGTCAAGAAAAGGAATAGGAAAAGGAGAACTCCTAGTATGAATAGGCGTTACCCATGAATAATTTAATATACAGAAACTGTTGATAATCAAGATGGCTAAGACTACAATCCATGGACCTTGGTGGGCTCATATGGCACCACAAGGTCTCTACCAGCAATTCGAAGGTATTGCTCGTACTAGTAGTATACTGGTACCTAGGTAGCATCAAATAGTAAGTATGCTTTGAACAAAGTTCGAATTTTGGAGAATTTGAAACTAGTGTGATTGCTTCATCTAGGGATTTTGGAAAATTCCATGATCGAGAAATGCATACAAGGAAGGCTCTTGGAAGTTCTACAGGTATTCATGCCCAAATCACGGTGTTAATAACAATTTGAACCGTGATGGTTTCTCCCCATCCCAGATACTGGTGTTCAATTACTACCTAGTATAGTTAACTACTACCTGGTTACTGGTATACTACTAGCTAGTGCAACTCGACTCCTGTCCATCATGTGCCAATGGTAGGCACTGGCAATTAGTACCTAGGTAGTACTTCAAAGGTTGGAACTCGAAGCTGTTAAGTTCGCATTATCTACTAGTAGTACGGAGTACATCTTTCAAGTCTTCAGTCTCCCTCGACATCGCAACTCGAAGTTAGCTGTGCTCATATGGCATCGAGCCTTGGCAATACTATAGAAGTCTTGGCGCGGAATACTAGAAAACCAATAGTTCTCCAAGTGGTGGATTATGCGGATGCCGTGGCGCAGCCAACAACTTTAACCTCCATAAGGAGCACAACCTCCTAATATTTCGGGACCACCGGGAATTGGTCGACTCAAATCTGAATCCTCCACGCCAGTAGAGTGCCGGAGACCAATTTCACAGCATATAGCGTACTAGATGGTTTACTCTTGGAAGGTATCCCAACGGACATTCAGAGATGATCGGTGACAACTTGAATGGTGAGAAACTTGAAGTCGAACAACTTGCCCTACACTTTCTGCGCAAAAATCGAATCCCGATCGCGCAGATCGTAAGAACCTATCCGAGTCCATACGAGTAGGTGCGGAAAAAATTATACGATCGAACTACAGCGCAAACCACAGATCGTGACTTCGAGGTAATCTCCGAAGAACCAATCGCGACAAATCAAAACAAGACCCTTTCTGCCGGGTACGATGCGCTAACCCTGAATCGATGCAGATCGGCAACTATTTTCGCAGATCACTGTCAATATGGGATCAGGGCTTCAGATCTGCATAAAAGTCAACACAAGGCTGTTTAAGCCTAATATTGCCGTAGGTATTACAGGGAATTAGGGGCCGGCATTTGGCATTTGGCTGTAAACTTGCATATACCTTAATTATTTGCCCTCCACTCTTTTTGGGGTTCACTTCCCTGTCATTCTTTAATCTTTAATCATTGATTCCAATCACTCTTTCTTACTTCGGAACTACACATTCATTCTTTTCAAATCTAAACATGGCGCCCATCTGGCCATGGTTGGGCGCGTTCCTGGCTGCCGTACCAGTAGCTTTGGCAGGTCACGGTGACCCCATTGCCCAAAAGTACATCGTCGAGTTTGCCGACTCAAAGACTGTTCGTTTACACCGTGACACTCATTAGATCCAATCAAGGGGGAATGTTGCCCGAGTCTATTCGTACTAATCGGATCTGCATAGTCTTCTACTAGCTTCCTCTCGACTCTTAGCGAACATGGTATTCCGGCCACCTTGAACCACGACCTGTCCTTCGCTCTGTTTCACGGTGGATCCTTCACCCTGTTGGACGATAAGAACAGCGAAGCCTCCATTGTTAAGCAGATCTCCTCGTTGGCTGTAGTGAAGAAGGTGTCCCCAGTCCGAGAGGTCCAACAGAACGAGGGAAAGATCTCGAGCATTGCCCATGACACCCATGCTCGTCGCGGCATCAACTCCCACGGTTTCCGTCGCCGTGACACGGCTGGCCACGAAAGCAATGATTACCCTCACATTATGGCTGGAGTCGACAAGCTACGCCAAGAAGGTTATCTCGGAACGGGTATCCGCCTTGCAGTTATCGACTCCGGTATTGATTATAAGCACCCTGCACTTGGTGGCTGCTTTGGCAAGGGTTGCTTGGTGGAATTCGGCTTCAACTTCTTGGAAAACACCACTGACCCCTGGGAGGGACACAGTGGACATGGTATGTCCATAAACAGCTTCCATCATTATCCCGGTACGACTTCCAAGGTTGCAACTAATCACCGCGCTTAGGAACTCACGTCTCTGGGTTGATTGCTGCTCAGCCCAACCCCTACGGATTCACTGGTGTGGCCCCGAACGTTACTCTTGGTCATTACAAGATCCTTGGACAAGCTAAAGTGAAGCTTGGCACTGATCTTATTACTGCCGCTTTCAAGAAGGCCTATGAGGACAAAGTCGACATCATCTCTGCCTCCTTTGGTACTTATCGAGGCTGGTCCGACGAGCCTTGGGGAACAACAGTTCAGATGATGGCCAAGGCTGGAATCCCCACTTTCATTGCCAATGGCAATGACGGAAGCGAAGGTCTTTTCTTGGCCTCTAATGGTATCGATAACGCTGCTGGTATCGGTATTGGGTCCATCAACAACAAATTTAGCCCTCTGTTGCTGTCTGGAGCCACTTACTCCACCTCCAATGGCACCAAGCAGTTCGGCTGGCAAGTGGGAGCTGACCATGATTTCAAGAATGGTACCTACGCTCTTTACCCAAGCAGCCTGAACTCATCTATCGTGGGCGACTTGTGCGAGCCTTGGACCGGCACCCACCCTGATCTCTCGGACAAGATTGTTCTGATCCGCTATGGTGGCTGCCACGGTAGCGAGCAACAGGCCCATGCAGTCCAGGCTGGTGCAAAGAACATTTTGTTCTACAACAACGAGCCTGGTACCTACGAGTTCTCTGTCGCCAACGACTCCCTCACTGGTCTGGGAATGGTTTCGGCGCAAACTGGTGAGAAGTGGGTTAAGCTTGCCGCGTCTGGTGTCAACATCACTTTGCATATGACTAGCGAGAAGTACGCAAAGACCATCTTCGTGAACGAGACCAATGCCCAGTCCGGTGGCCAAATTAGCGAGTTCACCCAGTGGGGTCCCAGCAACGAGATTCTCCCAGTCACTGCTGTCTCGGGTGTTGGTGGATTTATGCTGTCAACCTGGCCTGTTCTTGAGGGTAGCTATGCTATTGAGAGTGGTACTTCTATGGCTACTCCGTTCGTAGCTGGCTGTGTGGCTCTTCTGATGGAAGCCCGTGGCAAGGGCAAAGTGACCCCAGCCGAGATCAAGTCTCTTCTGGCCACTACTGCTAACCCTAACGTCTTCCATGACGGTGTCACTGCTTCGCCTTTCCTCGGATCTGTTGCTCAGCAGGGTGGTGGTCTCATCGATGCTTACAAGTTCGTGCACGCCACCACTCAATTCAATGTGAGCACCATCACCTTCAACGACACCCAGCACATCGCCCCAGTCTATATCCGCATCAACAACACCGCCCCTTCGCCTCGCGTTTACCTCGTCGATCATGTCGGCGCTGCTACAGTCTACTCGCTTCCCGTCAACAGCTCTACCCCCCAATTGAACAAACTCGGCGATTTCGTCGACCGCACTACCGAGGGTGCCTCTCTCAACTTCAGCTCGACCGACCTTACTATCGGCGCTGGCGAGTCCGTCGTTCTCAAGGTCACTGCTACTCCCCCCAAGAGCCTCGACTCACACCGCATTCCCGTTTACAGCGGATACATCATCTTCAACGGAACCTCACCAAGCGACTCTTTCTCCGTCCCTTACTTGGGTGTCGCTACCGACATGCGCAACGTCACTATCCTTGACACCAGCGATGGCAGCAACAAGCTCATCGACAGCGAGACCAACGAGGCCGTCAAGGCCGACCAGCAATTCGTTCTGCCCAGCCAGAGTGGTGAATCTGCCGTCAACACTAGCTACCCCATCTTTGAGACTAAGCTCTCTATGGGTACTGATCTGCTGCTCGTCGGCGTTAAGCCTGCCAACAGCCACTCTATTCTCCCTGTGTCAGAGAATTATGCCCTTGCTAGAACCGATGAGGGTATTAGCAACACTCCTGCTACTTCATGGCAGGGTCAGCTTGCCAACGGCTCGTATGTTCCAGAGGGTAACTACTCTATGGTTGTCCGTGCGCTCAAGATCTTCGGTGATCGTCACAGCTCGAAGGGATATGAGACTATCCGCACAGTCAACTTTGGTATCACCTACGCTGCCAGTGCTGATAACTAATGGCCTTCAACTTCAAGGCCGTACTTCAATTGAGGTCATATGGAGACCCTCATTATCATACATCTTTCGATTCTCATTTAAATTTTTGGATTAGGTATATAGAGGTTTTCTATTTTCAGAGACGTCCTTTGGACATTTTCACTGCGCCTCGATTCAGGTGACATGCAAATTATGACTTTTATTCTCATCAGTATACAGTTTGTTCTACAGTACGAAAGATACTAATACGGAGGGCCAAGTTGGCCTGATATCATTCTCCTCAAGTTTTTCCCTCAAGTTTTGTTTCATTTTAAACCTAATAATGAGCCAAAAATTTTGAAGTTGGTATTGTTTAAGTTCAATGTGCACATCCAACTTCTCGAACTACTAGATTCCAAACTACTACTATAGAGCACGATATAAAAACTACCAAAAATTTGAATATCAAGCCTTGAAACAGAAGCCTAATTAGATACTAAATTACACAACCTCCTCTCCCTTGAATAACTCCCAAATCTACCGCTTAAAAGCAAACCCCGCCCAAACAGCAACCAACCCAAGCAAAACCGGCACCGCAACCTTAGCACTCGCCATCCAAAGCAACCGAATCCTAGCCTTAGCCTCCTGATCATGCGATTTCGAATGATTATCCCTGGGAAACGGCACATCCGGGACCCCAACTTCCAAAAACCGACAAAGCGGCTCCCAGCCATCCCCAATGCGATACTCGAGCCGTCTCTCAGCGGGGACCGCAGCCCTAACATCCCGATAATACTTCTCATGCACATCTCTCGCGCGGGCCCGGATCCCCGCATACGAATCCGCGCCGAAGAATCCAAAATGAATCTTCCGCATAGCCTGCACGGCGGGGATACCCATGAAATACAGGCCCAAAAACCCGTTAATCGTCGCCATGGGTTGTAACAAGACACGGTCCAGAATCTCGGTTTGGAAACTTGGCCACCAGCTTTCGAAATCGCGCTGTACAATGACGACTTTTGCGTCTGGGTATGCGTTTATGAGTTCTAGTGCGAAGGGTGAGGCGAGGTCTGTTACGGCTTCGTAGTTGTTTGCCCAGAGATTATCCCAGTCTTTGCGTGTGAAGCGGGCTCGGGGCTTGGCGCCGGCTGCTACTGAGGGCCAGGTTGCTTCTGCGGCTTGTTCGAGGCTGGCCCATGGTGTTTCTGTTACTGGTTCTAGGAGGCCGTGGTGTGTTTTGAAGCCGAGGATTTGGTAGGCTAGGGCCATGGATTTTGTGGCACTCCGGAAGAGGCCCGCGTTGATTATCAGGAGGCCTTTGTCTTCATTTGTTGGGTTTGGTGGTGGGTCGGTTAGGGTCATATTGGCGTGGGATCTTGTTGCAGTAGATTTGCAGTAGATTCTATTTAGATCGGGTGAAAAGGCCTGGATTGTTCTTGGGGTTGTTTCTTGTGGGGGATGTGCAGGTTAGGTTGGACTTTTTCGTCGATGAGTTGCAGGGGTAAGCATCGTCATTGAGATGCCGGTGCTTGGGCTAGTGCTTACATGTGGGTTCAGCTGAAAAGGCCCATATACCACCCATAGAGAAACACATAAGACCCCCACAGAATCGAAATCAGATAAGGCTAGACTGATTATGCAAATCTAGAAGGGATAGGTTAGCGTTCAAGTTCTCAAGACTCTGCCGTCTTGGCTGTTGATCACAGGAAAAATGGACCTATCGAGTTTGTGGTCGAGATGTTGGATTAGAACTTGAACAGGTTGAGCTTGAGAATTTGATCCATGGATCTTGGCATGTGGTAACGAGCGCGGCTTTAAGAATAATCAATTGATGTATTACTACTACTAACTAGTATGTATAGGAACTTGAATGCTCCTGAGGGCCACTAATAGACGCAGCCAAGCAGCACTCAGATCCTCTTCTCCCGTCCACTTCAGTAAGATGCCAGGGTTATCCTGCGAGGTCTATCGCGAAGTGCGATACCAGTTCTCCACTGGATCTCCGAGGCACTCGCCAACAGTCACAGCTGTCAAAGTCAGTCCTATGTTCTCGTCAAAGTAGAAAAAAAAAGCAATGGAAGAAACTATACCTCTCAATCCCCTCGCCTTGAGTTCTTCCAGCATATCCTCCACCAGCACCTCGACGGTATTATAATGAGTATCATGAGCCAACGAGATCGAACCACCCGCATCAAGCTCAACCTTGAATTTCTCGAAACTCTTCCAAATGAGGTTCGCATCATCATTCTCGTAATCCTTGGTATCGATGCTCGCGCCAATGACATGGTATTCCAATTCAGACATGACGCCGAGAATCACATCGTTGGAGATGAGGTAGGGGAGACGCATGTAGAAAGGGAAGTATCCCAAGATTTGCACGAATTCGTCCTCGAGAAGGGTCATTTGAGAAACGATGGCATCGTGGTCAAGTTGGTCAAGGTATGGATGGCTCCAGCTGAAGCAATTATTAGAAAAGGATCACGGGAATTGAGATCAGACTGAAGAGAGGAGGCAAAGCAACGTACGTGTGAGAACCGAGCTGGTGACCTTCTGAAGCGGCACGTTGAAGAACATCTGGGTAGGACTCTATGCTACCCATGTTAATGCCGTTGAGGAAGAAGGTTGCCGTAGCATCGTGCTCAGCAAGGATGTCCAATAGTTTATGAGTATAGATGTAAGGGCCGTCGTCGAATGTCAGGGCAACTGTGCCTGAGACCACACAATGGTCGATCACAGAGCCGAACGGCTGGGTTGTTTGACGAGGGAAGACTTGAATCGGGGTAGCCGATGATAAGGAAGTCATCAAAGGAAGGACGGTGGCCAGAAGTGTAAGTGGCCGCATGATGATAGTAGGGGCGAGAGAGTATGACATTGTCAATACTAGTATAGAGACAAAGGAAGAGGATACAAAGGATAGCCCTGTTAGTAAATGAGTCAATGAGCGTGAGCTGGGCGACAGCTTTATAAGATTGGGGGGAGAGAGGAAAGAGCCCGAAGAAGTATCGTGGAAATGAAGATCAATAATGATGAAGCCAAGCCAAGTCGATAGGAAGCAAACACTCGGCCAACATCGAGATTGACGGCAGATACGAGGGAAGTGCAGCCACCATGTGAGTAGCGTGCTTGCCACGAGAATGGAATGCAGGGATTTATATGCAGGCAAGATTAACATTGAAGAGAGTCGTCCATTGAGAGTAACAGAAGCAAGCCACCCCCAAGATTAGGATCGGAATGGTCGGGAATTTCAGGTATGAATACATCTGGAGCCAAGGTATCAAAAACAACAAAAAACTAGAGTAAAACACGGTCTTCCTCCCGATGATCGAGAGGGGAGACAGAAAGGCGAATGCCACAAGTAGTTTCTCCCTCCCCTGTATACATGGTGTACATGGTATACATTGTAGTAAAATAGCATAGCAGTAGTTAGTCAAGTAGTCCGATCCCTCTCAACCCTTGCGGCTGTACTTCTTCATAGACTTGCGCTGGCCCTTCTGGCTCTCGCGTTCCAGGAACTTGCGCTGCTCTTCGGCAGTCATGCCACGCAGGATACGCTCACGCTCCTCCTTCTTAACCTTCTCGGCGGCCAGCTTGCGCTCCTCGGCCTTCTCTTCCTCTTCAACGCGGCGGAGCTTCTTGATCTCCTCATCGCGGACATTGCGGATCTTGCGCATGACCTCACCACGCCAGTGAGCCACCTGCACGAGTCGGTCGGTGAGACGCAAGTACTGGTTGAAAAGAGGCAGAGTGGAGGAGTAATCAGAGGTAATGTTAACGGACAACTCGATACGCTTCTTGGGGGCGGTTTCATCAATCCTGCGGGGTAAAATTGTTAGCCTATGAAGTTGTCAAAACATAGCATTTCGTCTTTAGCTTACTTGGTAGGCTTGTCAACGGGTTGGTCAGTAATGATCAGGTACTCAAAGTCGTTGCCCGCCTTCTCAATAGCTTGAGCCAAGTCCGCGGTGAGGAGGTTCTCGGTAACCTCGGCGCTCTCGGACATCACAGTCACCCAAGATGGGAGCTTGGGGTGATCCTTGGAGAAGGTCATAGAGGCATCGTAGCGATCAGTGCGGAACTTGCCCATGTGGCTCTTGTGCACAACAGCCCAGATAAATCCATCATAGGTAGACTGGTTGACCTTCAGCGAAGAAGTCTCCCTGTTAAAGACCGGAACCAGATCCTTCTCCTTGCCATCGAAAGCGTACATGACAGCCTCGTATTTCTGAGTAGGAGCCTCCCAGCTCTCGAAGAAGAAGCTGAACACATACTCCATAATATAGGTAACGGGGTTGTAGCGCTTGGGCAGCTTCAGCGAGATATCCAGGAAGGCAATGTTCTGACGACCGGTAGCGTAGGCGGAGAACTCATTGGCGGCCTTCTCCTTCAACAGGCTCTCGGGATTGCTCAGCTCGACAGTCACGGAGCCAGTCTCAGACTCGGGATCGGAACGCGGGACGCCATCGAAGCCGACAACGGAGAATTCCTTTTGCAGAGCAGGGATGTGAGCCTGCGCCCACTCACGAGCCTTGCGCCGGTTCTTCTTTGTACCCCAGACATGGACGAGGACGAGAACCAGGATGAAAGGCATGATCATCGCCTCCTGCATGAAGTCCTTGGGCGAGGTGCGCTCCCAGATCCGGTACCATTTTGTGTAAGGGACAGCACCGGCCGTGCTGAAGGCAGGAACGGTGGTTGTATCGGCGACCAGTGATGCGGGCGATGGGTTCGGGGCCTCGACGAAGTCGGCGAAGTCTTGATGATTCATTAGAGTTTGGCGCGATGGTGGTGGTGGTGGTGGTGGTGGTGGTGCAAGTATTTGCAATTGCGCAATTGGATAGGACTGTGCTTACCATCATCAGGGTTGGCAGCCCCGGGGGAACCAAAGACGTTCTTGAACACGCCCGCCATGATTGATACTGAGGAGGTGGAGAAGGATGATGTGGAAGGGAAAGGAGGTTGAGAGAAGCGAAGGTTCCAGTTGAGAGGTGCCAGTGCGGAGCTAAGCTGTCCTGGCCTTAGCGGCCCCCACGACTTTTCTCCAGTTTTTTTTTTGCCGCTCGAACAGCACCAGCACTGCCAGTGGGTGCTACTGGCAGTGGATTATACTACACTCTGCCTACTACCAATGTAGATATGTACCTATGTATACTCCCGAGTTCGGTGCTGTATTACAATTAAAGCAGAAAATAGAATGAGTCAATGTCCATCCGATTCCAATATGTATGTAGTATATACCCATTCCCAATTGACCCCCAGTTCCCAAAGATAATACAAAGATTACTCGACTGAGCGTGGTATCCCAAAAAATATAAGCAGAAAAAAAACCAGAGAAGACAAAAGAAACCCTAGAAGATTGGAAGGAGACGCCCAAAAAACTTCAAGAAACCCATGATTTTTGTACAATCCCGCTCCCAAACAAGAAAATGAAAAGAAATTAACCAGAAACAGAGAAGAGTCAGAACAAAATATGAAAGGGTGAATAAAAAGTCGTAACGGTCATGAAGAGTTCGAGAACTTGCTCGAAAGGAGAAGAGAATTGGTGAAAACAAAGTGTCTTGCACTTTAGTGGCCATAGGCCGGGGGTGGTGTATCATCTTGAGCGCGGCTCCAGAAAGGGCTACACGCGCTGTTAGGTGCGAACTTTTCTTCCCGAATGCGACGAGCGATCTCTCCAGCCAGTCGCTCAACTAGCACCGGGTCAACAGATTCGCCTGAAGGTTCCTCCTTGTTGAGAGGAAGAATGGTGGCGGGCAGTGGCGGGCGA
>KB644853.1:169245-359282 GCA_000347475.1 Penicillium paxilli ATCC 26601
CGAGCCAGAGGAGGGGCCCGCCTCAGCTTTTTCGTGGCGGCCACGCATAGTCGCACGGGGGGTTGCATCCACATCCTCAGCCCTCGAAGCGCGAACGGTCTCCGTAGAATAAGATAGATCACGGTCTTCCTTCTCTAGCGTATTGCGGCGGAACGAATGGGACGGGCGAGAAATGCTCATGCGGTGGCGCTCGGGGATCGATGGAAGGTGGAAATCGGACTCTGGTGACAACGGTGGTGTAACTGGGTCATCGGCCTGTTCATTGAGAGCAGGCAATGGTGCGGAGCAGATTGACGGAGCTTCGGTGGATTCTCTGAAGGAGCTATCGTCGCTGACACTCATGGCGTCATCGGTGGTCTTGGGGCGACGCAAGTCGACCACTCGCTTCTTGCGCTTCCGTGAGTGGGCTTTCGAATGACGCCCAGTGCCGACATTCAACCCGTAGCTGGTAAAGGAGTGGCCTCCGAGGGATGGTCGACTTTGCGCAGAAACATTGCTCGAGGTTTCGTGGAGGGATGATGCCAGACTGCCAACGTGGGAATGTGTTCGGGAGAGGGCGGGGCTGAGAGGTGAAATCACGCTTCCTGGGGTTTCACTAGGATCGGCCGGGGATGTCCATGCGCGATATACAACTTCTTGGATAGAGGGAGTGAATAGCGAGAGGGTGCGTTGGGAATCCGTGAGGGCGGCGAGGCGAAGCAAGTTCTTTTGTGAAAAGAGAGAATGTGTCTCCACCGAGGAGTCCAACGACAAGGACGCAATCTCCGACTCGTTTAACGCGTTTCCGAGAGAATCGACAGGGTCTTGTGGGGGACTGGCCAAGGGATCCTGACCGGGTCCCTCACTTGTCGCTGCTTCGGTGTTGTCTGTTTCGTTTTGGTTCTCCTCGCCGCTGCGATATTCGGGGACCCAGAGGCGCAATGAGAGACGGTGGATAATCGCTGGCAGCTCGTCCATGAAGAGAATACGCAGCTGGGCTTCGATCTCTTTTTGAAGAAAGTCGCGCACAAACGGGATAGAATCGAAGGTGGAGGATACCTTAAGCGACTCGAGCGGATCGTTGCGGAAGACGACAGTGATTCCTTTTTGTTTCGAAAATACGAGAATCACGAAGCCGGAGAGTTTGAAGTCGGAAAGGGTGATTTGGAGAGGGATGGTGAGTGGAGTTCTATAGTGCGACAGACGGTTAGCTCACGCGATCAAGAGTCCTTGTCGACGGCGCATGCGCTGAGCAGCGAAAATAAAAAGAATGGGAAAAAGGCAGAAATAAAGCATTTGGGGTATCAACATACGCAGCAGCAAGTGGTTGCGGCGAAGCAAAAGCAGGTCTTGTAAGTAGAAATGTATTGAGAGGGTTGGCTTGGACGCGAGTCTTCAGGGTCAAAAAGGCATCGCCGGAATAGGACATTTTGAAGATTCCGCGAAAGCGATCCTCCGCTAAATCGCCGATCTCCAAAATCTCCAGGTTAGGAGGCATAGAACCCAGATTTAACTCGGTCACAATAATGTCGTCGACGATGATGGGCGGTTTGGGGGATTTATTGAGGGCGGCCGTAAGTAGTTCTTGGGCGCGAGTGTAAAAACTCGCGTCCGCCATTAATGGCGACCAGTTGAAGTTGAACGCCATGCCCGAGCATTGAGAGGGAGAGAGGGAAAGGAGAAAGAGACAAAAGTAATAGTAAAGATAGATTAAAAGTCGAACAGAAAGAGTCCGAGATGAGGACTGGGAGAATCAAGCGAGGAGGAGGGGGGGCAAAAGGGGAGAAGAAGCGAAAGAAAGAAAAAAAGAGGACTGAGCCACTCCCGAGGCAGTCACAGTCACAGTCACCTGCTCAGAGCAACTTCAACTACAACTCGACTTTTATTTACTACTTGATACTCTCCATATTCTATTCTCTCCTCTTATTTTATTACACTCTTCACGGTATACTCTTTTATACTCTTCAATCTTGTTCTAATCATTCATTCACTACTCCATATTCTATATTCTATTCTCTACTCCCCCCGACGTCACTCCCGGCTCTTGCATCACTCCACCCTTCCGACCAGCCCCGAAGGCATTCCCACTTAGAGCGATTATCGGCCATTCACGTTGCGCCCGAACGCCGGTGATGCGCCGCTGCTGCATAAGTGCCAAAACTGCTTAACACCAGCCCACTTCCTCTTTATGTCCACTTTGTTCGATAAGAAAGTGCCGGGGGCTGGACGCGTCGACCGAATAACTGAGGGTGATTCTCTATCTCCGTCTCCCCGTGCTTGGCTGCTTGGCCTCGTGTATCCAGTACTTGCTTCCTCCCGTACTTACTGCCCCGTGCACTGTCAAAACACCGGGCCACAAAGGGCTGCCTCCTTGCCGATCACTGGGATCATCCGCGTCCAGCCCTCACATCGTGTCTCATCATGGCGGGGGTACTCTCTGGCCTTGGTCTCTCTGGTTTCCCTGGTCTGATTGGCCCACGCACTCATTGATGCACGTTGGACACTCACTTTCTGCCGTCACGCGAGCAGGAGTTGGCAATGACGATGGAGCCCCATCGACGAAAATGGTATCAATGCGACGTCGCAGATACAGTGGAGAACTCCCTACAAGAGAAACTGGATGAAGAGAGAAATCTCTTCTTCTACTAATATTTGTACTAGACTGTTAGATCCTTTTCACTAGAAACATTGTCAAGGAATACTCAAACGTAGATCATCTATACGATCGATGCAGGTCTAGATCTACACGGCAGTATCATCATGATCCCGCCATCCCCTGGAACCAGGTGGGTCCACCAAAACAAAGACAACAGAACTTGAAGTAGAACTTGAAAAAGCAAGGAATATTTTTATTCAAATTGGAGAAAGCATAATTTCAAATAAAAAAAACCCCCCAGAGACTCTTGAAACAAACACCATTTAGTAGCAGATACCAGTATAACATCTGTATCATCCGCTTCATCCTAACTCGAAATCTCCAGCATCGCGATAGCCTCCTCCAACGCCCGCAATCTCGCCTCAACATCCAACCGCCTCTTCTCCACCACCCCAATAGCTTCACTAACATCCTTACCCAATACTCTACTCAACTCCGCCATACTTGCATCAACCTCGCCCTGGTCCTTCTTTGCTTCAATTAACTTCATCCCTAACTTTTCAGCTTCCTTCCCAGCATCTAGATCATACTTCCGAACATCAAGAAAGACATTCGCACCTGCAGAAACAGGAAATACAGCAAAGCCCGACGGACTACGCTCTCCAACATCCAAAATTGAAATCGTGATTTCCGATCCCTTGGCACAGAGTGATCTAATGGCAGATAGCTGGGCAGACACGGTATCACGCGCTCTTGCGTTCAGTGGCCCGATTTGCAAAATGCCCAGGTCCCTCACTTTATAGTCTGCAAGCAGTGATCGGATTCCTCTTGAACAGCCCATGACTAGTTCGTATGCAGTGATTGAATCAGGATCATCCAGACTAGAGTCATACTCCGGGTACAGCGCAATCGTGATAGACTGCGTCTCATCGCCCGGGCGACGTGGTAGTCGTTGCCAAAGTTCTTCTGTGAGGAAGGGCATGAATGGAGATAAGAGACGAAGTCCTGTCTCTAGCGTTGTGTATAGTGTATCCTTTGCCGATCGTGCTTCTTCAGGTGTCCCGTCTGAGATGATACCCTTAGAATTCTCAATGTAGATGTCGAAGAGATCGTCCCAAAGGAATCGATAAATGATCTCTGTAGAGCGGGCGAATTCTCGCTCTTCCAGAGCCTCGTTTATCTTCTTTGCTGCTGTGTTCATCTTCGTCAGGATCCATTTCTCTGCAAGGCTTTCTTTCCCCGTTAGCTCGCTGCTGACTCGGGGGATGAAGTCGCTTCCCAGCTTGCCCAGGACATATTTCGCTGCTTGGTAGATCTTGTTACAGAATTTCCGGTAGCTCTGCATTGTCTGCACATCGAAGTTGATATCAGTGCCAGATGCTTGGGTATAGTGAACCAGCGAGAATCGCAGTGCATCGGCTCCCACCTCCGGGATGCCCTTTGGAAATGCCTTTTTTTGATATCGCTCGGCATTCTTGACTTCACTCTGAGCAAGATTACCCTCCAGCAGCTTTTTGTTGAGGTCTTCTAGACTTATCCCATCCATTATGTCTTTCGGGTCGATGACATTCCCCAATGATTTGGACATTTTTCGACCGTCACTATCCCTGATGAGACCGTGGCAGAAGACCTCCTTGAACGGTATTTTCCCGGTCAATTTGAGTGAGAACATTATCATCCGACTGACCCAGAATGGGAGAATATCCCAGCCAGTCTCCATGGTCGTGTTTGGGAAATAATTTTCTAGATCCGCTGTCTGATCCGGCCACCCAAGAGTACTGAATGGCCAAAGTCCAGAACTGAACCAAGTATCCAAAACATCCTCATCCCGCTTGATAGTGACTTTCTTACCGGGAAACTTGGCTTCGGCCTTGGTGTGAGCTTCTTGTTCGGTTCTGCCGCAGACCCAATACTCATCATTGGCATCATCGGCTTGGCCCTCACCCTCGACAGTAACAAAGTATGCCGGGATCTGATGACCCCACCAGAGTTGTCTTGATAGACACCAATCCTGAAGATTCCGCATCCATTGCATGTATTGTCGCTTCTGAGCCTCCGGTCGAATGATAAGCTCACCCTTATCAACAACTTCAATAGCAGGCTTTGCCAAGGGTTCCATCTTCATCCACCACTGTGGTTTCAGCAATGGCTCAATGACATCCCCTGATCTACTACAGATCGGGACAATCATCTTATTCGGCTCTTGTTTCGTGAAGAGACCGAGCCTTTTGAGTTCCGCAATAACCTTATACCTGGCATCAAATCGCCTTTCTCCAGCAAAGGGACCTGCATTCTCATTTAAAGTCCCATCTTCGTTGAGGATATTGATGAATGGCAAGTTATGCTTTTTGGCCAAGTTGAAGTCATTGTGATCGTGCGCAGGTGTAAGCTTAACAGCGCCGGTCCCGTACTCTCTCTCGACGTACTCGTCGCTGATGATCTTGAGCTTCCTATTGGGTATGATCGGATGCTGCGCCATCTTTCCAATGAAACTCTTATACCTTTCATCCTGGGGATGCACTGCAATACCGGTATCACCTAGTATCGTTTCCGGTCTGGTAGTTGCAACCTCAATAGTTTCATCCGACCCGTCGATTCGGTATTTGAAATAGGTCAGAGTTCCAAATTCAATTTTCCTTTCATAGCCAGGAACAGTGAGTTTCGTCGATCCTTCGAGCTCAATCTGGTCAACCTCAAGAGTAGATAAGGCTGTAGATAGACGACAAGACCAATGCACAAGCCTATTCGCTCGATAAATCAGCCCATCGGAATGTAACTTGACAAACGTCTCCGTAACGGCCTTCGAGAGCTGCGGGCTCATCGTGAACGCTTCTCGGGACCAGTCGACAGAAACGCCAAGTCTGCGAGTCGTCTTGTTGATCTCTCTATGATAATCCTCCTTCCAGTCCTGGCATAATTGGACAAACTCATCCCGGGTGAAATCCTGTCTCTTCGACTTGCCGTTGATCGGCTGTTTCGCAAGCCTCTTCTCGACAACGGCTTGCGTTGCGATTCCAGCATGATCACAACCAGGTATATATAAAGTCGAAAACTGTCGCATGCGATGCCATCGGATCAGGGTGTCTTCCAGCGAAAGTGCAAGGGCGTGTCCGATGTGTAGCTTTCCAGTGACCTATAGTTTGGGCAAATATCAGCATGCGACTTCACTTTCCACGAGTCACTCAATTCTTACATTCGGAGGTGGTATAGCAATGACGTATTTCCCCTTTGGCTTGAGAGAGCCATCATGTTCTGTCCGTGGCTTGAATAACCCCTGTTCCTCCCAGTAGCTATACCATGCAGACTCAACGACATCCGGTACATAAGCCTTCAAGAAATCATTTTCAAGGGACTTCAAATTCTTCTTTTGTCCCGTAGGAGTATCATCGATCCAATCCTTTCCATTCACAGCAATGAGGTCTAGTTTCCTCGGCTTCTTTTCCTTTGGGTAGGCCTGAGCTTGCTGGTGCTGTGCTTGTCGTTCTTGCTTTTTGGCAAATTTCTCGAGCTTGAGGCGTTGTTTCTCGCTCATTTTCTTTTCTGGGGCTTGTGTAGACGCCATTGATGATACAGGCTATAGTAGCCTTAGAGTGTATTGATAACAAGAGGATTGCTCAGATAGTATTCAGGAAGAATGCGCAAGCAAGGGTATTAAAGAGATGACTTGTGGTAGTAGTGAGTCACATCTGACGTGGGTCCATATGATTCAGATCCAATACATGTAGCACTCGAGTAGGGCGCTCTAAGGCGCCCAGTATACAAGGCAAGGCTGTGTGATGCATATTATGTATCGCAATGGCGAAATTCAGGATCTACATGAGTAGGCGGGCATCCGCATTGTGAACTGGTGGTGATCTTTAACCAGTGGTGGCTTCCTGGTCTCCAAAAGAGGGGCCGTCCCCACCTAACCAGAACTGTATGACTACCCTGTAGTTAGTCACAAATTGTCGGGACTGGCATATGGCTATTCTAAGGCTTATTTTGAGTTTCTGATTACTATTCGGCACTATTATAATTAAATAGACGAGGAAAACTCAGATCGAGAACTTGAATTCGACCATTCAATCTTTTAGTGGTACTATGTTAACATGGATCGTTGGTGAGAGATACTGGCACTTTCAGCAAGCCAGTGCGATATAGTCTTTCGCCACTTGATATTATCACTACTACTATTCATCTTACTATCTGTAAATTCATTATTTACTGGGTGACCCATTCCTTTTCTCTCAAGCTCTTATGGCTATGGCTCGCATCTCTATAATACTAATACTAGATATCAACAATATGAGGGCCTATTGCCCAACAAGACTCCGCTCGAATAATGGAATGGATCATTGACCTTGAACCAACTGACCGTTCGAGACAGCAAACATACTATTCCACTAATTCCAATTCAATCTCCTGGCGATCAACTTAACAGCATAGACAAGTCCCAGCAAGACCGGTACCTCAATCAGTGGCCCAACGGTCGAAGCAAGTGCCTGGTTACTGTCTGTCCCAAAGGTAGCAACCGCAACGGCAATCGCCAACTCGAAGTTATTACTGGCAGCGGTAAAAGCTTGTGTAGCCGCGAGCTTGTACCCAAAGCCCAATCTGTACGCAACCAACAACGTCAAGAAGAATATAACCGCGAAATAAACAATGAGAGGGGCGGCCACCCGAATCACAGAGACAATCTGGTGAACAACATGGCGACCTTGAGACGCAAACAACACCAATATCGTGAACAAGAGGCCAATGAGAGACCAAGGGCTTGCCCATTTTAGGAAGACCTCATCATACCATCGCGGACTTGTTACCCAGCGAAGAGTAAAGCGTGTGAGGATTGCTGCGCCTAGCGGAATGCCGAGGAAGACGGCGACACTTTTCGCGGCAGTAGAGTATTCAAAGGCTATATTATCACCGCTGATGACTTGAATGAAGAAGACGCCCATAGGTGCAAATAACACCATTTGGAGAAGGGAGTTCACAGCGACGAGGATAGCGCAGTATTCGTTATCGCCGCCTGCCAGACCTGTCCAGATCAAAACCTAAGACTCTGTTAGTATCGCAAAGCCTAAACACAACGGGCTGTCCGTATTTGCCGCTGAGTCAGGAGGATAAGTGTGCTCTTACCATAGCAATGCATCGTGCCAGTCCGACCAGAATCAGTCCCTGGCGTAGTTCGGGTTCGTCTGGAAGGAAAGCCCAGGACAACGCCAACTAGAGTGTTTTGCGTTAGTTTCCGAGTTAGATAGAAAGTAGAAACCTCAGAGCCTTACCATAAAGAACGGGGCAATAATCCAATTGACAAAAATACTGAACCCAATCTGAATCCATATCTGACGGGTTTTGAAAACATGATGCAAGCTTTCATAGCGCACTTTGCAGAGAATTGGATACATCATTACAAGCAGGCCAACGGCTATGAATCTGTATTAGCATATTGAAGAACAAAATCCATAGAAACCAACTTTGAGCCCTTACCTATAGGAACCGAAACACCGACAAACTTGCCCCTTTGTAAAGCAGGACCAGTACTTGGCACAAAATTCCCCAAAATAATGCCAATCGCCATGGCTAGGAAAATCCATACCGCGAGGAACCGGTCCAACAGACCAAGATTTTTGAAGGCAGAATTTATTTGCGGCGGTTCTGACTGGCCTTCTTGTTTTTCTATGTCGTTCAAGTTGGGAGTGGACGGAGCCTGGGCGGCCGCGTCCGATGGAGGATCAATTCCGGTCATCTCTAGATGTTGAGATTGTTCCGAATTCGACTAAAGGCAAATACTGAAGTTCTTGGTGAGATTGATTTGGTGAGTGTGTAATAATTCAAAGATAGTATCATACCAATTTTCGAGGTGGATGTTTATATAGACATTGAGTTGACAGAAGACAAGGTGATCCTTTTGCATCATGATCTGAATGTCATCGGCCGATGTTGATTGGTCAACGCTTCACTCTAGTCGCTGCAAGGTTAGGATCAGTAAGTGGTAGGTAGCCAATCAGAACGCGCCAGTGACTCACTAGAAACAAATAGTATTAGATCGTACTACCTTGAGGCACCTTACGGAAGTGTTTACCATTATTAACTAGTACTACTAGTAGCTACTAGAAGCCTGCTGTCAAAAGATTCTTGGACCAGATGGGGAATACTAGTATCAGGATTTTAACTTTCGGGCTGGGAACCTGAAGGGCAAAAGAGACACATCCACTGAGTTTGACAGATTGCAGCAAACTCGAAAACATCCTCTATTAGCACTACTCTTACTGAGAAGGAAGTTTAGATATCCTACAGCACTTGAGTAAATTGAACTTGAAGGCCAAAATTGAACTAGTATTCACAGTGCTGGTGTATTGAAGTGAGGTACTACCTAGGTAACAGTGCATCGATAGTATACTAAAAAATCATAGTCTAGTAATTTTTCAAAGCCACACCAGTGTATTAATCCACCCAGGTATGCCACAACTACTCCAGGACTACCACCAGTGGTATCAAGTTAAAGTTGTGTCGCTCGTGCCAGCCTCAGCTTCTCTTCCTTAGCCCTTTTCTCTTCCCGCTCACTGAACCGATCACCAAAAAGTTCCAAGTGAGGCCGCATAAGAAAGGTGTACTTTACAAACTCCTCCATGCAATCCACCAGTCGATCTCGGTTGCCACTAGGCATAAGTCTCTGATCTCCCGGTTGACCTTCATCGGGGAATTGTGTATATGCTTTCGGGATCGAAGATTGATTTGGAATGGTGAACATACGCATCCACCGCCCAAGAAGACGTAGAGAATTGACTGCGTTGAACGATTGCGAGCCCCCGCACACCTGTGCGATAGCGAGGGTCCGGCCCTGCGTTGGACGCACACTCCCAGTAGACAGCGGAATCCAGTCTATTTGGTTTTTGAACACAGCGGTCTGGATGGTCAGTAATGAGAAATCATACATGAGAAGTTGCAGTGAAGAAGAGAAGTGCTTACAAGATTCCCATGTTGCTCGGGAGATACCCAGACATGTCCATCGCTCCATTTACTGAGCTCTCGGAGCTCCTGGACCTTGTGATGGCCGTGCTCGGTATCATTCTTCACTGGCAAACCCTCCGGATCAAACACACGCACGTCACATCCCAAACGAAAGAGAATCCTGCTGGCTTCTAGCGCCACTAGGCGAGAGTAGGATCGTCGACGTAAACTACCGTACAACACCAGCACCTTTAGTCGATTACCTGTTTGCAGTTCTTGCGCTGCGAGGTCCATAGCGGTTGTCAACTCCAAGGTACTAATCCAGTCCTCGGCCGCGTCGTCGAGGATGAAAGGGCGATATTTTCGACGGATCTCGGCGTCATCCTCACTCTTTGGTATGGCCAGAGATGGGTGTCCTTCATGTCTACTGACAGAGTCCGGAACAGTTGGCGGCTGGGCAACCGTGGAAAGTGTCATGGTGGTGTATCTAGATGGCGACAGACTAGCTGTTGAGCCGCTAACCGGGGTAATTTTGCGTGCTAAGGGGATTCGAAAGCGGGCAATCATCGGATCTGAGCCAGTATCAAGCAGTTTTCAGCGAAAGTAATTTTGAAGAACAGATATCTTATTTATCTTTTTAGATGGCCAGATCGGGGCAACGCGGCGAGTAGGATGTCACTGGCAGATGCTGATTGGCTGAAGGAGAGAAGTAAGTTTCCCAAATAGGCCAAGCGCACTTTTGTAAGCTTTGCTTATGTAACTTTTCCATTGACTCTCCTTCCCCGTTCTGCAGATCATCGATTCTCGATTGGCATTGCCCAATCGCCACAGCACACTTTACGGAAATCTCAAAATAATAATAGCAAAGATGAGGACCAGAACAAAAACCTCAGCTGAGCAGTCGAGTAATATGAAGGTGGGTCAAATTGCAAGAGGCAATACATGCGATCCAGCGCCATCTTCGGGAACTGACTATACCCAGACTGATCAAATTTCGTCATCAGTACGAATTCGCGATAACCAACGGCGTTCGCGTGCACGGCGCAAAGAATATATCCAAGATCTTGAGAACCGTCTACAGAAATTTCAGACCGAGGGTATCAACGCGACACGAGAGGTGCAAGAGGCGGGGCGTAAGGTGGCAATAGAGAACAGTCTTCTCCGTTCGCTACTCACCCTGCATGGCGTGTCTGATCAGAAAGTTGAAGAATATTTGAAAGAGCATACATCGCATATTTCTATTCTCACATCTCGCTCGGAAGATGTGCCAAAAACGCGATCGCAATCTTGGCAACCCCTCAGATCGAATACAGTGGATTCCGGGACACCGAGTCCATCAAATCATGAGCACAACGACTCATTGCCCGAGAAAAATGCTACAGAACCTACGGAGCTTACTCCATCGGCCTCAAACTTGAGTCCAATTATGTACCAACAGGTTCCTGCATCAGTCAGCCGAATTTCCAATGAGAATCCAGAGCTAAGCCCGCCGTTCGATCATTTTCTTCCCGATACGTCAACGCTACAGCCACTCAACCGGCACCAGGATTCCAGGCGATTTGGACAATGTACGCCGTGCGAAACTGCAGCAGATATAATTCAATCTGCGCGGAACTACTCCGACATACAGGATGTGCGGTCTGAATTAGGGTGTCAGTCCAGCGCCACTTGTATGGTAAAGAACATGGACATCTTCCAGCTGCTTAATTAATGATCGTACGAAAAGATATTCAGTTGGCATTGAATTGGACTAGTTAAATTGTCAAGTTCTTGATCATACTCATTCTCAACAACGGGACTGCGATTGTTCGAGTCATGCACCGCAAGAGCGTTCTCACAAAACCGGATTCAACTAGCTTCTTCATAGAATTTATGAAGCGATATTCCAAGCCTAGGCTTTGATAGCGTAGATCTGGAATGAGCCTGGAGATATTGTCAGCAAAGTGGTCAACATTAAGTCATGATGGATGGTAATAACTGACCGACCCATAAATTGAAATCCAAATCCGCAATTTCATTTGGAGTCCCCTTGCGCGAATCCCCACTGCCACAGCACGAGCTCTGTGGCAAATACGAAGACTGTTTGTAAAGATTCAGATCTGACTTCGTGTCAACAACGAGAACGCCTACCAGCAAATTAATACACAAGACTCTCAAGTGCCCTTAATAGCGGCATACGTACCCTCGAATCCGGTCTGCTCAAGATACCCCTCATACCGCGCGATCTCGCTCGCACCGGCAACACACCCAACATACAGCGCCATGTTCTTAGTTATCTCATCTGGAAGCGGCTTTCGAGCGAGAATATCACTGATGGCAACTCTTCCGCCCGGCTTAAGTAGGCGAGCAATCTCTTTAAAGACGGCTGGTTTGTCGGTGGCCGGGACAAGGTTGATAACGCAGTTACTAATGATGCAATCGACGCTGGAATCTGGCAGCGGCACAGCATCAATGGTTGCTTCAATAAATCTGGCGTTGGAGAGTCCGGATTTCTGCGTATTTTTCTCCGCAAGTTCGATCATGCTCTGTGTTTACTGTCAATCCTTGTCTATGGAAAAAGAAGAACTCGAGCTCGAGCTCGAATCACGCACCTTTGTCATATCAACACCGATTGCCTGTCCACTGGCCCCGACTTTACGGGCCGCCAGGAGGACATCAATGCCGCTACCGCTACCAAGGTCCAGAATAGACTCTCCCTACATAGCCCTCAAAGGTTAGCTTTTACCAATCGTCACCGTTAAGTGAAGATATCAGTCAAGCAACACACCTCTTTCAAATTGGCAAATCCCACTGGATTCCCGCAGCTCAATCCGAGATTCGTCTTCTCTGGGAGCGAACTGAGATCATCCGCACTGTAGCCAAAGGCCTTGGCGATCTGCTCTTCTTTCTCGTGTTGCTGAGTGGTGTCACTCTGCTTAGCGATGTCGCCGTAGCGTGACTGGACAAGTTTGTAGGTATCGTTGGACATTTTGTGAGATCTTGAGATCTCAGTAACTTTATCAAGCCTCAAAGGAGTATCGTCGATGATGTAGCGAATGAGTTTTGTGGCTGAGGCCGGTGGGATGATAACTTGGATTTTTCGAATGCAGACGGGGGATACGGGTGCTTTATCTTCACATACGGCGAAATGAGGTGCCGTTCTTATTAATTTCGGGCGGATTTCAACACCTAGTGGGCATTATAATAGATGTTTGTGACTGGGTTAAATTTTATAACTGGTATGTCACCGTCTACGACACGAGCTAAGACAATGAGACCGGGGATAGCTGGTATGTCTTCACACTCGGAGTGGATCCCGCTGATCTAGTAAGTACTAAGACCTGACTTGAACTATTGCGGCGGCCATAGATAGAATCGGTACTAGAAGATTGATGGTGTAAATAGCAAAGGAAATAGACACGAACTCGGTAACTGTACGTCCACAGTGGCCCGGACCGTCAGACAGGTGATGTTTACGACGGCCAATCATAGAAGATCAGTGACAGATTGCTAGTATCAGCCAATCAAAGTGAATTTATGACATGTTCCCTGCATTGCTATAGATTTGTGATTCGTAAGCGTGGAAATGCAGCAATTTCCGCCAAAATTTCGACCAATCATAGTGCCCCGGTGACATACCGATTGCCATAGATTTGCGGGTTCGGCATATGGCAATGTCAAAATAATCTCAGGCTTCCAAAGCGGCATCTCGTTCGCCTCATGATAAAGCAGGTTATCGGCTGTAAGTACAGATTTGCTAGCTGCAAAATGTTGAATCATAATTGATTGATGTGACAATTATTTCAACTCCAGCATGATACTACTAATAGCAGGTGCTATTCCAGGTGTGGTTTTGGATACGGTGCGACTTATGACATATGAAAGCCCTAAAACACTATTTTACTGTGGGCCAACGTGAGTACTCTAGACTATCTTAGCAAGCTACTGCATAAGAACGTTCTAGAGTCAAATTGGATCTGTTCAAGTTCTTTATACAAGGTTTTTGAAGCTAATACGAGGTACTATACTAGTATAAAGACCAAAGTCGGCTCCCCCTGTCTAGCATTCTACTGAGAGGAGCGCATCAAAATCCTTTCATCACAACGTTGTGATATCATCCAGACATCCATCCTCCATTCTTGACGACCCTCAAGCGCTGCTAGTACTAGTTTGAACTTGATACTTAGCTAATCTCAACCTCCCGATATCACTGGCACGTTCAAGAATCTATCCCAAAACTACCTTCTTATTGATCATTCAAGCGACATACGCCATGATCAACAAGCCCAGCGTCTTATTCGTCTGCATCCACAATGCCGGGCGCTCTCAAATGGCTGCAGGCTATCTGAGCCATCTTGCCGGTGACACCATTGAAGTTCGTTCTGCCGGTTCAGCTCCAGCCAAATCCATCAACTCCGTCGTCGTCAAGGCCATGCTCGAAGAGGGCATCGATATAAGCGACCAAAAGCCAAAGATCCTTACTACCGATGCGGTCCAAGTCAGTGACGTTGTTATCACCATGGGCTGTGGAGATGCTTGCCCCTTCTTCCCTGGAAAGCGATATCTCGATTGGAAACTTGATGATCCTGCGGGTGAAGGATTGGATGCTGTGCGGACTATCCGGCGGGATATTCGTCAGCGTATTGAGTGTCTTATTGCTGAATTTCAATGTTCGAGATCAAACTGATGCTAATTCAAAGGAGGAGAAACCATCGATGGCCGCAGTGGCGCATGGGTGAGGGCTGGAAGCTTCATCTTCTGTTTCTTAAATTTCCGAGTCATGTTTATTATAGATAAGTGAAACTATGATACAACCTTCTTTACATCAAATAGTATAGTAGCTAGTAGTGGTTCCGCTCCTCGAGATAGTAGTTAGTACATGCTGGTACTAGTAAGAGCACAGCGTATGGAGTAGATCTGGTAGCGAGACACCTTGTAGTAACTTGATGTATATCTACTATAGATTCTTTTGTGAGACTCAGGTTAACAACTTTGATGTCCCTACATAGTAGTAGTAGTACTTGTATAGTATGCTCAGAGCGAGTACCCAGTAATGACTCGGAAATTGAACTTAAAAAGCTCGGATCTCAGGCTTTCGAGAGCTTCTCATTAGCACTTATTATAGCCCTGGAGAATAATATTAAGTTCTCCCCCATATGACAGCCTTGGAGCTCCTCGAAGAGCTTGGCCGAAGAAGACCCTTGAATGGTTATAAGTATGAAGGTCCTAATACGGACCCTGCAACAGGAGGAGCATTCGCTCTCGGACGAGCTACCGAAAGAGAGCCAACAGCATGTCAGACATGGCTAGCCAAGTTTTTATTCGTCCAAATAGAGAAGTTAATACGTGTGCTCCCCACCCTAATTCCCAACATGGAGAGATCAGCAAAAGTTGGATTTGATCAAGGCTGACTGAATGTGGGGGTGGATGCCCCGTCACACTCAAGTTCTTGTCGCTCTCCAGTCACCCACGCTTTGCTAATAGCGAGAGACAGTGAAAATTTGTGGACTAAAAAGGTGACTCATACGTAGGGCTTGAAAGAAGTGCTAGCGGGAAGAGATGATCAAGCGTGTACAGATCATGATGGCGAATAGTAAGGTCATCCCGACTGTAACCTCGGAATAGCCTGGAGTGGGCCTAGGGAGACGCATTGATAACATTTGAATAACTGGTGACATATCACTTATACCAAATTGAACTAACGAATACACTATAGTACTAATAGCATTGGCAGTAAATTTCAATGATGATTCAAAGCCTAGTACTACTAGGCACATCCATTGAACTTAAAAAGGACTATTTTAAGTACTACTAGTACCTAGTATTCTTTAGTATTTCACTATGACTACCATAAAGTCTCAGCCAACTCCAGTAATTACAGTCCATTTCCAACTTGACTGTCACTACTACTGATCCGAGTTCAGGGACTCATTATGGCCATTCAAGAGTGCACTGCGAATCATGATATGATACTACAAAACAGTGATGCGGAATTAAAGCAAGACCTTGAATGTTATTGTCGAAGATCTCAAGATTCGCCATCAGAAAAGCCACCCGACGGAGGGTACAGCTGGATTTGCGTCGTTTCATGCTTTTTAGTTAACTGTTTTACCTGGGGTGTCGTCGCTGTAAGAAGTCCGAAGCACCTCAATTGATACGAGTATTCCAGGGCTCCGCTGAAAGTAGTACTATGCATTGCTGACTTTTGCAACCTTCCCAGAGCTATGGTGTCTACTTAGAGAGATACCTATCGGACTCCATTTTCCCTGAAGCTACACCACTTGATTATGCAATTATCGGCGGACTCAACTTTTCAATGGCTATGATTGTTGCACCGGCGGTCAACATAGTTTCTCGAAGATACAGTGTGCGGATCCCTATGCTTCTTGGCATAATGCTCTTGGCTATGGGATTCGTATCTGCGTCTTTTGCTAAGCGAATATGGCATCTTTACTTGTCACAAGGGTTGCTCGTTGGATTTGGAGTTGGTTTTACGTATATCCCGACCATATCGATTATCCCACAATGGTTTGAAAAGAAAAGAAGCTTGGCAAATGGAATATGTGCTGCCGGCTCTGGGATTGGGGGCTTGATATTCTCATTCATGAGTGATGCGGTGATTAGGAATATCTCGCTCAGCTGGTCTCTCCGTTTGACAGCGATCTTGAGCTGCTCGATATTGCTAGTAGCAGCCTTCCTCATTCGAGACCGCAACAAAATTATTCGCCCAACCCAGCGGGGATTTGATTTGCAATTACTAGGCCGCCGGCAAGTCATTTTTCTGCTTATGTGGTCGTTTCTCATCACTTGGGGGTATATGATTCTTCTTTTCTCGCTACCTGATTATGCACGGTCAGTCGGTTTTTCTGATAATCAAGCTGCGACCCTTAACGCGGTGCTAAATCTTGGGACTGCTATTGGGCGGCCGCTCATTGGAATTGCAAGTGACCGTTTCGGAAGGATTGAAGTTGCTGGAGTCATTACGCTAGTCAGTGGGCTATCGTGTTTGGTTATATGGCTTCCAGCAAAATCATATGCAGTTCTTATCTTCTTTTCTATTTTCATTGGAGGCATGTTTGGTATCTTTTGGGTGGTAAGCTCCCCATATCAATCTATAATTTTTGAGAAGAAAAATAACAGCAAATATCCAGGCGATCGGTCCTCTCTCTGCTGAGATCGTGAGCCTTACAGAGCTTCCATCACTCCTATCATTGTCTTGGCTCTCAACTGTTATACCCACGACATGTGAGTTTACAAAAACGGGCAGAAAAGGTTTCAACGCTAAGAAGAGGGAACAGTCTCAGAGCTTGTAGGTCTGAAGCTCCGGAGGTCAGAGAAAACGATGCCATATCTATATCCTCAATGTTTTGCTGCATTGGTATACATTTTAGCAAGCTTTTGTCTATCCGCGTTGTGGATACACCGGCGGAAGGTGGGCAGGGCTAATTCAACGCTGTGACCTTGGAATATTGTGAATGAATCATGTAAGCTACCATATGGTAGGAGGGTCTGGAATATCATGTCTTGGAATAGCATATGATATATCTCGGAATATAGCTCGAACGCCGCAGTTCTATAGTGCTACCTTGTACATGGGATTTCTGGTATGTCACCAGTTACACCGGGACCATGGTAGAGCATCTCCATGTGGCAAAAAGTGGGGTCGAGAATCAAATTGGGTTATGCAGCGCAGCAAGGTTTGTGCTGACATCAGCCTAGTCTTGCCTCGACCCCGTCATCCATGGAGACTTTTGTTTCTACATCCATCTATCTGAGTCTACTACTCCCTGTTTCCATACTCTCGTTGCTGTCCAAGTGAAAGAACCATCCTCGGCAACCCTTCTCCAACAATTATACACACTCTCCCTCTCCGAGTATCTTTACCTTAAATTCTCGCTTTCCATCCTAAAATGCCCCGTTTGAAAGTCAAAACCAAGGTGAATACTCTAGATACTACTATGTTGATTTACTGGCGGAGAAGCTCTAATCGCCACCTTCTAGGCTGATAATCTAGCCAGAGTGCGCAACAACCAGCGGAATTGCCGTGCACGTCAAAAGGAGTACATACGCGTATTAGAACAGAAAGTGCATTATTATGAGACTTCGCAAAAATCTCGATTCGACGATATGCAGAAAAAGATAGATCTCCTCTCGGTCGAAACCCAGCTCCTCAAGTACTTTGTCGAGTTCTTAATGTCCCTGGTGAATTTAACGTCTGGTTGGCCTCTCTTACCATCATCACACGAAACCTTGGATGGAGCGGGAATTGAATCATATAAAGCCCCCAGTGGATCGTCTCTGTCTTCGAGTGACAGCACCGCCCTTGATTTCATGCAGAGCGTTAGTTCGATTCGATATGCCCGAAATGTGACGATAGCTATGTTCCCTAACAGCGTAAAGGCAACCACCGAGCCAATATTCTCCACGGTTATAATCGGAGACAATGACCAAATGCGCGCAGGAGGGTTTAATTCGTCAGACACTTACCTCACTGAGGACTTCCTTGCCGATAAAGTGATTCCAAATATGCAACAGTCATCTATGAATATGACAGACGATCTGGAAGTGTTACAATACCCTCCAGTGAGGATAGAGCCTTCAGGTTACGCTTATTTGGGCTCGCAGTGCGAGCTATCAGCCTTGAAAACTCCCACGATAGACTACAGCCCTTACCATTCCGATCTTGCCTTCCGACCCACCATATCTTGTGCGGAGGCTTGCAAGCTCTTGACAAGTTACGTCCGAAAAAAGCCAGATTTGATGAGCCTTCATCTTAAACTCCGAAATGGATACAGAGCTAGCCTTGTACAGGGAGAGGGGTGCAGCGTTGACTATCATCTGTTGCTTACCGTTCTTTCAGAGAGGCCATGATGGCTGGCCTCGGTTGAGGCTGTGAGTCTCAAAACACGAGTGTACGAAACTTCTTAATAACGCTTAATGCAAAAAATAAACGATAGAAGCAATTTGAACCTTTGCTGAATTGGGGTGATCAGACTTGGAAAAGTCGCTTGTTATCGTGGGGTATATCGGTGTATCAAGTAGGATATTCATTTCACACTCTCATTCTTCCTAGCCAATTTTAACACATTGCAACGGAGTCTCCCCTGATGCCTTCAAGTTTACCCTGGGCTCTTTTGTGGCTGGGGCACCTTGAGCGGCGCTGTATCAACCCTCCATGATCCATCCCTATGGGATTGATAGAATCAGGCTTATCTGATCGAGAGCTCTCAAAATTTGTCTCTAAGCACATCAAGGTTATGTGTAAATAACTAAATAGTAGCAGTGAAAGGGCTCATTGAGACTGTATGCTTCCAAGTATAGATGCGAGCGGTGATTGGTCGGTCGCAGAATGGCCTCACCGCGGCAACAGTACGCTAGTCCGTTTTGGGAGAAAAGACAATAAGTTAAGTGTCAAGCTTCGTTTGACATCACAACTATCTCCTTGCTTCATATCTCCCCAGCCCCTCGCCAACTCTCGACTCTTGTCCGTCAACTATTAGTATAGAAAAAATTTTTGCGTCCTCCTCTCAGGGTTGTTTCCCGATTATCCACCGCCAACAACCCCCTTCGCTAGTCACGCGACAATAATGGACTTCTCAAAACCCACCACTAGGACAGTCGCTCAGAGGAGGGTGTACGGCAAAAGAAAGAACAATGCGCCCAGGGCTGTCTTCGATGAGAAAAGTCCAGCGCGGGAAACTTGCAAGGCGATAGATGCGACCGTCGAGGCCATCCAATCGAAGCTGGCTGAAGTGAACCTTGGAGAGAAGCCACCATCCTCGGAAGAGATCGAGACGCCACAGCGGACAGAGAAGCCTGAAAATGAAGAGCAGGAGGATAATCTGGATACCAAAAACCATGATGAACAGCCATCCCCGACCGTCGAGACCGAATCTACACCTCAAGCCACAGATGCTTTGCCCGAACAGTCCCCCGCACAGCCGTCGGAGAAAGAACAATATGAAATGGTGGAAGTCAGAGTCGCCACTCGCGGAGCAAACAGAGCACCCAGGAGGTCCTTCGCAAAGCACAACATCCCAACACCAGTGAAGCGAGCCCCAAAGGCACCCACTAGACGGCGGTCATCTGGGATTGTCCGCGACTCCAAAGCCAACACCTACGTCCGCCCAATCCTAGACGAGGCTTTGTCCTCGATTGCGTCAAATAGTATTCAAAAATTCAGCACATGGGCGTCTCGATCAGCGAAAATGTTTCACGTCTCCAAGTTGGCCGAAGGGTCATACGGCGAAGTTTACAAGTTGAATTTGCGCGAAGAGGATAGCCGACCCTTGGTCTCCAAATCGAAATTAGAAAAATTGAGGGCGTATGGAGATGGAGTCTTCAAGATCGTTCCATTGAATGCTCAGAGAGGACCAGGCTCGAAGAAATTCACATCTGTCCAGGAAATTGTTGCTGAAGCCAAGATGCTCAAGTATCTAGATCCAATTCCTGGATTTGCCCGATTCCGCGAAATCCATGTTGTTCAAGGCCGTTTCCCAGAGCCTTTTCAAAAGGCATGGGATTATTATAAGGAGACTAAGGACGATTGCATGAACCCGAATCCGGCTAACAAGAAGTCATACCCGGAAACTCAGTTGTGGGCTATTGTAGAGATGGACGACGCAGGTTGTGAACTGGAAAAATTCGCATGGTCATCGGTCTTCCAAATTTATGATATCTTCTGGGGTGTGGCAATGGCTCTTGCCCGTGCTGAGGAGTACGCGATGTTTGAGGTGAGTTTTGACGAGACAGATATATCATGGGAATGGCTCTAACCCCAATATAGCATCGTGATCTCCATCTTGGAAATGTTTGCATTCGGTCTACTAGACCTGATGGATCTATGGAGCCACCATCGGATCTCGATGTTGCAAGGCATTCATCCCCCAGCGGTTTCGGAACGAGCTCCATCGAGACTACTATTATCGACTACTCACTTTCTCGAGCCGATCTCCACTTGGCAGATGTGCCTGATGACCCTGAAGGTGTAGTCGAAATTGCCTCATCGGACTTGGATCAAAAGCAGATTTTCGACGCCGTTGGTGAGGATGAGGATGAGGCCCTGCTGCGAGATACTTACAGATAGTATGTTTCTATCCCCGAATCACCCTTTCCAATTATAGATCTAACATTTCATGACAGCATGCGCGCGACTCTTTACACAGGAGAGCCCTTGCAAGCAGAGAAGCTTCGAGATATCCCCGGTATCTGGGCGGAGTACGCACCTCGAACGAACCTGGTCTGGCTACTCTTCCTGCTCAAGAACCTGCTCAAGAACCGCAAACCAGATGCAGTCTCTCCGACACCTAATCCGCCTCAACGGAAAGCACTTGCGCCCTGCTCGCCTAACCAAAAAACAACTGGTCGCGTCCCGGCGAATGGCAAGCCAGCCCAAAAGCAAGAGCAATCTGATACCTCTGGCGTTATCAAGGAGCAACAAAGCAAGGGCCTGCAGAGCAGAGTTGCAAAACTCAAGCAGACTCTAGAGGATCGATTGCAGCATGTTCTTGGACTTCTCGATCTAGAGAAGGGACATGAAGACATGTGCTGTGCCGCCGATCTCGTCGCTTACGGCATGGATTCTCAATGGCTGGTTGAGCAAGACTTTTTCTAAGTCTGAATTCCTCTCTTTGCTTACTTGCGAAGTCTATAAACGCAGTTGGGATATCATTTGAAGGAGTTGTGGCTTGTTTACACCCATTTGCGAGGAGTCTCTGGCAGCGGGTCGGGCTGATATGCATTACTTGGGTTATATTTGGAGTTACACTTGCGACATTAGGATTTTCTGCATTTACATAGCCTTGTAATGATTTCTGTTTGAGTATTGAATATATTTGCATCCATTTCAAGTGCTTTAAGCCTTCGAAATTCTTTGTCCTCGTTTTTGGAAACTTGACTCGTGGGCAACTTGACTCTGAACATTCCAGTGAGCAACACAATGTGAATGCCCTCGTCTCAATTTTTGCGCCGTCGCCGTGGCAGTGGGAATCTTGTATTTTAACAAAGAATAATTCCGATTCATTCTTTCAGACAATATTTCAAATCACCGATCTTTTGGCCATACTAGTCATGTAGTCTTCCACCGCCTACGCTTTCTGCCAAATGATCTCGATGCCTGAGGCATAATATCATGCCTTCTTCTGCCCACATCTCCGCGTCCTTCCAATAAGATCCATTTGGCTTGACCATTTAATTCGACACCAACCGAAAAGCACTTGGCTGGACAGTGGACTGGGCTGGTATATATGAACCCTTCTTGCTAAGAGAGAAATACATAGTACTAATGGTAAACAGGAACCAGAGACTGTACTTGACTCATTCTGTCTAAAGAGCTTGCTTGCATTGATACCAACTTCATTGGAACATTGCATTCACCAGCCGGGTCTATATATTCACTCATAACCCTCACTTTGAATGAGGGGTTGATTTGATTGCGAATCTTTATCTCAGTTCCAGATAACCACTCGTCTGAACGCGGGGCGTTGAATTGATCATCAGCGCAGCCAATATCCGGCAACCAGCCCTTTCGGCCCATATAATTCTTGAAAAGTTTCCATACGAAAACAAAATCAGACGAAACAATACCTGAAAGACAAAATGCCAATCACGGGGTAAATTCATCCCATCAATCAATCAATCAATCAACCCCAATCTCACTATCAAACGAAAACCAAAACTAAATACTAACACACCCCCAAGCGTCTATTTCATCCCAGCTCACCCGAACGCCTCAACAGCCCTGGGAAACATCACAGAGCGTCTCCGCACAACCTTTCCAGATGAAGACCACATCCAACTAGGCCGCTGGTCTCTAGAGCAAAAGCTCATGCGCGATACACCGGGTCTACTACCGCCCGCTACAAATTCCAACCAACGCCCCTCAAGACCGCGGTACATGCAATTTCTCTCGCTGAGCCATTACCCAAACCACGGCTTCATTTATACGTCCGAACCGGCAGAGAAACCATTTCACCCGCCTAACGCGGCATCTCCTACTCCATCCGCCACGCCAGTAGCGGCTGGTGGTGCTGCTGCTGCTTCACCCACGCCGTCTACACAGGGCGCAGGCGCAAGTGCAGGAAGTGCAAATGACAGCGCCAAAATCTCGCCTATGCAAATGACCACCGTGCCGCCCTCATCGTACGGGACTCTCTTTCAGCATTTCACTTACGCGTGCCAGCCATTCTGGTGTCATCGGTTAACAGTCGGTGTCCAGAATGGCGTCTTCTACGATATCGGGGACTTCCGCGTTCGACTCGGTGATGTGCGCCAGACTTACCCGACGAATCGAGTTCGAGGCACAGTTGTTGAAATCGAGTGGCGTGGTCCGTCGGTTATTGATTCTCTACCAGTACCAGGAGGAATTTTATCTACTAGCACTGCTAATGGCAATGGCAATGGCAATGGTACGGGTTCCACGGACACGGATTCCGGCATTGATATGTCGTTCTCGGCGTTGGAAGAGAGTGATATTGACGCCGAGTTTTCCGCGACGGCATTACTGATTCGGCAGTTTTGGGCTCGGTTGGGGGTTGAGGGGGCTCGGGAAGCTATTTTTGTCGCGGGGGTTGGAAGTGAACTCAAGGAGCGTTTGGTGAAGGTGAAGAATGGGAGCGATGGTGCGAGTGACGGGCCCGCTGTCCCGAGGGCAGGGATTGCGGGTCCCGCCGAGGATGATCCTGATCCGCAGGCTGGGGTTGATGTGGCCAGGCAATATATGGAGGTTTTGCGATTTAATCGGTGATTTGAATGGGTGAATACTAGTTATGTTTTCTCTTCTACGTGGTTGCGTTGCGCGTAAGTGGATAGAATGGCAGTGAGGGTAATAGGATTGGATAGTACTACCCTAGGGTAGGCAGCAGTTCTCCCAATTTCCCTGGTCATAGGAGTAATAGTAGATAACAACTTGAATGTCTATGCGAAGCATACACAAAGAACCTTGGAGTTTGTGTTCGATGAATACTACAAAGGGTAGCATTAATTCATAGTTGTACTTTGAAACGCAAACCACTTTCCAACCCCTATTCCAAAGTGCATGCTTGATCATGAAGAGTCCAAGCTATAGCCCAATCAAAGAATAGACTACAGAGACCGGTATCGGGAAAACTGAGCTCGAAGAAATATAAAAGAGAAGAAAATAAAAGAGACATCCTCGTTTAGAAAATCACGATTTCAGCTAAAGATGGATACACATGGCGACGTTGGTAAGTTTATTTTTGCATCATGAGCTGAACGAACTCGTTGTCTAGAGAAAGAAAGAAAAGATAACAGTGTTAGTTTATTTGCCATGGTTGAGGAGCAACGGGGGGAGAGAAAGTAGGTGCATACAATCGATACGGCCGTCACCGTCCTGGTCGGCCTCACGGATCATCTCGTCCACCTCGTCATCGGTCAGCTTCTCGCCGATAGAGGTCATCACGTGGCGCAGCTCGGCGGCAGAGATAAAGCCGTTGTTATCACGGTCGAACACCTTGAATGCCTCGCGGATCTCCTCCTCGGAGTCGGTGTCCTTCATCTTGCGGGCCATCATGGTCAAGAACTCTGCGGGCGCATGTTAATAACGTTTCTTTTATCACATGCTTGTGCGTCTGGGGGAAAGGAAGGATGCAATGGGATCCAAGATTGTGGGATCGTACCGGGGAAATCAATGGTGCCGTTGTTATCAGCGTCGACCTCGTTGATCATATCCTGCAGCTCAGACTCGGAGGGGTTCTGGCCGAGGGAGCGCATGACGGTGCCGAGCTCCTTTGTGGTGATTTGTCCTATTTATCGCAAAAATATCAGCAGGGTTCGTAGATGGGTGAATGAGCGTCAATTGCGAGCGAAATGCCGCCCGTGAAACCGACACCGGGTATTCAGAGAAAAGGCCAGACTTACCATCACCATCCTTGTCCTATTCAAGCACAAAATATCCCGTCAGCCTAAAAAATGGTCCCATGCCTCATATCTTCAATTCTGGGAATTATCACTCACAAAGAGGGAGAACGCCTCCTTGTACTCGGAAACTTGCTCTTCGGTCAGAGAATCAGCCTAAATGAGTGCGATGGCGCTGTCAGTCATGTTTCGAAACAACAGTGGGACATGTTTTGGGGGTGCGGGGGAGACCTCCCAGCCATTCTGGAATACAAAATGAACGATGGAGGGATTAGTGGAAATGAGGGATTCACACAGGGACATACCATGGTTGCTAGATGTGAAGGAGAGATATGCAGAAGAGGGGAGGATGGGTAGATGGACGGGAGAGGGGTCGAGATGGAGTTCTGGCGGGGAGGAAGTTAAGGGGAAAGCCAGTGCCAGCCTTACGGAAGAGGCAGAACATAACAATGCCCTGGCGATATTAACCAATCATAGCTGCAGAATACCAGGGCGGTCAGTTTCAGACCCAGCTGACTTGAACACAAAACAAAACTACAAAAGCAACTTGCACTTTAAAGGTACTCCGAGTCACTCTCAGGTAATCTGTACCATGACATAAATATCCCCGACTGACACCAAGATAGATTAACTGCTTGAATTAAACTCACACCTACTAACTTCGCTTACCCGACAAACGGCAACCCCTTACAGACTGAACCATCTCCTCATTCGAATTTGACACCACTGTGACAGCTGCTGATTTTGGCCCCCAACTCCACTGTTCTTTCAAAAATTCGTGGCTCTATCCTGCTTGGCTGTGTCCCAAGCATACCCTAGGGTATCCTCCAGCTGACGACGCCAGGCGGATCGTGAAAGCTTGGTGCTTGGCCTCTCCCCGGCCCGCTAGTACTAGCCAAGAACCATCCTCACTGCAGATGGCAGCCCCATCTCCCTGCGGATTCGAGACTGGTGGTGTTATCAGCCCCGCAGCTGACCCTGCCTACTTCCCACGGAAAGCATGATGCTGCCACTCGCCTTGTAGGGTACTCCTCGAGGCCCCACGCCCCACGTTGGCATTCAATAGATCTTGGTGCCAAGATAGTCCTGTGCCATGTGGTAGGGCTGACTGGAGATAGGGCATGATAATCGAGGGTCAATCGGGGTAAATTTAGTATATAGTCCTACATGATCAATTTCAGAATTCAATAAAGCATAGCAGGATATTACTCTTCAGCTACGAGTCCCAAGATTCAGGTTATCGGGGTTCTCCATACAACTGTACTATTTGATGTCGAGATTCAACGCTAGCGGGCATGTGCTACCGTCACAACTCCCGAGGTCACCAGTATAGGCCAACTTTCCGAACTTGAAAACATTCATAGGTAAGTATGGTATAAGTAGTTGTATGTACCTCTATAATAAAGTGAACCTGATCAAAAATAGAACTCCAAGCCCCTAAATCACAAAAAGAACAGGCATTTAGTCAAGTAACTTTAAGTAACACGACAACCTTCCCGTAGAACTTGAGTCATATCCGAAAGTCTGGCCGTCCATGTCGTCAACTCCACGACGTATTTTCGGGTCCATCCCACGAAAAAACCAGGGTTCAGACCACCGAAACGCCTTTCTGGAACCCAGCCATCGTTGAGGTTCATGATAGGACCTATTTTGATTGTTGTCAGATCCCTGGTGACTTGAGTTAGTTTGAATTGATCGGTGGTATTGGTAGTCTTGGGTAGAAGATCCGAGTCTTCAAGTTGGTTGCACATACCTGGGCATAACCAGAGTCCGATACCCATACGGAGTACTAGTGTGTTTGTTCTGCGAATGATAACTGCTAACCAACTTGAACACACACTGCAATCCATTCAGTTCTCTGTCTTTTTTGCCTTCTTTTCGTCAGAAGGAGAAACAAGAGTGTCTGCTTTGCTTATATTTGTCTCTTGCGAAGTCGTCCTGTGTAAGCATGGCTCTGTACTATTTGAGTCGTCGCTTTGACGATGTTTCTGGATTTGTCTATTGACGAATTTCCAGGCATCTTTGGCGACTTGAAGATCGGTACGCCGAGTCGGACCGCCAGGAGACCGTTGCATCGTGGATTTCAGACTCTCTATTGGTCAAGTTTGTAATAAGATTGACAATTGAATAGGTAGTAATAATACTACTACTGTACTACTAGTAGTACTAGTAGTGCTAGCAGTTTTGTTTGAAGTCTTTGAAAGGATGAGTCGGAGGCGTACTAGGTAGTAGGTATAACTTCTTGGAAGGAACCTCCGGCGAGTTGGTGACCTCCCTTTATACTAGTAACATGTCACAGATATCACTATACTATATGCAAATTCATCATGAGTCATGAGAAATAGCACATGGTTCCATTTCTCCAGATGTAGTATCCTGGAGGGTAGCCATAGTATCGGGCTAGACTCCGTAGCCTTACTCCGATATTGGAACGATCATTGATTGGCCCCGGCTATTGTCAATACAAAGGAATAAGCCTTTCTAGGGTTAGGCCCCAGCAAGATACGAATGGCTGATCAATCACTGGCAATTGCCAAATTGAGTCGCCGCTTATGACACTATCATTTAGCGAGTGATTATGGCTGGATCTTGATCGTTCCCATATTAGGCATCCAATACGGATGACGACTTTCTAAGGTTCCAAATAAGTTGGGGAACCAACCCGTAGGGCGACCAAGGATCATGGAAGAATTGACTCGACCCTTGACAGGGAAACAGTGGAAGGGAGATCGATGAACTGCCTTATGCGGGGAATCAAGGTTGGAGTCTAGAGTCAAGGCTACCATATGGTTACGTGGCTAAGCTTTCACCTTTCCCCATTCCGACCCCGACTCCGATCCCGATAATCGGACCAGAGCCGGAGATCATACGTCAATCCATAGATATTTGAATTGTACACGAGTAAGTAGTGGAGATGGTTGAACAGATATCATATCTGAACATGAATTTAGTGTATATTCAGGCACGTGAAAATGCTACCATATGGTAGGGTAAGATGCTCAGATACAGACGGGAAGGTGATGGAGGGAAGGCGATAGTATGTAATACCTCAGGCTACGAACAAGAGAATACCGATCAACTTCAATACTAGCGATTGCCAAACTAATCAAACAATAATTTAGTACTGCAAGGCAATGATCCAATAGAAAAGCCCATCACTTTATCGTGCTTGGTTCTGAAGGTACTAGTAATCGCCATCTTTAGACCAGTGCCAGGGTGTATTCTAGATTCAAGTTGTTTCGACTCACATGCCTCCGATCTAAACATGAGTCATTGAGACTCCGAACTTACTAGTACGGAGTAGGTACTACACTAGTGTAGGTACTCCTTGTGCTAGGGTAGTATTTTGAATGATATTCTTTAAGAAAGATTCACTGCAGCGATGTGTCATTTTCCTACTACGCTACTAGTGCAGTACTTGACGAGCTTCTTCAAATCGGGATATGTAGTAAGAGAGCCAATTGTCCCAATTGTTCCAAGGTTATCATTGAAGATAAGAATTGGAATCCTAGAGAAAACGCGAGAACAATCGTGGAATTACTAAAGTCTAACTTTGAAAATGAACTTCATAAACTACTTCAAATACTTGTATGAAGGAATGTAGCTAGTGTGTTCCTACTCCAGTTTATAACTATACTAGTTATAATGGATGACGGCAAGGTACCAAGATACCCACCGCCTTCATATCGAGATCATGAGCAGCGCAATTCAAAGTTGATAATTTAAGGGAAATAGTAAAGCGAATCGAAATAGTACCCCCATATCCTTAGTAGCTATAAAAAGCAATAAAACCCCATCAAGCACTCCGTACTCCGTACTTCGAGCCAAAGTCCTCTTCTCCCTTTCCCCATGGTGGAGTACATTACATACTGCCGCGGCGCCCCTGCGGCGCAGCGGAGAGACGGGAGCTTCGCGGCCCATTCAACTCCGCCGAGATCGACCACATCGTCACTGCTACTGCTACAACTACGACCCATTCCACCAACGCCCTCCAGGATCGCGCAGACAGACCATGACAGCTGCATACACAACACTCGTCTCTCCATAATCTATCCTTCACACTTGACTCTTCACTCTCCTCGACCCCAGCCACCATGTGGCGGGATCGCACCAACCTGTACACATTACCCTGACAGCCAAACCCCAACTCTGACACCCACGGCATACCCTGAGATACTAACCCGATTGTGCCCTTCTACCAGATATATCTCCTACCGCCAATCCTTCGCACACCACCCCTCCAAAAAGCCCCGATTCGGCGCCCACTCCAATGGCTTCGACTCCTCACAGCCAGAAGAAAGCCGCCGCCTGATCTCCGAAACGGGCGGCTTCGACGAAGATGGCGACATGGTTATTGAAATGGACCTGCTCCCGCCGCGCTGGGTCGATGTACAAGAAGAAGTCTCAGAGCTCTTAGCCGACATGGCGCAGAAGTCAGCGGAACTGGATAAATTACACCAGAAGCACCTACTCCCGGGTTTCGGCGACGAAGATCTTCGCAAAAAGGACGAGGGAACTATCGAGCGACTGACGCAGGATATCACCCGGGGTTTCCACGATTGTCAGAAGGCGATTAAACGGATTGAGATGATGACTCGTGAACAGGCTGGTGTTACGAATGGCGAGGAGACGATGGCGAAGAATATCCAGATTTCGCTGGCTCAGCGGGTTCAAGAAGCTAGTGCGAGGTTTAGGAAGAAGCAGAGTACTTATTTGAGAAGTATGCTTGTTCCTTTTTCCCCCTCCTTTTTTTTCTTTCTCGATCTTTCTGAGCAACCTCCTCTCTCCTCCTGGGGTTGATTTAGAGAAGAACTGTGACTGACTTGCGATTTACCTTGCAGAACTTCGAGACCTAGATGGCATCTCAACCCCCTTTGATAGTGCACCGACGCCCGCGCAAAATCCGTATACAGATCCCTCGCTCATGGAGTCGGATGCGGACAAGTCTTTCTCGCAGACAATGTTGATGGAGACGTCGCAGCGACAAACGGGCGTCAACGACGCTGCCATCGCGCAACGAGAGCGGGAGATCAACGATATCGCAAGGGGTATTATTGAACTATCAGACATCTTCCGTGAACTTCAAACAATGATCATCGACCAAGGGACTATGCTTGATCGCATTGATTACAATGTAGAAAGGATGGGAACAGATGTCAAGTCCGCAGATACAGAACTGAAAGTGGTAAGTTACGAGGCTGCTATCAAGAATCTTTATATGCTCTCCTCGACCTGAATCGTTCTAACTTTTATTCTCCTACAGGCCACTAACTACCAACGTCGCACTACCAAGCGAAAGGCGATGCTGTTATTGGCGCTTGTTGTTTTTGGACTGATCATTCTCCTCGTCATCAAGCCGAAGAAAAGCAGCTCTCCGTCACCACCCCCGCCTGATGATGAAAGTTCTAACAATATCCGTTCTGTGCTGGCATCGGTGGATCGGCTGAGAAGACATTCCTCGTCAAGACGATTTGCAAGGGACCGTTGGATGGATCCGGATATATTCCGATAACGAGCTGATTTCTTTCCCCCAGTGGAAATTAGTTAATAAAGAAGAGTCTAACGACTATTGTATCAATATCAGAAACCCCAGGCTCCTACTCGTACTAGATTTTCAGTATGCTTCTCGCTTAATTGGGTAAGAGTGTCTTCTCTAAAGATAATTTCAGAGTATGTGCTCTGCAAAACGCAAGAAAAGAAAAAGACTGAAGATACAAAGATACACAAATGATTGCTCAGATCTCAAAACAGTTCAAGAGAAATGAGACCCCCTTCATAGATTCCTATTGCTTCCCCTCCTGTGCAATCAGCTCCGCTACATCCGCATCCAGATCCTCATTCGCGAATTGTGCATAATCTTCTTCGCCATGGGCTACTTTCCGCCTTTTAGCAGCACCGTTAGTACTGAGATCGAAATCATTATCTCCACCGGGCGATAGATTGGAGGGGTCTGGGAAGGACATCCCATTGTCTGATTGTTCCATGGTGGGAATCACAAGGGCTTCAGGCAAGGGCACAGATGGCTCTTCCGTGAAAGGACCATGACTAGCCTGTGCCTGCTCAGGTTTAGGTGACCCAACTGGTGTGAGAGCTTCAACTGGAGGAGGCGTCAATGCTTCGACTTCAGGTCGGGCATAGTCACCATCGCCGCCTTCGTTACCGCCGGTGTTTTCATCAGTGAACCCGCGGACAATTGCATCCTCGACCTCGCGCCGCTTGGATTCTGTTTGGGATTTTCTCTCAGTGAGCTGGGTAGCGAGATTTTCTTCCGTTGACAGCTCTTTACGATTTGTCGCAAGAAGTTTCTCAAGCCCGTCAATCAAGGCCTTTCGCGACTTGATCACTTCAGACACCGAGCTTTCGGCGTTTGCAAGGGTCTTCAACAGCGAGCTGAGGCGTGCGGCATGTACCGGGGGAAGTGGTTGATCTTCGGGGTCCTGCAGCTTTTCGAACTCTGCGTTTGCGGCGGTAGCCGAAGTATTCGAGGACATTGCGGCTTTGGAGAGGGCGACCTGCAATGGAACGAGCGGCTGCAGCTCCGATGGGGTTGATCCGCTAGATGAGTCTTTGAAAAAGGAGCCTCCGAGGGGTTGTTTCTTTGTTGTGAAGCGTGTCTTGTCGATCTCTGCATTGGGGTTCGAGTCAGAAAACCAGCGCAGTCTGTCTCAGCACGTAGTGGCTTACCATTGACCCGGCCCTCGATAGCATCCAAAATTGGCCCTTCAAAGACATTCCGTTGTCTCCACACCTCGATAACTCGGCGTATTTTTCCTTGAATATCCACCGACGTGCCTTTGTATGCTGTTGCGGAAGCCTCCGCAATGATCTATAGCTCTGTTAGCCCTCATTCCGGTGTTCCCAATGATATGCAAGCAGCCTACCGGTGCAAATGCTGTCAGAAATTCATCCCTTCCCCGAGCTTTTGATTGTTGGGCGACCTCTTCGGGGAGCTGTTAGTCGAACGATGTTCCAAAACCCTATCGCGGTTCAAAGGTGTGACGTACCATTAGCGAGGTAGACGAGGTTCAGTCGCTTGGGGGGCGGGGAGTCCCGAATCTTCTGAAGCCATATTTGTGCAGTTCGGTCGGCATGTCGTCTGCAAACAAAAATCCAAATTAGCATGTTTCGAAATAGTCAATGACAACACGGTGTACCTATGAAACATGACCCATTGCGCAACCGTAACAATGCTTTCCTGCGTTTCATTAAGAGCAGAGAGCTTCGCCTTGACAGCGTCATCTGTGTAGGCCATGATGATTAAATGTCCAGAATCCTATTTGCGACGGAGAAAAGAGTAATTGAGTCAGCCGACGAATGTTTTGGAGCTGTTGTCGCAAAGTGAATGCCAGATGCAGACAGGTAACAATAGGCTCTCAGTGAGTGTCTTCAGGCTGAAGCGTAAGGGGGAATATCAATGACAAGAGGTACGAGTCCACACAATTCTGATTGACCAAACACAAGCAAGTCAAAATTGTCACTCTAACCGTGCAGGATACTTGCAGTTGTGAAAGAGAAAGGTGAAAGGTGGAAGGTGTAAGTAGTAGTTAGCTGTGTCATATCGAACAACAAGCTGCTCACCGCCTTGGGGGTACGGACGGGCACTCCGGGGGTCTCGCCGGGCAACAGCTGTCAACTCATCCAACTCTCACTTCTTCGTTTCTCCATTTTACTCACAAGTTCCCTCTGAACGCGCTTTCGCTTTTTCGGGCTTCTTTTTTTCTCTCTTTTATCATACACAAAAGTCTACTTTCATCATGGCCGACCGTTTCCCCTCTCTGGAGGACTTCTCTGAGGGTACGCTCCACCTGCACGCAGCCTAACCCCATGTGCGGAATCACAAAACTGACGTTATTATCATTTTAGGTCAGACTGAGGCTGTTGATAACTCTGGCGCCGGCCAAGACGACTTTCTGGCCCGTGAGCGCGCTGCTTTGGGCGAAGATGCCGACCAATTCGCGACCCCTCAAGACCACGCCGGCGATGGCAACGACGACCTGCTTGGTGGCGGAGACATTGATACACCAACCGCGGACGTAGGGGGATTTGAGTCTTCCTTCCCTTCAATGGAAACCCAGACACAAAATGAGGTAAGGACCAGATGGGTTACCCCTCCCCTGGATGTGTTAGTTTGGATTGTGTTAACGAGACGAACGAATCCGTATAGCGCGTTGCTCCCGGTGGCACCATCACAGGCACTGGATCCCCATTCCCTCGCACCGGATATTCCAACACCCAAGAGCCTGAAGAAGAAGCTGAGCCCGTCCGGTAAGTTCGATCAGCCCCTCACCAGAGATGGCGCATACTATTTTGCGGCCCGTTTTACCCCTCGCTTCTACGAAATCAATATAAACTGACCAATGCCTTCTTTTGTTTTAGTGAATGGCGCGAGAAGCGTGACGCCGAGATTGCTCGCCGCGCTGAGGTTTCGAACGAGAAAAAGGAGAGCACCGTCAAGAAGGCTCAGGAGGACATCGATGATTTCTACGTCTCATACAACAACAAGGCCGATAAGCACCGTGCCCAGACTAAGACTGAGGCCGAGCAATTCCTTGCCAACCGTGAGGATACCTCTGCCGGTGGTACCAGCTGGGAGCGCATTGCTAAGCTGGTCGACGTTTCTGGCAAGGGCTCCGTTGGTGGCGGCAGTGGCTCTGGTAAGGAGCGTTTCCGTGAATTGCTCGTCGATCTGCGGAAAGACCAGGAGGCTCCTGGATCTACCGGAATCTAAGTTCCTTTCATTTTGTTAAGCGGGTGGACGTTTGGAGGAGGTATGTGGGATGCGATATGCGTGAGTCGTGGAAACTCACCACAGATCAATGATGCCTGGGCGTCGTCTGATCGGTTTTGGTGATTCTGCTGCTCTTTTCTTTAGCCACACAGCTGTCTGCGTCAGTCTCTGGATTTAGAGGTGTTCGTTGTTTTTTTCTCCTTTCTTATTTTACCCCGTCCTGTTTTTTGATATTTTTCTTCTCTCTCCATGCAGCGAAGCCTTCAGGGGGTATGTGTAATTTAAACTTGAATATTTCAGACTGATGGCATCGTCAATACCAAGTATGTTATGATCTACTAGTTTTCTATTCAAGTAAACCAAGGCTTATGGTTAATCGTGGAGGATATGACGACTTTATTGAAACTTCAAGTTTGCAAGACAAAACTTGTTGGCGATGTCACTCAACAATTACTAGTATACAAAGTATCTCACAGAACCACGAAATGCCCGCATTGAATGTGTATTCCAACCCAGACTTCTCACAGGTTGTAAGTGTGAGACTGAATCTTGATGCTAGCCACAGTGTAGACCTTGTTATCAGAGGTCTTCAGACCAGAGGAGGTAGCATCGGTGAGACCCAAAGTGTCAGCGAAGGTAGAGTCGGCGGCGTTCAGAATGATAGTGGTATCAAGATATTCTATTAGAGAACGCAGAGCAATTAGCATATCGGACTTGATCTTATCTTGTTGCGAAGAGTGAAGGCATGTTTGACTTACCGTGTGCCGCAGTGGTGCTCTGACAAGCATCGTCCTGGCACTCGACAGCAGTACCCCAACCTTGTGCCTGTCCAGAACCTGAAACAAGAGATGTCAGCGGATATTCAACTTGAACTTGGAAGACACGGAATAAGAAGTAAGTAGGAAAGACTGATACTTACTGGTTGAAAGAGTAGAAACGCTCTCTCCGTTAATGAAGACCGTTTGGTCATATTTGCCGGTGTCATCGTTGTACTTGTCTGCCATTGATTAGTACCAGAAATGATAGTCTCGAGTTTAGAGAGCACTCACAATGCATTGTGATCTCGTCACCAGCAGAAGCAGGGACCTGCTTTCCACCCAGTTGCTCTCCCTGGAGAGTACTGGCCCAAGTACACCATTGACCGGAAGTAGCTCCGCAGTTGCTACCAAGTCATCAGTCAAGATTCCCGTGAATATCATGTTATCAATCGTCTTACGCATCGGGGTCAGAGAAAGAGACAGCGAGAGCTTGAATCAAGTCACCACCGCTTGTTCCCATGCCAGGCCACAGGGCCATACGGTCCTTCTGAGGGCTTGGAGTCTCGGGAAGCACCAGTGTAGTATTGGCTTCGCGAATCCATGACTGAGTAGGTCCGAGGGAGAAGGCTGGTCCGAATCCAACAGTGCTCTGGGCACTGGCAAGGCCGACTAGGGCAAGAGCTGTGAGGGTTTCGAAGGTGTACATTGTGGATGTTTGAGGGCGTTATACTCCGAGCAACGAAAAGAACTACGAGATTGTGAAAGATGGGAGGTACTTAAATGGAAAACATTCACTCTAGACTCTGCAGTAAGTCAAGATTACTCCTCCTGGCTCCATGATTAAAATTAACCCATCAAGTTCTGCTATTTCTCCGTTGTTCACATCAGGTATTTCTCCGGCAGTTTGGGATAGTTTCAAGTTCATCCGTTTCAAGCTAGTTGCCCCGAACCACTCAGGAGGTTGATCCACCATAATAGGCTAGTTTCACTCTGCTACAAAATAGAATGGTTCTCATTCAACTTGGCTCTAGGGGTCTTAATTCCTTCAAAGTTGCAGATAAATGGATCATGGATGTTTAGACCCTGAAGGTTGACTTTCTGCATAATATCTGTTGACATACTACAAGTTTCGCCCTAATAAGGGTTTTCAGTTCAAATGTGACTCGGACGGCCTTCAAGTTCAACTTGGATGGCATAGTTACTAGTACTAGTAGTAGTACCGACCAGCGTGACTGTATTCATCCATGGTCAAATGCTGCTCGGATGGATTATTATTATACGACCTTTACTTTCGAAGCTCTTCTTGGAGGTGCGTGGGGGGAAATTCAAATGTTAGTATGTATAGTCATTGCGTTCAAATAATTCATAATATCACTTTTATGTTCAATCCAACTCGGTCACATCACCACCAGGCTCTCCAACTTCTTTGCCTTCGGCCTCGAGCTCCTTGAGCTTCTTCTGTCCTTCCTCGGTAGTGCTATCGATGATGCCCTCCTCAAGACTGAGCATGCCGCCATTTCCGAGCTGATCAACAACAACCTCCGCATCCTCGACCGACATGTTGCCGAGGACCTTGTTCACCTCATCCAGAGACTCGCTAGCCAATGCCTTCTGCAGGTCTGCTGGGAAGGCATCGAAGATCTTGCGTGCCTCAATTTCCGTAGGATCTTGGCTGTCGGCGGTGGGAAGATTGATGGTGATCTTAGTGTTAGGATCAACGGCGTGCAGTTGGATCTGCTCCACGCCAGCGGGGTCGTTAGAGGCCGAGCTGTCTTTGGCGAGCTCTGCAGCACGAGTCTTGATTCGGTTATAGGTGTCATTGACATCGTTGGTGAAGAGAGTAGCGGCGCGGTGTTCCTGCGTGGTGATGCTATCATATTGTCAGTGGAAGTTTCAATCAAAAACATGCGGATGGGCGACATACCGAGTAAAGAAGAGCCTGATACCATCGGGTCCAAGGGATCTGCAATACTGCAAAAGCAGGCCTTGGTGAACACATTGACGAGCATATGTCTCATCACCCTTCATCTGGCGATTGAAAGCCTCGACAAGAAGACCGTCCGTCTCCTTCTCGGCAACAATCTGAGGATTGGCGGAGATGAAGCCTAGATAGGCATTGTAGTCATTGGACTTCAAATCGGCAAACTTTTTGGCAAGTTCGCTAATCTCAACGTTCGCCGGGTCATCATCGTCGTCATTTTCAGTCGCGCCGGCGGCGGCCTGGCTCGATGAGCCTGGGTTCAGCAACTCAACCTCTGTTTGCTTCCCCGAGGATGCGGCATTCTGCGCTGCGGCCTTGGAGACGTGAGAAGTGTTGAAGCCTTCGTGAAGCTGATCGCTGGTGATCTTGCTTCCCTCCTCCTTCTCCAACTGGGCAAGCTTCGCCAGTAACTCCTTCTGTAACCCTTGCACCTTAGTCTGGTGTCCCTCCACACCTTTAATATATGCCTTGAACAGGTGGTCGGGTTTGGATTCCTCGAATTCTTGCTTGACCTGGTCCACAAGCGCACCCATCATCTGCGAGTACTTTGGCTGTTCGGTCTCATGGGTATGAACTCCCTCTGGCGGCGGCGGGGCTTGGTCTTCGGTGGGGTTGCCAGCAAACTCCATGATAGTTCCAAAAAGAAGCTCATCTGGAGAAGCGGAGGAGTCTTCGTGCTTTCTAAGAGTCTCGAGAAGCTTGTCGATGCGCGAGAGAAGGCCATCGTTGATAATGCGCTCATACTTCAGGGTCTTGATATCGTGGCGGCGCTGTTCGCGCTGTTGATGAATCTGTGCCTGCTTGGCTCGGATAAAAGAGCGCTTGTCGACATTGGGGTGGACTTCGACATCGGAATCATCGGACAGCTCCAACTGATCCCACTTGCTGTAATCGAGCACCATCTTTCGAGTAGCGATAGTAGCACGAGGGGGCGGCGGGGTATGGTGGGATGAGGAATGTAAGCAGAGTTAGGGGAATGGCGCAAATTTGTGGAGAAACCACAAGAGACGATGATAATTATAGATGAATAGAATGTTGCGACCACTGGGCCAGGCTTTCTTGCATCAACAGTGAAGACAGAAAGAAAGAAAAAAAAAACAACGCGCAGCTCAAGATTGACAGCTCGAGGAGCTTCCACGGGCGACGATGGGCTCGGCGATTACCTAAGCGTGCCCTCGCCTGAAGCCGACTCCGACTCTCCGACTCTCCTCTCCGGCTGAACTCCACATGCTACGGGGACGAGGATCTTGGAATGCCACTGCGAGAGCTTTCCCCCTTGAGATAATGGCCTTCCGTGATTCTCGGTGATCTATTCCTACCGATTTTGTTTCTCTACTGACACTTGCTTGTCAAGATGCGCGGTGTCCGGCTACCGGCCTGGTCCCCGGGTGTCTGCCCTCAACCGATGGTGAGACAGAGTCCTGCTCTGCGCCAACCATTCACGCAATCAAATATCACGACGTTCCGATCTAGCGACTACAATGGGAACAGTCGACTCTTCTCTACAGCATCTGGCGCCCTTCGCGACACTCCCGGGCGTTTCTTCCGGACAGCCGAGGTTCCGTTTTCGCTGCGTCAGAATAGCTTCCAATACCCCCTTGACACTTCTCGGATTATTTCACAAACACGAGCTATCAGTTTGACCTCGCGACTCCTTCAAGCGAAACCTCAATCGGCACCTACCAACTCGAATTCACCTGCACCCAATGGAGCTCCGACTTCGGAGGCAGAAAAGAAAGAAGAGGAAGTCGATCAAGGGTTTGAGCTCTCGGAGAGAGCCGCACAGGCTGCTCAAGTCAATCTACGGGCTAAGCTGGCTAAGGATGGTTCCTCGGGCAAGAAATCTGGATTTGCGGAGATTTGGCGACTGTTCAAGATTGCCCGACCCGAAGCCAAAGCTCTTGGATTCGCATTCTTCTTCTTGCTGATTTCCTCGTCTATCACCATGTCCATTCCGTTCTCTATTGGAAAGATCATGGACACTGCTACGAAGAGTGTGGAAGAAGGCGGTGGTCAACTGTTCGGATTGAGTATGCCTATGTTCTATACTGCCCTGGGTGGAGTTCTTCTCGTTGGCGCAGCCGCCAACTATGGTCGTATCATCATTCTGCGTATTGTGGGTGAACGTATTGTCGCCAGACTACGATCGAAGCTATTCCGCCAGACTTTTGTTCAGGATGCCGAGTTCTTCGATGCCAACCGTGTCGGTGATCTGATCTCTCGCCTGAGCTCGGATACCATTATTGTGGGCAAGAGTATCACTCAAAACCTGTCAGATGGACTGCGGGCTGGTGTCAGCGGTTTTGCTGGCTTTGGCTTGATGGCATACACCAGCTTGAAACTGTCCAGTATCCTGGCTATTCTACTCCCACCAATCGGTCTAGGCGCTCTTTTCTATGGACGTGCAATTCGGAATCTCAGTCGCAAGATCCAGAAAAATCTTGGTTCCTTGACAAAGATCGCCGAAGAAAGACTTGGAAATGTGAAGACTAGTCAGTCTTTCGCCGGTGAAATTCTTGAAGTCAACCGATACAATACTCAAGTTCGCAAAATCTTCAACCTTGGAAAACGAGAATCTTTGATTAGCGCGACATTCTTTAGCTCGGTGAGTGGCATCCACAATTGATGCCGATGCATCATCCACTAACGGCTCCTAGACTGGCCTCATGGGTAATATGACGATATTGAGTCTCCTATATGTGGGCGGCGGCATGGTGCAATCAGGCGCCATCAGCATTGGCGAGCTGACCTCTTTCCTTATGTATACTGCCTATGCTGGCTCTAGCATGTTTGGTCTTTCCAGCTTCTATTCCGAGCTCATGAAGGGAGTCGGTGCCGCAAGTCGACTCTTCGAACTTCAAGACCGACAACCGACCATTCACCCTACGAAGGGTCTCAAGGTGGAGTCTGCTCGCGGGCCGATCCGCTTCGAGAATGTGAACTTCAGCTATCCGACTCGCCCTGCTGTGAGCATCTTCAAGAATCTGGACTTTGAGATTCCCCAGGGCACCAATGTTGCCATTGTTGGCCCTTCTGGAGGTGGTAAATCCACAATTGCATCCATTCTTCTTCGGTTCTACAGTCCAACCGCTGGTCGTGTGTTGATCAACGGCAAGGATATCAGCGGCATGAACGCCAAGTCTCTCCGTCGCAAAATTGGCGTGGTTTCCCAAGAGCCAGTGCTCTTTTCAGGAACCATCGCGGAAAACATTTCTTACGGTCGACCTCACGCAACGCGTTCCGAAATCATCTCTGCGGCCCGCAAGGCCAACTGCCAATTCATCAGTGACTTCGTAAGTTACCTTTTTTGGAAACCTTCACCTCCCTTTTCGCTAATATTCACTTCAGCCCGATGGACTTGACACACATGTTGGAGCTCGTGGGGCCCAACTGTCAGGTGGACAGAAGCAAAGAATTGCCATTGCACGTGCTCTGATCAAGGAACCCGATATTTTGATCCTGGACGAGGCCACTTCTGCTCTTGATGCCGAATCGGAGACACTGGTTAACAGTGCGCTGGCCGCTCTCCTCCGGGGTAACAATACGACCATCAGTATCGCCCACCGTCTCTCAACGATCAAGCGCTCTGACACTATTATTGTTCTTGGTAATGACGGCACCGTTGCCGAGCAAGGCAGCTACGAAGAGCTCAGCTCTCGTCCTGACGGAGCTTTCACCAAGCTTATGGAGTGGCAAATGAGCGGCGGAGAGACCCAGCACCCACCTACTCGCGGTGTTGAGCCGGACGAACTTTATAAGCTCCAGAAAGAAACGGAGCCTGAACAGGAGTTCGACGAGGACGATGATGTAGAAGGGTCGAAGCCCGAGAAAAAGGATTAGACTTATTGGAATATGTTTAAACCACCACACATTGCCCTGCTGGGCTTCTACTCTTTTGGATACTCTCTCTTCTCATGCGTCTCAGCCCTTTGTGTGGATCTTTTTTTTTTCTTCGGCGATAGATATTAAAAGGACATTTTTCCTGTGTACAAACACTGAAATACACCCTACTATATGCAATTCATTTTATTTTGTAATAATTGTCCTGATTCTCCATGTCTTTCTGTATGTTTCAGCATAGTCGAAGAGAGCAAAAAAGGCAGCCTATGGTATGCCTCCGCATTCCTATAGTTTCTCCGCACTTAGTCAGGTGCCCCGCTGAATCATCCGCGGACCTCCCCGAGAGCAGCTCACCTGCTCAAGGTCTCTTGGACTCTCAACGAAGTACCCTTCCCAGCTTTGGAGCGCGGAGGGGGATTATACTATCACTTTTATCATGGATTATTTACGCAGACTCCTCGCTGAGCCCCCGCCAGCGGCGTACGAACCGCTGGAGGACTCGCCGGAAGATGATGCCGGATCCACAGAGGAACGACAGCGGCCTTGGGCTCGCTTTTCAAGGCTAGAGTACGCTGTATTTCTCCTGCTGGGAGTTACGATGCTATGGGCCTGGTAAGTTACATCAAAGGAGCTGGTAGTTCCCATTTACTCCCCGTCGGCCATGCGCCTGAACCTTGATCTTGTGGAACATTAGCGCTAATTAACCTCCCATAGGAACATGTTTCTTGCTGCAGCGCCATACTTCCATAGCCGCTTCGAGTCGAATGAATGGGCTGCGACGCATTACCAATCCTCCATCCTGTCTGTTTCGACCGTGACGAATCTTGCAGCTTCGTACACCTTCGCCCGAATCCAGAAGAATGTTTCATACCCGTGGCGAATTACACTCTCCCTGCTGATGAACTGCGCGATCTTCACATTGCTGGCATTCTCCACTGTGGTCATGACGGATATATCTACTGGGGCATACTTTGCCTTCGTAATGATCATGGTTTTTGGAACTAGCCTGGCCACTGGACTCAACCAAAATGGTGTCTTCGCATATGTGGCTGGCTTTGGGCGAGAGGAATATATGCAAGCCATCATGAGTGGGCAGGGTATTTCCGGTGTCCTACCATGCATCATACAGATTGCCTCTGTATTAGCAGTACCGAAACATATGTCTGGCGATCAAGATGGCGCGGACGCCCCACAGGGAGCATCACCAAAATCCGCCTTCATCTATTTCCTCACTGCTACTGCCGTCTCGGTCTTTACATTATGCGTGTTCTTGTACCTTCTTAGGAACAGACCAAGTCCTAAGCCAGAGGGCTCGGATGACAATGAGGATACTGCTCTTGTGGAAGGTACAGAAGATAAGACAGTGAGTCTTTGGACTCTCTTCCTTAAGCTTCGGTACTTGGCAAGTGCCGTCTTCATGGTTTTCCTCATCACCATGATGATCTTTCCCGTATACACATCCCGAATCTTATCGGTCAATGACCCGAGCAAATCAAGGATGTATGACTCAACAGTCTTTATACCGCTCGCGTTTCTTTTTTGGAATGTCGGCGATCTTACCGGGCGACTGGCTGTGGCTATTCCGAGTCTTTCTCTCAGCCATCGACCATGGCTTGCTCTTATCCTATCATTCGCCCGTATTGGATTCATCCCACTATATTTGCTGTGCAACATTGATGGCCAAGGAGCATCGGTGAAAAGTGACTTCTTCTATCTTTTGATTGTCCAGGCTTTGTTTGGTATAACCAATGGATACTTAGCATCGAGCTGCATGATGGGTGCGAGCCACTGGGTTTCCTCTGAGGAACGACACGCAGCTGGTGGGTTCATGGGCATGATGCTTGTTGGGGGGTTGACTGCTGGTAGCCTGCTGAGCTTCACTGTGGCTAGTTGACCTGAACTTCTTTCGATCGCTGTATATCGTCTGGTAGAGGTATAACTTATGACCATATCTCGTCCTAATAGATTGAGACTATAGATATCATTCAATTTCACGAACTTGATTTTTCGGCATTCATACTACTACTATCAGAGCACAATCTCTTAGGATGCGAATCATCAACCGGGCAAGCAAACCCAAGAAGCAGGCTACCGACTCGTACTACTACTAGTCGGTATCTGGGGTTCTTTGTGATCCGAGTCGTACTACCTAGGTACCTGCGAATTCCGTTATTTGCATACTACAATTTTATTCAAAACACTGTGGAATGCCATTTAATTAAGAGAGAGGCGCCTGCCATCTGGTAGTATCAGTGTTCTTGCTGCCTATGATAACCCGTGACTTTATTTCACTAACCTTCACTTCACTTTCAACCTCATCCTCCCTCTCAACATTCTTTGTCTCACAACTCTCTGCTTTTCGTGCTTCATATTCACTCTGTGTTAGTATCATTTGTGCCGAAAGTGAGCTGTCGAAGTCTCTGCGAATAATCGCAGACTTCAATCCAGTATGGATCTTCCCGCTGAGCTTGAGATCTGGCCAGCCATGAGCCGGAATGAGCCAACTGCTCAAACGGCTCGGACTTTTCTGTTCGCGTGCCTTTGCATGGTTAGTGTGTACAAGATAAACGCGTTCCGTGAAACTAGCTAATCAATCTTTCAGATTTTGTTCTGCTATCCAGCATGGGCTATTTACAGCATCTTCTTTCATCCACTAAGCAAATATCCTGGCCCAAAGCTGGCGGCTATTACGCCTCTGGTCCATATTCTGTGGGATATACAGGGCAAACAGCATTCCAAAATGAAGGAGCTTCACGCAAAATATGGTAGCATAGTTCGCATTGCACCGAACACACTCTGCTATTGTGCAGCTTCAGCTTGGAAAGACATCTATGGCCATCGCAACAGGGGCCAGCGGGTCTTCATCAAGGACCCTTCGATGTACACACCCGCACCCAATGGTGTCAATGCCATCGTATCGATAAATGATGTGGCCCACACTCGCCTTCGTCGTCTTTTCACCCCCGCGTTCTCCGGAAAAGCTCTCCAAGAGCAGGAAGCAACTCTTCATGTCTATGTGGATTTGCTCATTGAAAAGCTTGGTGCACTGGTGCAGGATTCCTCTCTGGCGGTCATCGACATTTCTCGTTGGTTGAATTACACCACCTTTGACATTATCGGAGATCTTGCTTTTGGCGAGCCATATGGTTGTCTAGAGAACAGCAGGTACCACTGGTGGATCTCGACCATCCTGGATACGAGCAAGGCGGGTGTATACCTGAAAATCTTCTGGTTTTATCCCATCATTTACCCTCTTGCCACCCTATTGATCCCAAAGGATATTGTCCAGAAGCGCGAAGATGGCTTTAATCTCAACGTGGAGAAAATGTGCGAACGGCTGAAGAGAGGGACTACAAGAGCGGATTTTACGTCACACGTCCTCCAGCACAGCAGTACCAATAAGAATGGCCTCACCAAAGACGAAATGTGTGTTAACGCTGCGGTGTTCGTTTTTGCCGGCAGTGAGACGACCTCAGCTATGCTGTCGGGTTGCTTCTACTACCTCCTTCGACATACCGCGAAACACGAACGTTTGGTTCGAGAGATTCGTGGTGCTTTCAATAAAGCATCAGACATCAAATTAGTTGCTGTTTCAGAACTTGAATATCTGGATGCGGTCTTGAAGGAAACCCTTCGAATCTACCCTCCTGTTCCTGCCATATTGCCCCGAATCGTGCCTGAAGGCGGCGCAATCGTCGATGGGAGATATGTGCCAGCCGGGGTAAGTGAAGCATATGGTGAACATATGGGCAGCCATTTCAAACTGACAATATTACAGGTTTCTGTAGGAATCTCCCTGAACTCGAGTTTCAATTCAGCTACCAATTTCAAAAACCCTGACTGTTTTGTCCCGGAGCGTTGGTTGACTGGTCCGGAATCTGCTTGGTATGAGTCGGACAACAAGGAGGCGTTCCAGCCATTTTCCTACGGACCGCAGAATTGCCTGGGACAGAAGTAAGGGTATCTCAGACATCAACAGTCTATCCCCCATACTGATATGTCTTTCACTAGATTGGCCAATGCAGAGATGCGTCTCATCCTCACCAAGCTTTTATGGCACTTCGATTTCGACCTTCCGCCCGAGTCCTTAGATTGGTCTTTGAACCAGAAGTCTTATTCGTTATGGGTCCGTCCTTCTCTGATGGTCAATATCCGACATGCAGATGGAGTTAAATGATCCCTACGAAGAGAAACCCATTCACTAGCTAGCTCATCATCATTTTTAAGTACTCCGTACGGAGTACCTTTAACGAATTGAAGATTTCTGTGGGCCTTCCATTATGCCTGCAAGTCGCCCCACGTCACGGAGAGAATAGTTGCGCTAACTATTTAGCGTCTAGCGTGCCATTTGTGTTTGTGACCCTTTTTTTCTATCGTTTTGACTTGCTGTGTGCAGGACTTGATACTTTCGGTGGCACTGTACTAACTCTAAGTAAACCATCATCGCCATCCCTCAATCGCCATACCCACTTCTCGCACTGATTTCCTCTGCCCATGCGTAGATATGGTGTTGCACTGTACCGCCGTACAACACCAAGATAGCCAATGCACATCAAACGCGGCTTGCAGCCATAAAGTGGAGACTCAGCAGGCAACCGACCATTCTCCAAATTCCTCGTTCTTTAATGCAGGTTGGGCTGAGTACTCTGCAGGCCTAGAGCATTCAATGCAGACTCATGGGCTTTCAGGGTCCAGGATATTCGAATCCAATGTCAATCCCACAGTTGATCCAAAGTTCACCTTCAATTTCACTTCGCTGATCGTGTCACTAAAAACGAGAAGTGACCCACACAGTCAGACTGACTCCGCCACACTGGCTTCAAAGCTCCAGAGCAATCGACTGGGCCACTTTTAACCCGATTGAGACACATTCAAGGGGCCAGCGCACTGGATTGACAGCAGGTCACGGGCCAATGTTGCGGGTACTTTTAATCTGGTGGTTACTTCTAGGCTTCATGAAGTACCAGGTACGGGCCCGGTCTAGACTGCGACCAAACAACGCCACAGTCTAAGTATACATGCTTGGTCCCTGAAAGATCCTCCTTACGTAGGAGATCGGATATCATTTGCTTTCACGGGAAGGGAACCACATTGCGGCCCCTTTGCATGCCAAATCTCTCCAATCACCGTTTACCCCATGGTATCTCTGGGGCTCGGGACGCGTGTCAGAGGATTATCAGAGACAACCCTGTCGATCAACGGAGCTTCCTAGCCTTGCGCCCTCCCGATCCCCTCAGAAGCTGATTCTGGCGTGATTTTCCCACATGGTTGCAATTCTGTCATCCCTGGCTATCGGTCTGGGGAATTTCTGGAGTTTTTTCTTCTTTTTTCGCGTGTTCAGTTGTCTTCTTCTCCACCTGAGTGATGTGATAGCTCATCGTCGTCGCTATTCTGTCCTACTTCTTGATTCAACTCCGTCCTTCTTTTCCATTTTATTTCATCATAGCTCTTCTATGGCTAATACACTCTCTTCTCGACTTTTACTATAATCATTCAATGATTGCCATTCATTACCTAGCTCTAGATTCACCACTATCTTCGAATTCTCGCATTATACCACCTTCATTATGATTTCACACCGCAAGGGCCGCTCTCTCACATCTACAATATTCTTTCTTTTAATCGCCTATTTCTTCCTCGTGTGGTTGCCACTTCATACGCTTTACTCATCTCAAAAATATCACCGACCAATTCCCGTTCAAGCACAATGGAATGCTCTCAGCGGCATTCATCTGAATAACTCGACGGAGAGATTTCCCGTTACCTCTTACACCCCGCTCCCGACATCACCCGTACCTCTTCCTCGCATCCAACATGAATTCCCCGTCGAATCACGACGAGAGCGCAAAGCGAGACTCAAGAAGCAAGAAACAATCAAGCGCACATTCTTGCATGCGTGGAATGGATATAAGGATCATGCCTGGATGCGGGATGAAGTCTCACCATCAAGTGGTAGCTTCGACGATTCATTCAGTGGTTGGGGCGCTACTCTCGTCGATTCTCTGGATGCCCTAATCATTATGGGCCTTGACGACGAGTTTGAAATTGCTTTGGACGCTTTGAAACAAGTCGACTTCAGCACAGCACCGACCTCGGAAGTCAATGTTTTCGAAATTATAATTCGTTATATGGGAGGAATGATTGCAGCTCACGACCTCACCAACGGAAAATACCCCGTCTTGCTCCAAAAGGCTACTGAGCTTGGCGAGATGGTTTACAATGCATTTGACACTCACAACCGAATGCCCCAAATGCGCTGGGAATGGTCTCGATCTGCTCAAAACTTGGAAATCCAGCCATCCGAGGTCACTTACCTAGCTGAATTGGGTTCCTTGACCGTCGAATTCACACGCCTGTCTCAATTAACCGGGGACCCGAAATACTACGATGCTGTTCAGCGAATCACCAATGTGTTAGAAGATAACCAACTCAAGACTCGACTTCCTGGACTGTGGCCGACAATCGTTGATGCCGATCATCTTTGGTTTGACAACGCCGGATTTAGTCTCGGTGGCTGCGCCGACTCAGCCTATGAATACCTTCCAAAGGAACACATTCTTCTCGGCGCGCAAACGGACCAATACCACAACATGTATACCGATGCTATTGAGGCCATCAAGAAGCACATGCTCTTCCGGCCCATGCTGAAGGACCAAAACAAGAAGATTCTCTTCACTTCCGATCTAGTTGTTAACCGAGGCGGCAAAGTCCACACCGAACAGTTCCGTCAAGAGCACCTCAAGTGCTTCTTGGGTGGCACAGTGGGTATTGCGGCGAAAATCTTCAATCGCACCGAGGACATGTCCATCGCACGAGAACTCACTGACGGGTGTATCTGGGCTTACGACGTCATGCCTACTGGAATTATGCCAGAGTCAATGGAGCTCACTGCTTGCAAGGATGCAGACAATTGTCCATTTGACGATACTCAATGGCTGGAGGGCATTTGGGGTGACGAGCTCAGGACAGACAGCGAGCGAGATCAAGTTCAAAAACTGATCAAACATGAGCGTCTTCCAGCTGGCGTCACAGTCTTCCGGGACTCTACATACAAGCTTCGGTAAGATTTGTCCATTTGAGAAACTGAAACACTCAAATTTTTTTATCTAATATCCTTCTTAATAGACCCGAGGCTCTGGAGTCTATCTTTATCATGTACAGAATTACTGGAGACAAATCGCTCCAGGATGCCGCATGGCGTATGTTCCAGAACATCGATAAGGTAACGCGCACTCGATTCGGACACTCGTCCATTGACGATGTCCGTTCCGCTGAACCCGCTTTGAGCGACAAGATGGAAAGCTTCTGGCTTGCGGAAACACTCAAATACCTCTATCTCATCTTTTCCGACCCAAGTCATATCAGCTTGGATGACTACGTCTTGTGGGTTACAATATGCGAGGACCTATGACTATCGACGTTGAAATTTTTGCTGACCTTCAACTATAGGAGTACCGAGGCACACCCATTCAAGCGTCCAAGTGGAGGATTTTAAATACTACAGGAACATCTGTCAAAGGGGCGTTGGACTCGGAATTTTTGTCACATCTCGACAGCAAACGACATCGGTGCGGCGTTAGGGAACTCAGCAAGCGACATCATTACTACTATCTTTCATCCTGTCTATACTATTCTATCAATATTTCAAGTCATTCACAACTACCAACTTCATCAGATTCCATCATCATCTTGCTCAACATTGTCCTCCGTCGTATATTTATCCCAGCTCTGACAGGTCGAGTGCAGGGTGCTATAGTCAATTAACTTACGAGCTTCCTGCCAACGCTCCAAAAACTGGATGGCAAAGCCCTCTTCCGTATGCCAGCCTATATGACAATGCATGAGCCAAGCGCCAGGGTTATCGGTCTTGAATGCAACAACAAGATAGCCCGAGCTAGGAAGCATCGCAGTATCACGGCGCGGCGGGTTGGTCAGAGTCGATATGTCCGAAGAACTGTATGTTCCAGTTCCCTGCGCAAGGACGAAGAAGTCGTGGCCGTGAAGATGAATTGGATGAGGGACTGTGAGAGAAGTCTCAATCACCACATACGACCACTCATTGGCCCGAGGAAGCTCCACAACACCACTGGTGTTGGTGAATGAGGTATCGTTCTTCCAGATCTGGAGCAAAGTTGGATTGTCCCAGTAGACCTGCATTGAAGTACCATTCATTTTCCAGCGGAAAAGATTCTCGGAATTCGTGCCTAGCGTCACAGGCTCACTGGCGTTATAATATGGCACTGACGCACTTTGCGAAAGATAGGGGACCAGGTCAGATGAATCCATATCATCACAACTATCTGTATAAGAGTATTTGGTCGTGGTAGGTGTCGAAGGGGTGCTGCCATAGTACACGATTCCTTTGATGTTGTCCGTACTGTCGTTATCTGAGCAAGCCGATTGGGGAATTGCGCGCATCCAGAAGCTATCATCCCCAGAGGATTGGTCTGCGTTGACAACAATATCATATCTTTGACCTGTTTTTAATTCGGTCAGCAAAGTTTCAAAGGACGAGTTCATTCAAGTCGCTAATCCCATACCCATTCCTATGCTGAGGACTGTTGTGTTGAATGGCTCGATAGGAACAAGGTCCATGGCCATGACAGTCAGAGTATGATTGTCAATCATAAATTTAAAGTGTGTATCAACTGCAGCATTGACCAAGCGGAAGCGATATGAGGTGCCGGCCGTGAAGGAGGTATTGAAACGAGATCCTGTTTGGCTTGTCGAATTGTCATCGCCATAAACATTGGTTCCGTTAATCAACCCATTGTCCAAAGTCGGTGGCCCATTTGCCTGGGCCGAGTCATAAAGTTCATCAACAGTTTGATGGCTCCAATCGTTCAAAAACAACATTCCTTTATCTTCATCATAATTCTCAGATGCTGGGCCATTGATAATGATACCACCGAAAACACCCTCCCAGGCTTGCAGCCCAATATGAGAGTGATACCATGTCGAGCCATACTGCGTTGCTCTCCATTTGTAAGTTGTTGTCTTTCCTGGGGCCGTAGGGCACTGCGTGATAGAAACAACGCCATCATTGGGGTTGGTGTAGTTCTGACGAATGCCGTGGAAGTGAATGCTGGAGCCGTTCTTCGCAGAGGCAAGGCTATTAGTGACATGCACAACAACATTGTCACCCCAATCGGCCTGAATCGTAGGGCCTGGAATCGATCCGTTGACAGCCATGGCTGATCGCGAGTATCCATCAGGCGCAACTGTGACCTCTTCAATATTGAAATAGTATTCTCGAGTTACCCCGGTATCTGGAACAACATCGTAGTAGTCTGTGCTGAGATCGTAGTTGCACCAGGTTTGTCTGTCACTAGCAGAATTCCCCGAACAGGCATCGCGCTTGTGAGCGATATGATGTCCTGAATGAAGATCATTGTGACGATTATTATGTAGAGAAGCAGTCGAGGCAACTCCAATAAGCCCAATGAAAAATGCAAAGCCCTTCATCGTGCCCTGAAATAACTCTTTAGGAATATCAAAGGGAAATTAGAAAGAATGAAATAACAAGTGAAGGTGATACGAAGAAAAAAACGAATGACTGGTTCCAAAGGATAGCCCGGATTATCTGGGTGATCTACACACCATTTTAAAGCAGGATGGGCTACATGCATCCCACTCACAAAGTACGTATAGTTATCGTGAAGTACATAAAAATGAGCCATTATTGTTCATCTCGTGGAGCTGTAGGACTTGCTATGGATATCATCAGGTGCTTTGGTATCCTATGTCTGCCATTGGCCAATATCAAGGATGACACGCAAAGAGGGCCACAGCCTAAAGATCAGAGGCGTAAGCCTCTTGACGTTTACACCCGGAGCGCATCCGGGGAGATGCCTATTGGAAGCCTATTTTTATTCAAGACCCCGGCTAGCTTGAACTGTTGTTGTTCTCTAGGCAATTCATGATTATCGGTCCAAAAGTTGGCATCACAGTGGGTCGGTTTTAGCTTTGATCTCCTACTTACGACTTCAGATGGGATTGTGTGATAATGGGCTTAAAAGGTTAAATCAGTTATTGTTTCACTATCTTGTATTTATCAACAAGCGCTTGGTCTATGGTCTTTCTCCGGCAGAAAGCGCCATTTGATTTTAAGGTTGATAATTTGCTTCAATGAGGGATTTTGGAGGTTCTGGGGCCAATTTTCTTCATCCAACTATGATCTAGCTTTTGCTAGGGAAAAATATTGTGGGACATCATGGTTCTTAGCTCTACTATAATCTGGGAAGCCTGCCGGGATGCGCGAGGTGGCTTCAGGTACCCGCAGCTACTATACCGAGATAGACGTCAGCTAACGCGCGGCCCGGCTACCAAGCTCCTCCACACATCCAACTTCAACATAATCATCGTTCAAGAGATAGTGTTGCAACTAACCGAAATTGTCATAGCATGCTTTTGCAGGTTGAGTCGATCAGATGTCAACTTTACAGTTAGCCAGGCACGGCTAAGCCTTGGAACGATCTATAAAACAAGACTTCTGCTGGTCTCCCGAGTCGTTGCACCGAAGACACAGATAAGATTCTTCAAGTTATTCGAAGGAAATTCCTACTTTGCATCCTACTACCAGGGGGAGCATTCCGATATCTCTTTTCACTTATATTTTCAATAAAATGCTTCGTTCTTTGATCTCATGTGCAGCGCTTGGCCTTTTAGGCCCTGTCTCGGCGTTGGCTGTTCGCGATGCCCCCGAGGTAAATGAACAGTTCGGACTATACGCCTACGGTGACTCAATTGGCGGACTTTCCCTCTTCTATGCCCAAGGTGCCAAGAATCTCAATCCAATGAGCTTGAATATGAACTAATGAAACAACAGGAAAGGCCATGATCGGTGACCCGGCGAACTCGACCGCTGCCGATGCTGCCCCCGTTGCTTGTAAGGATTTATCTAGGACACCAATGACTAGATCCATGCCCTTTACTCTAACTATTGAATCCGAAACATAGTCACGCGTGCTTCAGCATCCTCGTCCAGCTCATGGATTGCCAACCCGAATGTGACGACTACCAACTCCAACTACAGCTGGTCCGATGAGATGCTCTATCTCCCGAGCTCTTCTTCTTCCTCTCATGAAATGGGGTTCACTTCCAAGAAGCTGACCAATGAGACAACCACTGGCTTTGTCTTTTACGGGCAGTGGGTTATGGTTGAGAATGATGCCGGTGATATCTCCTCCAGCTTTTATCTACAGTCTAGCTCTGAAGGCGAAGGCGTCTATTCCTTGCTGTGGAATGTGACTGATGATGAGACGGCTATCCCGATCTCGCTGCGCTCTGCTAAGCCATCCAATGCATAATCAGCCTTCACGTAGTGTTCAACTGCACAAGCCATTGGGTCTTGGTATTTGTCATTTGATGTGTTGAGAATCAAGGGATCTCCCTAGGTTGTTCTGCATGGATGTCAGTCGCCTTTCTAGATAATAGTTAGAAATACTACCAATCTATACGTACAATGTTAAAGCTCTCTACACAACGAAGCCCATGCATCTACTCCGAGTCGTATTAGTACTAATTAAATGCAATATTTGGATCATGGTAGTCATATTACCTTAGTATGATGAAAATTTATTATCATGGGCACATGAGCACTTATTACTAACCTGGGAGGGTATTTATGCGAATCTAATTTCGTGGAATTCAAAGTCTTGGGAATTATTCAAGAAGGAATCTGCCGGGGATTGAGAGTGTTTCGCAACTACTATTATTTACTAATTAATACAGAAAGTATGGCCACTTCCAGTGGTAGTCCTAGCTAAACATAAGCCATTGCATCTGTTGAACTCTTTTTTGAAGGACCTTGCCCTCTCCGACGCGCCTCATCATATTCATACTGAATCGAATAGCCAACCTCTTTCCGAATAACCATCTTGTCTGAATCGTCACTCTCGGCTGCGCTCTCGCTAGGCTGGTGGCCAGTCTGCCGACGTAATGGAGGCATGAGCTCAATAGCATCTGTGTCTAAAAGCGATCCAACAGGCTCTTGTCTTCGGGCCTCTTGTTTCCCCTTCTGTGTCCTTGAAGGCGGAGGGATAATCGGTTCACCAAGTGGAAACATCGAACGCCGCATAGGCATGCGCTCTGCCGGTCCCCGCCCATGCACATCTTGACAAAGGTTCTCTTTAGATGAAGATCGTGGCAGCGCATTAATTGACTTCGTCCAAGGTGGCGTGCCCCCTGTTCCGGCCCTTTTCCGATATACGCGTGACATTGATCTCGATCTGGAGGCTGCGTGCGAATTCGACCCAGACCCTGAATTTGATCCTGATTTTGAGCCTTCTTTTGTACCTCGAGATTGCGATACGCTGCTTTCCAGAGTTGAGTCTCCCGCTGTTCCATAATTTGTACTGACTGCTGCCATGAAAGGGCGAAGACAGAAAACACTGCAAGCGACGAGGGCGTAGTGGACTTCAACTTGAAGCCAGAGGGAGGGTTCGATGGCTGCGATGGTCACGTCGGTCTTTCCGATTGCATCGTGGAGTTTCGATATATGAAGAATTGTGAAAACAATGAGGCTGGTGATTTGAAATGTACGTATCGTTAGTTGCAACGGTTATCATGTAGCCGTTAGTAACTTGGAACGACTTACGGGAAGCGGAAAATGAAGGCAAATCCGATGCCGAGCTTGCGCTTCCAGTTCATAAAAAGCCCCTTAAGAAGAGCCACGGCGAGTACAAAGATAATGAGCTCTGTTATCGCGTCCAAAGCTGCAATGAACTTCCAGCGTCCGTACTTGAATGTATGTTAGTGCATCGTGCAAGATAATGCTAGGATCTATCTGTTCCACGAGGGTAGGTAGACAAACCAGATTCAGGCACTGCCCGCCTTGCGACCTCCATGGTTTATTGAGCTCACAATCGATCATGAGAATAAACACGGCCGGGATCAGCCAAAAGGTGCAAAGAACTAATGTTGCCCAAGAAGCTCTGTTATGAGGTTTTTGTGGGGTGAGTCGAAGGTAAATGGCGATGACACAGCATTTCGAAAGGTAGAGGATAATCAGTGCAAAAAGATCGCTTGTTGCAACCAGCTACTTGAGATTAGCATTGAACAATGCTCGAACTGGAAGTAAGCTTACTGCCTGTATTTGCATCAGTCGACCTTCGTCCAGCAAGGTGATCGATGAACCAAATCCTCGGGAGCAGGCATAAAAGACCAGTATTGACTGCAATATGGCCATGACCTGGAGTATAAGATTCTCCGAATCAGTTACTGCATTCTGCATAGTACCTATCCATGACCCGATCCAGAACTCACAGTAGCTCCCAATAACACAAAATCATCTCGCGCAAACGGCGGTATCAAATACAGCCTAACATATAGCCGGATTAAGAAGCATACCAAGGATATCACCAGCCCCAAAGCCGCAGTGATAATTATGTATGCAGCACGGTGATATTCGTCAATAACCTCGAAAGGCGGCGACTGTCCCGGGGGCACATATGGGCCCATCGCGGGGAAATTGAGATATAATGCGAGCGAGGGACACCTTGTACCATGAGGGAAAGAAGGTGAGTGTATGTATTGAACTCATGAAAAGGGGTGTGAAGGTGGAGCATATATGCCCATGTGCGCAGAGCAGATCTTCAAGTTGAAGAGCAAGGCAGGCCGACTCGAAATCCAGGTATAGTACATATACAGCGCAGCAATCACCTTGAGCACCAGGGTCCAAAAGGTTGCTATAGCAAATGGACTGCGCCGATCAATTTCAGATTGCTAGGTGCCTAGGAATCAATTGATCCTGCTAAACGAAAGGATTTAATTTGTTAGAGGAGCACGTTGACAAGATGGACCAGGGCACTAGTTTCATTTCATGAAGGTCATGCTTTTCTACACCCAAGAGATATCCAGCGTAATGGAGTATCGGAACATCCCTTTCTGGACAAGAATGAACTAAAAAGAGAGATTAAATAGACATGAGGCGCTGATAGAATCAATATTATGCATGGCATACAAGAGTTATGGAAGTACAACTCCTAATGTCTGATATCACCTCATTCAAAAACGCAGAATCGTCCCCTCACGTCTGACACCAACTACGACCGTATGACAGTAACTTTTGAATCCCTCGACCCGCCGTCATTCTTGTCTTGAGCACCGATCAACATACCGGCGATGTGCTCGTGGGTCTGTGAGGTAGCTCTCCGATAGGACCATGTGGTGTTGCCTCCCTTAGCCCAAGCATGCGAGGGGCGGCGTATCTAGCCGGCGCATTCTCCCTTCAGTGGCTTCGGGTGGCAGTGTGCCGAGTTCTCGTTTGACGGTTTAAGCATCAAGGGATGGGGCCGCCCTGATTCACGCAGGGATCTACCATTAGCGTGGGTGATAGATCACAAGGTCGGGTTTTGGATTGGCCTTTGCTGACGCCCAGTCGGGCAAAGGCCCACAACTATCGAATTCATCTGAACTATACCCCAGTATCGCAGAAGCAATTTGTCTCAAGAATGCAATCCATCACAACTTGAAGGTCAGGAAGAGTGCTGAAGGAACTTGAACAAAAGCAATGTCTTGGGAACAAAGTGAGGCTTCTCAGTCTCAGTGTACAACTTTGATTCTGATGGATAATTCACTGTCTGCTCGTACACTAGTAAGGGACAGATGCAATCTTCCCCCTTGGCATGCAAGGCGCCGATAGCTTCATCGCTCATTCTTCAACCGGGCCCAAAACTCAAGGGGGAGGCGGCGACAACACACAATTCCAACGAAAATGAAATCTCAAAGCGGTCCATGCTCAGTCCAGTACAACATTTCCCCTTCCTTTCATCCTCAATCAAACATCCGATGTGTCATGCCAATCGAATGCAAATCTGATGGGCCCCTCCTGCCCCCGGCTTTTTCCCTCCAGTTGTCGACATGCCGCCCACATGGCTGGCGCGCGAGAATTCTTCCTCGCCACGCCTTGCTCCCACGTCTTGATTCCACGCTCCAAATCCTTCCAGTCGATTGATCCTACGCCCGGTATGATCTCAACTAGTCAGACTTTCTCCTAGGACCTGCTGCTTTGGGTTACTGTTCTTTACTAGTAACCTTCTATTTGATTATCTTTCTTCTGGCGCTGGAAGCCCTTTTCTTCTCTATTTCCTTTTCTCATTTTGCAGATACTTGTTCGTCGAAATAGACAGTCGCAAGGCGGCTTGTTTACACTCGTTGGCTGAGAATAAGCCTGCCTTCATTCTTGCCTACAAGTATTGGCGCGATATTCGGTGGCCTTTTTTTTCCGATAACTTTCCTTCAATCTGGTAGTCTAGGCCCTAGCTGGCCTGAACCACGCACCCAAGATGATGAACACCCTCAGATCAAGAAATGAATCTCAAATGACCGAAACTCTCACCGATCTTGAGGACTATCCTCAAAAGGGTCTTGTTGCGCCCAGATATATGGGGACGGTAGCAGATCAACGGGATATGAGCGCACTGGGAAGAGTCCAAGTTCTTCGAGTCAGTACTATTCCAAAAAGAAAAAATCAAGTTAATGTCCACAACTCGGCTAATACGAAAGGGGAAATTGAAGAGAAATTTCAAATTTATCTCTATTGTTGGCTTTGGCTGTACGTTGATCTGCACATGGGAGGTTATCTTGACGTTCGTTACCCCTTCCATAATGACTGGCCTTGGGGCAAAATCTTGGCGATCCCAGCATGAATACTTATCGAAAGCAACTTGAACTGTGAACAGATTATTATCTGCTGGATTGACAGATGGTGGTACTGCCGGCCTAATATGGGGGTTCGTCGCCGTTTCGATTGGGTTCTCCCTCGTCTATGCCAGCATCGCCGAGATGGCTTCAATGTAAGTGATTCCGTTTGCGATTGACACCCCTTCCACATTACTCTAACAAAAGAAAAACAGGGCTCCTACTGCTGGCGGACAGTATCACTGGGTGTCAGAATTTGCACCAAGAACAGGACAAAAGTTCCTTAGCTACATCACTGGTATGAGCAAATAGTCGATTCAGTCGATAATATCGCCTGCTAAGATCAATCTAGGATGGCTTTCTGCAATGGGATGGCAATGTGCAATCGTCTCGATCGCCTATCTTGCCGGTACTATCATCCAGGGTCTAATTGTGTTAAATCAACCGGATTACGACTTTCAAAGATGGCACGGAACAATGTTGGTGATAGCCATCTCGACATTTTCAATTCTATTCAACACTTTCCTCGCCAAGAACTTGCCTTTCGTCGAAGGACTCATTCTGATCATCCATGTCATTGGTCTTTTTGCAATTATTATTCCACTTTGGGTTCTTGCACCACGCAACAATGCGCATGCGGTGTTTACGACTTTTCATAACGGAGGCGGCTGGCATGATGCCGGCACGGCGACACTTGTTGGTCTCTCTACTACGATCACTTCAATGCTCGGCTACGACTGTTCTGTGCACATGTGTAAGTAAAAGGATTCTTATTGAGTGATTAACAAAATTGATCAAAGTTTGCAGCCGAGGAAATCAAAGATGCGTCAGAAACACTACCCAGAGCCATGATGAGCTCGGTTGCGGTAAATGGAGTCTTGGGCTTCATAATGCTAGTGACGTTGTGCTTCACTCTTGGGGAAGTAGACGCCGTCCTAGACACCCCAACAGCGTTCCCATTCATTCAAATCTTCTACAACACCACCGGTAGTCTCGCAGCGACGAACGCAATGACTGCCGTACTGGTAGTAACATTAACCGCCAGCACAATTACCGAAGTTGCGACCGCATCGCGACAACTTTGGTCTTTCGCCCGGGACGAGGGAATCCCATTCTCATCCTTTTTCGCATACGTAAGACTCACAGTCGAAACCCTTAAGCCCGACAAACCCGTCCTTTGAAACAGGCCTAGCTGACTATAGTAACAGGTTACACCAGGATGGAACATCCCGCTAAACTCAGTGATGGTCTCGTTAGGAGTGACCATTCTACTCTCCCTCATCAACATCGGCTCCAAGGTAGCTCTAAATGCGGTCATTTCACTGACGATCACTTCATTGCTGTCTGCATACATCATTTCGATCGCCTGCGTGTTACTCAAGCGACTTCGTGGCGAACCGCTTCCGCAGCATCGGTGGACGTTGGGTCGATTTGGTCTCGCGGTCAACGTTGGAGCACTGGCCTTTCTGCTGCCTGTGTTTGTCTTTGCGTTTTTCCCCCTGTCGACGCCGGTTACTCGTGAAACCATGAATTGGAGCGTTGTGATGTATGCTGGCGTCATTGGATCGGCGTCGCTTTATTATTGGGCTCGAGGGCGACACCATTTCATACCGCCTGTGGCATTAGTCAAAAGAGAGGGAGGGTTTTAGTGCCTGCTTGGAACTTGAACACCGGGGCAGTGAGTGAGTGATTAATCACCCGTGCCCATTCACGTTCAGGTTCAAGTTCCTACTGAATGAAAGTGCCGGACATTTGAAGGTACCACATGCCAGTGTACAGGCTCGAGTGGCTTTTGGTTTTGGATTTATCCGAAAACGAGCCGTGTCCCCCGAAATGACCCCGTATACCCGAGGGTACTACTAGGGCATATTGTTTGATGACTATTTTTATTCTTGTATCTGTACTTAATGTCCTTTCTTTTTTGGGTTTTATTTTGAGACGCGTGTATGCCTGAATGATGTAAGGGCGGAATCATCCCAGCCTGAGCCAGTTTGACCGTGACGATACTAGTATGACGTCGGGTATTGTACTGGCAGTATATAGAAGAATGAGCAGACGAAGATGCCTCGGGTTTCCACTTCCGACACCAGGCCTGTGCAGCTTGGAGAAGTTCCCACGAAGTTATTCAAGTTCCTTTGTTCCGATCTGGCGTGGTCCAGAGATCCCTGTTGCATGACGTGGTGTTACTACTACCTGGTAGTGAGGAATATTCCGTAGTCTCAAGTGCTGGAGGGACGGAAATGGCTGGTGGAAAAGGATTTCGACTTCGGGTTATTACCTCCGATCCTTCATGACTCGTGTTTCATCTCGGGGGGAGTCCACCTGGGCGATGCCCAAGTGGAAGTCTCGAAAATCTGCTTATTTTTTTAGGTTATCAGATGGTATTCCTATGTCGAGGAATTTCAGTTCCGAGACAAGTAGACAGGTAGACGGGTAGATGTGAAAGCCTGAGTCACCGCCTGATTCAGACGGATCAATTCCTGCTCAATCAGAAACATCCTAATCTTATTGCGATGGTCTGGTGGTCTAGGTCTAGGTGGTCTGACAACATCATGAGAGGCAGGTATTGCACCTTCAAACGGAGTACTACAGCCATACTCCACTGGAGCGGATATTACCTCGGTCTACCCCTTATTTTCAGCTCATGGAGTTCAAGTTTCTAGAAGCCTGAGCTGAGAACGATAGACCCACCGAGTGTCTGAAGCTAAGCCTTAGCAGGGAGTGGCAGAGTGTACCGAGAGCCAAGCGACAGGGATAGGCTAGAGAACCGGCAGGTCGGAAAGTGGGCACAGTGGGCGATGCTGAGTGGGGTGGAAGGATGAAAAAGGGGGGATCAATCATGAGAAGCAGAAACAGAATAGACCAATGAGAGGGACAGGAATGAGTGGCAGGAGTCTCAACAAGACAGGGATGAGCCGTGTTCGGCATGTCCATCAGAAGTTTGCCCCAGCGAGATGATTGATTGGAATGATTATCTGATTGATAACGGAATCGGCCCACCCGGAAGTCGGCTACCCTAGGGTACGCGAGAATATGAGAGAAAAGTAGGGGAAAAGTAGGGGATTGTCTGTAATTTGATTACATTTAGATGATTACCAGTGGAAGAAGTGATTTGTACTACAGCTATGGAGTATAGTACTGGGATATCCTTCTTATACTTGCTGATGGTGCAGTCCACACCGCACCCTGGAGTAGTACAAGTGTCAAAAAAGATCAGATAATTCTTGACCACAACTGACTACTGTAAATACTGCAAGCAGTTGTTACTTAGGGTATTCCTAAGTGGATTACTAGTATGCACTGTCGATCTGGGGCTAATCCCTTCTCCTTATCCAGTAAATGCATCCCGATTTCATCCTGATCTTCCGACTTTTTACTTTTAGCTTTGTGGCAAATCAGATAATTCTGTAATAATTCCCGTCAGGAATACCCGACTTACTCAGTTATTACTATTATATTAGTACAGTAGTCCTGCCCCATCAGGCCAGTCAGTCCGCTTCTTTCTTCTTCCCTGGGTTCCCTTACCTTTTCTCGCTACAAATCCCCAATTCTTCTCTCCCACTTTATTCTTCTTTCTTCCCTCTTCCTCTTCCTCTCCACGTTATCTTTGATCATTCCAAGTTTTTCAGTTTCTCCCCTCTTCCCTTTCCCCCCCACCTTTCGTTATCCTACGCGGCGACATCCGACTCCACCGACGGCCCTCGGTTCCTCGCTTCCGTCCGTCATGGGTACGTGCCAGAGTGAAAATCTCCAGATCTTCTCTTCCCCAAACTTCATTCTTCATTCTTCTCTGTTCACTCTCCTACCCGCGCATTCACCCCCCATTCTATTCCAACCACCCAGATTATCAATTTTGTGTGAAAAATTAATCTTCTCCTCTCTTACACTTTTCTACAGTTCACGCTGTCGAGTCCGTCATGCCCTCGGCAGATATCACCTTGACGGGGGCAACTCGTCCCCGCAAGGGTACCTTTCAAGACATCCCTGTTTCCTCCACCTCCCACCCCGATAATCCTATTCCCGAAGAACCTCGTGGCGTGCGATCTCTCTCCATCACCGATTTCAACTTCAATGGCTCTCCTGCTTCCCAAGAGACCGAGTCGAGCGGCTCCGATTCCCCCGCCACCCCCATCACCCCTCCCGACGTGCAGACCCTGCAGATTTCCGATGACAATGCGCGCAAGCCGACCGGTCGCTCTCGTCGGGCCTCCACTGTGCTGATTTCTCAGAACTCCGATGATATGCGACGGGTGTTGGAGAATGTGGGCACTAGTGGCACTCAGAAGATTGAGTCGATGTGCTGTGGTGGGGGTTGCTGTCGGGGTCGTCCCCTCCAACCTCTGGATGGCCCGATTTCGGGCTTCAATTCCATCACCGCCCCCGATAATGATGCATTCGAGTCTCTTGGCCTCAATGTCGATCTCTTGACCTTGGACAGCGACTTATCCAATCTGACCCCGCTCCCGGAAAAGACCGTATCTTTCTCCCCCGCCCCCGCTACTGAAGCCGAAGCCGAAGTCCAGTTGGGCCCCTCCGATCACCCCCCACGCTTTGTACAACCGCACCCTCCCTATGAGGTCTATCGGGCCCCACTCCACCACACTCGCGAGCTTACAAAGAATGGTGCTGAGAAGCGTACATACCATTTCGACATTGATGTCACCGATTACCCTGCCGAGAGTGGCATGGTAGACTTCGTCGTCGGTGGTGCCATTGGTGTGTGCCCCAAGAACAAGGACGAGGATGTGGAGGAAATTCTCGACCTGCTCTGTGTTCCCAAGTCGATGCGTGATAAGAAGGTCCTCATGCGCACCACCAACGGTCGCTGGCCCACCATCTGGGGTGATGAGAAATCTCGCGAGCTGATCACCTCCCGTCGCCAAGTCCTGAGTTGGTGCTCTGATATTCAAAGTTATGCCCCGACCAAGGCGCTCTTCCGAACTCTCGCGGAATACACTTACGAGCAGAACGAGAAGAAGATTCTTGAATATCTTTCTTCTGCACAGGGTCAGGGTGCTTTCTGTGAACTCCGTACCAGTTCCCACATCAGCCTTCTCCAGCTTCTTCATGCCTTCCCATCCTCCAAGCCCCCTCTCGACCACCTCCTTTCGGTTCTGAACACTCTCATGCCCCGATTCTACTCTCTGTCCCAGGACCCCATGATTTCCTGTCAATTCAAGGGCTCTGAATGCCGCCGTTTGGTCGAAGTTGCTGTTTCCGTCGCCGAGTCTGATGACTGGCGCGACGGCAAGCGCACTGGTGTTAGCTCTGGATATCTCGAGACTCTCGCACGCAAGGCCATTGCAGCTGAGGCTCGGGGCGAGAAGGCCGACATTTACATTCCTATGTTCCGTGGTCTAATGGCCAACCCGCTTGCCAAGCGCTTCGCGTCCGACGGTCCTATGCTTCTCATTGGTGCCGGTGTTGGTATTGCACCCTTCCGTGGATTCGTTCAGCGACGTTTGCAGTCGGCCAATTGTGCGAACAAGGTCTGGGTTCTCCAGGGCGTGCGTGATTCGCTGCTTGACGAGCTGTACAGTGGTGAATGGGGTGTTCACGAAGACAAGGTTCGCACTGTGGTACAAAGCCGTCGCGGTGAGAGCCGATATGTTCAAGAGGAGGTGCGCCACCAGGCGGATCTTGTTTGGTATGTCATCAATGCCCTTGATGGCCGTGTCTTTGTCTGCGGTAGCGGCAAGGGCATGGGCGAGGGAGTTGAAGCGGCTCTTGTCGAAGTTGCGATGGCTAAGGGCAATCTCAACTCTGAGGAGGCCCAACTCTTCTGGTCAGGCAAGAAGGAGGCTGGCCAGTACATTGCTGTAAGTTCTCTCTCTTTTCAGTCTTACTTGATTGAATCCAAAACTAATTCCTGTTCTATAGGAAACCTGGTAATCAAGAATTGATCCAAATTGGAATCAATTGTACCATTCTCATTGTGTGTCAATCGGCTAGACTAAAATGTTCTGTCAATTGTCAACCACAAAATTCCGACTTCGATGTACATATTTCGACCTCGTGTTTTCATTTCTCTGTTTCTTCTCGGTGTTCAAGTTTCTCGTTACATTGCATTTTCCATGCTGCGCATCCCTCATTTTCTCTTGGTGATTTCTGTGGCCGGTCCAGCAAAAGGGATAACCAGCTACGCCAGGTTTCCCATCTCACCACTGTTTCTTCATGTACTTTAGCGGGTCGGCTTTCTGTCTTTCAAGTATCTATGTTCTGTTTTCTTTTTCTTTTGGTTCATTGCTCCTGGCCTGGGACTTTTCTCTCTTGGCGGAGCTGCAATGTATCCATCAAAAAGAGACTTGTGTTGTTTTCCTATCGTCTGCTCTACAATAGAGGCCCGAATATCAAGAACTTTCACATATCCTGGTTTTGCTTCGTAACATGGATTCCTTAGCACAAATCAATCCTACGGCGTACGAGTCTTCAATGACATGGCAAAGATGAGAGATGTGCAGCACACCCTCTTCTCTTCTCTTGTCCTCTCCCTTTCATCCCCACCCTTTTCAATCCCGACATCGCCCTTGTCTGCACCCCACAATAACAAGTCAGAGAGAGCATCCACCCCCAGTTCCTCCTCCCCGCACTTCGCCTGGAGCAAGTCCACGCCTGTCAAGCCGGTTGACCGGCCCGGTTCGCGATATCCAGTATGAGTCACGTGGAGGTGTATAAGATGAACGAGAACTCACCCAAATCGTTCAATTGTTCCAATTCCTCATAAAGAAGATATAATTCTCATTCTCTTCTCTTCCTTTCATACCAAATCATCACTTTGATACCTCCAACAAAATTACCATCTCATCCTAACTCAAGTTATTCTCCGACATCGCGGGCGGTCTGTCATTTCCCCTCGAAACCCCACCGATAAGCCAAAGTGGGGTGATTCCAATCGCGCGGAGAATTGAATCCCAACTTCCTTCCCCTCCAACTATCACTTCTCCCCTCCAATTCCCTGCAATCCAAAGAGAATCGCAAAAACACGCCCAAAATGCCCTCCCTCCAACAAAGCAAACTCGCCTTCATCGGCGGCGGCAACATGGCCTCCGCCATCATCGGCGGTCTCCTCTCCAACTCCGTCCCAAAAACCAACATCACAGTCTCCGAACCCTGGGAGGTAAACCGCAACAAGCTTGCCTCCACAGGCGTGAACACAACAACCGACAACGTCGTCGCGGGCGGTAACGCAGACCTAATCATCATCGCCGTCAAGCCGCAAGTCACTAAGGGCGTCTGTGAAGAATTGGCGAAGAGCTGGGCGGGCCGTCAGTCTCTTCCTGTTGTCGTTAGCATTGCGGCTGGTATTACTCTTTCTTCGTTGCAGGAGTGGTCGACTACACCCGATGGAGCTAAGCCTCATGTTGTTCGCGTTATGCCTAATACGCCTGCGCTTGTTGCGGAGGGTGCGTCGGGGGCTATTGCTTCTGTCGATGTTACGGATGATGAGAAGGCTCTTGTGAATGAGTTGCTGGGTAGTGTTAGCAAGGCCACTGAGTGGGTTGATAAGGAGGAGTTGTTGGATGTTGTTACTGGGTTATCTGGTGAGTTTGATCTAGGGTTGCCTTGTCCTGCTCTGTCTTGAGCTCAAGCTCATGCTAATGATTAATTCTATAGGATCCGGCCCGGCTTACTTCTTCGCTATGGTCGAGCACCTCGTCGCGAGCGCTACGGCTCTCGGTCTTTCTAAGGAACAGGCAACCCGCCTCGCTACGCAGACTTGTCTCGGTGCGGGTAAGATGCTGGTTACTTCGGATGATGAGCCTGGTCAGTTGCGGAAGAACGTGACTAGTCCCAATGGTACTACTTTTGCTGCTTTGCAGACATTCGAGAAGGAGGGGTTCCAGGAAATCGTTGATAAGGCTGTTAAGGCTGCGACTGATCGGGCTGCTGAGTTGGGAAATACACTTGCTAAATAGATTGTGGGCTTTTCTAGGATAAACAAAATGCATTTGAGTTTCTTGAGATGAGTTGTGGAGCACTAGTAACTTGGAAGTATTTCATTTGGAATCATTTGGAAACATCTCCAATCGATATCAAATCATGCCCAGGTGAGGGCACTTAGTTCAGATAGGCACCTGGCTCTAGTGATGAACGTTCAAGGTTTGCAGTGGAACTTGAAACCCTCTTTGGATTAAACTTGCTGACTCGAATTCACCAGTACTACTACTAAGTACTCATATTGGAAGTGATCCGCGAGACCTAGTATCTGTCACAGTGGACTCTGAGAAAGAAGTTGAACAACTTGGAGACTAGAGGGTACCTACTAGGTACTAGATTGCACTTGTCCATATACTAGCATCAGATGCACTTCTTACTAGTATGTATGCAGGAAAACCTCCACTGTTCACTGGCAGCAATGATGGACTTCGCATTCGCAAGCTAATTGCGCCACGACGAACACGATGCAGTCTCCACGGCTCGGGTCATACACATCACAAAGCATCTTGTCTCCATCGGGAAGCGGATGCAGCATCGGAGATTCTCCTCGCACATGCTCGGTCAACCACGATATCGAATGGGTTCAAAGAAACTCCGCGGGTACCTGTCATCTGCCAGAACTGCATTCGTCAGCCAGGTCTCGGACGCAATGCAAGCAGCTGCAGCAACGACTTGATAGTTCCGCTGTACAGTACACTGCTGCAGCGGGGCTGGCTTGAGTCAAGGTTATCTCATGCCGAAATGTCGATCAGGACGCTATTCTGATCGGCAGATTGGTAGTACACGAGAAGATTATCTGAGGGACACCGTGACTTCCAACAAAGAGACTCCCATTTCGGTTCATGCCTGATCCGGGATTGAGCTGTGCAATACTCAGATGATGCTTATTTTTATCTCTTCCCGAGGCCGGTGCATCCAATCGTAATTCTCGCTGTCTCTCGAACTTGAACTTGAAATAAGCAAAAATAGGGTCTCTGCTTTCTAATATATGACAAACGGGGAACTTGAAAGAGCGAATGCGATGCCTTGACCACGCAATCCTCACCGACTACCTGGAAACAAAGAACTCGAACCAGGATCATCTTGGGATAAGTCGATGGGCCGGCGATATAACCGCAGATACCGATCAACGCCGAACAAATCATTGCTTGACGATCTGTTTGCCTGCTTTCAAACCACGTACCACGGAGTAGTAGCTGCTACTAATTAGTAGAACTAGCACTGCATCAATATCTTCAGACTTGCGATCGCCTACTCCGGCATATGCGTCTCGACATATTAGGTCCGGAACGGAAGTATCGCATGGACCAATGGTCAGAACACCTCACATGCAGGTTGTGACTCAAGTCGAGAGCTATCCGAAAACATGAAAACCGCCAATAAGTACGCAGTAGGTAGTTTTGTTTTTTGTTTTTCCTCAAAAGTTGGTCTTCGGCGTTTGAGGTAATGAAAGTCGCTCATACCAGTGGTGTTGTTGCTTTTTGCGTTGCTTTTTTTTTGTTGGCTGGTAGTACCGTTTCACCTGGCATCGTTGCTTATTCTGAGTCCATTATGTACCACGGGAAACTAACATCCGTCAAACTGCGCTCTTGGCGTTCTTTTAGACTGGGTGTGCATTTTATGGGACAAAAAATGAGATCGCGAATTAGATTGGCTGGTTGTGGTGAACTTGAATTCAATCTGTGGGCACTTAAGTGCCCAGTCATTCATTCCGGTTCTTTGCCAGGATCTGAGGCACGAGGCTGTTAATTTCCCAGTGCGCCAGCTAGCGATCAATGTTCCTGCATAGCCGAGTTTGAATGCTCACTTGGATATCTTTCGACCTCGGTTTCTTATTCACACACATCCAGGCGATGTTGTTGAATGGAAGCATCTTCTAGGCAACAAAGCTTCACATAGAGCAATTCCATCCAAGGTAGCTTCCACGACCAGATGTCATTGAACAAGCCACTAGATGCGCCACAGAGTAGGCTGATTGGTTACCAAATTGACAAGGGTTCAGGGTTGGTTGTTTGCCCTGTCCAGGTGCTCGGGATGGAGCAAACATTCTCCTGCATTCGAGGCTAACAACTTGAGAATCGTGAACACAATTTTGGAGTAGAATTTTCTGAAACGTGAGGAACCGTGGCAACATTTGAATGTTTGATACACGCCGAATATCAGTCTGGATGTTTGTGACAAGTCGTGCCACGGTACGAAAAAATCCTAAGGCTGAACTTGAAGTGGAAAGCCATGATTCAGGGTGTGCTTGTGGCACTACAATCGAATCGCAGGAGTTTTTGCATTGTAAGTAGCGTGGTTCAGTACTCTTAAACCCTGACTTTATCACCTAGAGTGATAATAATAGTCTTGCACATGAACCATAACTGATGTCAATATCTACGTCGACATCAGGTCGATACTGACTTTCCTATTTTAGATGACGTGGAAACCACACACGGGCTGTTGCCAACAAGGTTTTAATTTTGGTTCAGTGATAGTTCCTAAGATGACCCGGAAACCAGGAGACTGGGACAGCCAGCTAGACTAAAGCGATGTGACAGCCGACAGGGGCAGCCAAAGGCGATTCCACTCATATTTCCTCGCTCCTGACTGGATGCCCTGCGTCGTTGGGCGCCACTCCTCACATTCCAGACCGATATTTCCAGAGGGGCCGATATGCAGTTGAGATTCGAATTTTGCCGTACTAAAATTCGAGCTCCTACGACTTGATCAAATGCAGCAGCAGCACAACCCCAGAAATGAGATCAGAACGAGACTCCAAATGACCTGGTCGATCCCGGCCAGTTTATACCGTCGTTGAAAAGTAGTATTTATTGATTTATTGAAACGCGAATTTGAGGCGCGCTGACCGCTATGACCCTTTACATCCACAAAGGAATTAAGGTTACTTTTTGTTGGCAGTGCGCAGGCGCTCGACACATCTTACCCAAACAGTCAAGCTACTAGACAAACTAGTAGTAATTGGTTCCCCCCCCATGAGCGATCGCCCACTGGCATACCCAAGTACCGGGAAACTTGGTTGCACGATGACAAATTCCTGCATGGTGCATTGCGCTACGCTGAATCGTTTCTTCCCGCGGCTCTGGAGCAATTCCTCCGGTCCATTCCCCGGGTCCTAGGATGATCTTACCCGATCACAATGCCTGCGCAAGTGCTAAGTGTGAGATCCGATGATCTGCATCCCTACTCCATTTTATGCACGAACTCGGATCCCTGAGGACATGGGTATGGCGATCTGCCAGAATTCCAACTATGTAATAATGATAATTACCCCATGCCTCGAAGTGGCAGGAGTTGATTCTCTCCCTTTTCTGGTTCTATAATCACAAATTAAACTAGGGAGTTTTTGATTCCAGTATTTTACTGAAAACAGAATGGGTCCATGTCCTGATCCAATGCCATTCAATCTGCAAATGACTCACTTAAAAAACAAGAGTACACAGTATGTACTGTAGTACTCCGCAGTTCGCATATAATCGTCGAATACTACTAAAGAAATCAGATAGTATGAGTAAGGGAGCAGAATTCCTCACCGATCTCGTTGGCCTCGATCTCGCCCTTGAATGACGGACCAATAACACCTAGGCATTGCGCCCGGCAAAGCAAGATCCTACCACGAGGCTGGATCCAATCTCACGCTGGCATCTGGACTGTTCACCGATGGGGAGCAGATCCATTTTGATGGGTGGGTAGCCCGGAATTCTTAGCCTCTGCTTGTTTGAATCATGATGTGGCGTCGCCCAGTGCCAAACTAAGATCTTTTGGCTCCGGGGTTGACTCCCATTTTGAGTCAGGGTACATCATAGTTTGATCTTGACGCTAAAACAAAATAGAAACTTGAACCCATACCAGTGGAGTTAAGTAGATCTGCTAGCGAAAAGTGGCTGCGAACGCATGTGCGGAGAGCGTCCGAACCTAAACTACTGTATACCCACACACCCTCGGCAGGATCAGTGTCAAAGAGTGTCACATTGATGAGCCTGCAGGGATCTTCTAACCGTGGCGAAACGAGACCGCTGCCCAACGATGCGAGCCTTGGTGATGCTGTCAATCCCCACCATATCTAAGAATAGAGCTCAAACTTCAGTAAGAGGTTTGTATGAACGTGCTCGTCTCAAATCTGAGATATCCAGGGGGTGTTCTGGTGTCTGGTGTTGTGTTTGAAGAACTGTTTTGAATCCAAGGATTTGAAACCTACTAACCTTTGCTCCGTACTCCGTATGGTCTCATGAGTATTCATCGAGAACCTCAAGTGGATAGCTGGAGTGGATTAGAGCCAATTACTACGATTGATGTATACTAGTATAGTCTGTAAAACTTGAAAGAGAACGGAGTACTCCATATAAGTACATGTAGTGCTCCGGCGAGTGCATTGGGCCGACGCATCTGAAAAAAGGTGCCCCACCGACAGGAGGATCTTTGATGGCATTTCGGGGCCGAACAACTCTCTTGCGCCATTATTGCCTAGACTCCCACTGAAGCGGGTCCAGAAGCCTGTCTTGATTTTTGGAGTTTGGCGTGGCGAGGGGCGGCGGTATTAGGGGCGGTGCTAATTGAGCTAGGGTAGCGTCCAGCTGAGTCGAGTTGAGTCGAACATTTGACTGTACGCGATACGCGAGCCGCAAGAGTATATGCTAGCGATGCTAGTGCGGATCGAAGCGGAGGAACTGCAGTGTCAGTGGAAAGAGAATTCATGTCACATCGAGCACATCGAGGGGTTGGTCAAATCCCGGGCCCCAACACCACGTCAGTAGTATTCCACTCCCCAACCACCTCCACCTCCCTAGCGGATGCAAAAAAGAAAAGAAAAAAGAATGTAAGATATCATATGCAGGTGTCCATTTTGTTTTTTGATTTTTGTACTGTACATTGCATCTATGTATGTACTTAGTGTAAAAAAGATGTACCTAGGTTAAGTGAGGTCATGCTCATGCTAATCATATGATTGATTGATTCAGCCTTCAAAAAGAAAAGAAGGGGGGTGAAGATAGAAAAAAAAAAAAGAAAACCAAAATTCAAAATCCTAAAAAGAGAAAAAAAAAAAAAAAGACAAAGCAACTGGGGATTCTCCGTGATCTGACGTACGGGAGACCAGAGCGTGGATCCGACGCCACACATCTCGAAGGAAGTGGAGAATTACAATAGAAGAACTCCCCCCCTCCCCTTAGGCGATCAGCCAATCTCTCCATCCCTGTCCACACCACCCATGGATACCAGCCCCTCGCCCATTTCGTGTTCGTCGATCGATCTCCGTGTCCACCGATCAGAGGCTCACGGTTAGGATCGATCCGAAAGCTCCCGTCACTTTTAATCATTGTAATCATGTTGTTTTCTGATTCCCCCAGCTTCCAACAATCCAGACCGTCATTCAACTTGGAAGTGTGTGCATGTACAGTACAAGTACAGCACTTCTTCTTGATGTACGGAGTGTACATACAGTATGTACTTGTCAAGTCTGGCCATGGGTCTAGGAGACCGCCTATCCTATCTCTTACAGGGCAGGTCTTACCCACCGGGATAAGCTCCTCGGGATGTGCGATCTGATGGTAGCCAGTCGCAGGCCACGAAGGACTTCTGACACCCAAGCTGGAGGGTGGACCCCTCGGTCTAGTGAGGGACATCTGGCGATCTTTCCCTCGGATTCGGGGGGAATTGTGAGATCCACCTGTTGATTGGATGGGCCATTTGACTTTGACCATTACACCCCGTACCGCACACTTCTGTCTAGTAAGAACCTAGGCTAGGTCAACATTTGGGTGAATTTCGGTGTTCCATCTCTGCGTGACGGAGAAACCTCTATTTTTTACCCTTTTGGCTTTTCCCTCTTGCTCCAATCTCCAATCCACCACAGGATTCTGAAAGTTGGTGCACACCAAAAGGCTCCACCTCAAAAAGCAAATGTCTGGTCGAGTATTTGATTTAATTAACTTCAGCCTGACTCAGGTACATCATGAATGGCAGAATGTCGTTCTCCACTTTTGCCCCCTCCTCCTAGTACTCCTCCAACTTTCCTCCTCTTTCCCCCCTGCCTGAAAGTCTGCGGCTGTTGCTGCCGGCATCCTTTTACCTACCACCACCCCTCCTTTCCCCAACTTTGTCGGTATGCGGCCGGAAAGACCGAGGATTGTGACGTTCTATATTTAATTTAAATATTCTATTTTTTTTTTCTTTAATCTACTATTACCTAAAACAGAAAAGAAAATAGAAAGGAAAAAGTGGGATGCATGATTATCGTTACCGAAATCATTTTCAATGTCAAAAATTAGACCTGAATTCTGAGATCGGATTTCAATGCCGTCCCAATACCGAGGTATTGGTTTTATCAAAAGACGCCCAAAACCGTGTACTGTCCCCAAACTTGGATTTTTGGGGTAGAATATTAATTAGGATTATTCGAAAATCTTAAAAAAGGAATAATGGAGAAAAGGAAATCTATGGTTTGGGGGTTTTCCATTTCTCTTTTCTCTGGTCAGATCCAGGAAATCCTTTGGCCCGAAAAGTAATAGTTCCATTTAAAGCGATGCAAATTTGGCAAAATGGAAAAAAGGAAATAAGAAAAGAATACAAAAAAAATCTTGATTCTTTAATGTAGGAACACTGTCAATTAATTAATTCCTTTTTTGAGGAAAAGAATAAATAATCAAATATAAATTAAATTGTGAAATAGCGCGCGGACCGGGGGGACCAGGAGTTCCTCAAGGGCCCGCCAACCTGATAGATCCTGACGCTAGCACGACTGACAATTCCAGGTTGACAGGAACAAGAAGAAGAGGCCCTTGGCACTATCTGTCAAGGACAACCTTAAGGATGCTCCATAGGGTTCTTGATTTGCACCCCTCTTCTCCGCTCTGCATGCCTTGAGGATACGGAGCAGCCCTGGCACTCCGTAGTTTGTGGCTCCTAGTATCCACTCACACCCACGATCGTCATTTTTCTGGGCCCCCCCTGTTCTTGCTTTTCCATGGACATGTAACAACTGGGTCTTGCGTCGGAACATGTCTCTTTTTTAAAATGTACAGTGCCCTGCATTATTTGGGGCACCCGGAGTCGCTTTTTGCCCTCATTCCCCAACCTTGCATAATCTTGGCTTGTCCTGCGATGTCAACGTAAAATCAGCCCGGTTTCCCAGGTGAGTTAATATCCATATCCGCCCCATCTATCTTTCTCTTCTCTCACTTCCTACTACTTCCTCTTTTCCCCTCCCCTTCGCTCTTACCTTTCACCAGTACTACCTATCGTGGTTCTTGTGAGAGCCTCGGCTTCGTCATCCACCTCTTATACATCGCGATCCGGAACCACTTCTATTCTAACCACATTCCCTTGTCACCTACAGTTGTTCTTGATTTGTACGACGCCTTGATCTTCCATCTTCCTCTTTCTTCATATTTCGTCTATGTCACAGTCCCGTGAGTTGGACGAGGATACAGACATGTCTCTTTCGTATGTCAGCAGACCGGCCACTGGCCACGGCCAACAGCTGCCATCATTCCGCGAGGTAAGAACACTCTCTTGGAAGGGACTCGGATCTCGCGCGCGATGCGCCGCCGCAATATAACAAAAGTACCTTTTTGGAGCTGACGGTGTTCATGCAAATTTAGCTTCTCCCACCACACCTCCATGATGAGATCGACTCTTCCACATATCAACATTCACGCCAACCTCAAGAACGCCCTTCATCTGGTCATGAAATGGCCTCCGATCCTCGCTCTATCCCAGGATACCCTTCAAATCCGTCTGCTCAAATGCCCTATGGAGAATACCCCCGCGATTATACCACACGAACCGGCGAACACCCGCCACGACCAATGAGCGACCATATGTCTATGAGAGGAAACTCCCCGATGCTCCCTCCGATTCGCGATATCGGTTCGATGCCAGAACGTCAAGGTTACCCAGACAGCCGAATGGCCCCCCGGTCCGATCCCTTTTCCCACGACTACCGAGGAGTGCCTCCAATGGCAGCTCCCTTGCCGGACCGACGCAACCCTGAACCGCTTGGCGCACCAATTATGCAGGGCCAGGTGCCTCATGCACACCCGGCCATGGCCTATCAAGGAGACCCAGAACAAATCTCGCCGCAAATGATGACACACCCAAGCCAAGCCAATTTTGGTATTTTGGGAGACCCAGTTGACCCGAGGACGAGACGCCGGAGAGGCAACTTACCGAAGCCCGTAACGGATATTTTGCGCGCCTGGTTCCATGAGCATTTGGATCATCCCTACCCCAGTGAAGAAGACAAACAGATGTTCATGACGCGGACTGGGCTCACAATCAGCCAGATCAGCAACTGGTTTATTAATGCACGGCGGCGACAATTGCCTGCCCTGCGCAATCAAATGCGTAGTGGCGGGTCAGACCACGACTCGTCCCGACAGTCTCCCTTCAGTGATATCGACGACCATATGCCGTCTCCTCGCCATTAAATCTTCACCGAATACCTTTAATCCACCATTCGACATACATTCACCAATGCTTCTGCTAGCTTGATGGCACTGGATGGCCCAACTCTGGCTTAAGCTTCATTTCATTCTTCGTTTTTATCACGGCCTCATCTACATTTGCTCTGCCTTAGGCATACGTTACACGGCATTCGCAACGTCAGCGTTCATTCTGATTACGACCGGGACTCTATTACTCCCATTCATCTATTTCTTTTACGAGTTACGGGGTTTCTTTTTCAAGGTGGATGGATAGACTGGCATTGACTTCCACTTACCGTCAATTTCTTTTCTCATATGTTTTTATTATTATGTCTCGAGATTGATCGATCTGTCTTATTTTCTATTTCTTTTTTGTTATAATTTTCTGATTCTACAGGGCCCCTTGCTTGCCAAGATCAGTCCTCAAGATATCACTTTTGATACCCTTTTTTACTCTCTGGATGTTAGTATGTACCAAGCGGGCTGAGTTTGCTGGGACAACGGGAAAAGGGGTATTTGGGAACTTGAAATCGCATGGGAATATTCTTTTTTTTTCCCTTTCGATTCTTTTCATATTGCATGGATGTACTGCTGCCTATACCTTAACTTGTGTCACACTGCAGTGGTGCCTGGTTGCTTCGTATCGCGTGTCATTTGTATCGTCGGCTAGGGCGGACCTCGAAATTGCATTACAAGGTGTTTTCTCAGCTTCAGTATTAATAGACTAGAATTGATTACTACCTAGTGAATCAAATATTCGCCCCAAGCATTGCTAATACTTGCGCTCCAATTCATCCCCAATCGTTTCAAGTTCTTATTACTACACGGATATTCAGGGGACAGCAATGATCTGCTACTCCGTATTCTACTATCACTTCTCTCCTCTCCACTTTCTTGAGGAATTGAAGAAACTACGGAGTATGTAGACAATGCCCATCAATTAGTTTATGCCCCGTCACCTTTGGCAATTCTGACGATCCTGTGTTATTGCACGCATGAAGGGAACGTGGATCGTGCCTTAAGAAGCGGCACGCGGTGGACCGCCTGTCGAGCTAATCCTATTGACGATCTTCACTTCCCCTCCCCAGCTGAGGGTGAAGACCATTTTCAGCTTCACAATCTACCCGCGACTCCCGAGAATCCCTGGAGAGTGATGTTTCGGCGGATTGGTGGCTGACACCACTAGATCCTGTTCCAAACAGTGGTACGCCAGAGAGAAGTGGGTTGGATCGGAAAATAGTTGCATGCCGATAAGTATTGGGGCGCATAGACACAGGGGGATTGATTTGATTTCCTTTTGAAGTCCAATCACCCCTGTTCGCAACCCTGTCTTAATCATTCATCACGCAAGCGTCCCAGTCTCCGGGTCCTGTCCAGTGGAACGGGTAATTACTTCCAAGATCAGCTCCTGACAGATGCCGGATCGACCTCAATATTGGGTCCGCAAATTTCAGACCATGGATCCTGTTTCTTCCAATCTCAATAATGGACCATTGGAACCACATCTTATCCCGAGCTGCCACTCATGGTCCGGGACCCACTGACCCAGATACAGTACAAGTCAAGAGATGCCTGCCTAAAAATTCAAAAATATGAGTGAGTCCTATCATTTGCTGGATCATCTCCAAATGACGTTGGATGATTCCCCATCTCTGTCTTAGCCTTTCTATTGTTTCCTCGGGGAGTCTACCCTTTTTGACAGCGCTTAGAGTTCGGTTCGTCCGCGCGGTTATGTGACTTGCCGAGACCTCGATGATCTTGATGTGAGCTGTCATATTTCTCCAGTTCTCGCTCTCGTTTACTTTTCGTATTTAGATCGGCCTTTCAAGTCTACTCCGAGTCCATATACGGAGTCCTAGCCCCTTCAGATATCCTTTGAATAGATGTGACAATGGTGGCCGCGGGACAGAAATTTGCAACCTAGATAATATCTCGGATTTCGGTTTGCGGGCCCTGCTCTTCTAGAAACAGGGCACGTCCGTAACTTAGAGTTCAGCTGTCCACCAAAGCCCTGGTGGTGTCTTGGAATTTTTACTTGTAATTTCGTATTGGGAAAAGTGGACAGTGGACAGTAGACTGGATGGAATCCAATTGCGGACCCAGCCACGTGAATTCTCCGGATTGCAGTCTGACTGTTCCACAATGCTTAGATGATCTGCTTCCATATGGAGAATTTTCGGTGCTATGCTCTTTCGGCTTAGTAGTTCCTAAAGGATTCAGCCGAGGACCTGCTCTAGCCTGGGTGTGAGTCTGCGAGTTGGGAAGATTCGATATCTTGATACGCCGAGCCCCCATTTAGTCGCCCACTTTTTGACAAGGATTCCGCTCCTAGGCGTTTTGCCTACTGCTCGTCTGAGACGGTTCATCCGGCGAACTTAAAGGAGACAGTTTTGCCCCATCTAAAAATATACAATTTTCACCGAGAAGGATTCGCTGAAAATCTATTTGAAATTGAAACAAATACTACTACGGAGTACACTCAGTGGAAACATTTGGAGTGACAGTATGTGTACTCCGTACTAACTACTACATAGTAGGCTCTTTTCAAATTCTTTTATACCACTATCCTACTACTATTACTAGAAGTACCTAGATATAAACTCAAATCCTTGTCGCAAATTTTTGAAACGGTAGACAATGTAAAAGTACCATCGACACACTTTTATAGGCATAGGTGTTCCGGATTGAAAGCATCGTGAGATGGCCTGCCTTTTCGGGAAGGAGTCCTAGAACACACCCCGGGCCTTTCATAGTATGCAGTACGCTAAGATATCACGCCCAAAAAAATAAAATAAAACTACTTCGTAAAGGAACGAGCAGTACGGGAATAGCAATGTGGGGGGGGAGACCTCAATGCTTAGGTGCGTATCAGGAGAAAGTACTGTGCAGGCTGGAACTCGGATCCAGAGTTGCCTGGCATCGGCCGCGGTTATGCACCTACTAGTCTGTAGTCACACACACTCAAATCCCGACGTCTTGTTGGAACTATAATCCGGCTTTTTATGACTGGCCTGTCAAACAGCATGACACCGAATAAGAGCATTTTGATGTCCTAGCATTCGGCTGAGTGACAGCCTTCCGACATCCCCGATTCATCACATGGCGGTGAAGTTAGGCCATCACATCCAAGTACACGATAGGGTACCACTGCTGGTTGATGGCTGCGAGGAGGATCACGTTGAAGTTGACGATGACAAGTTATCAAAGCTGAAGAGTGCATTTTTGGAGCTGTCAATTTCCAAAATGTGAGCTATCTCATGTCAAGTCGTAGCGCCGATGACGATCGTGCGCAGATCGATCAGGTGTTCGTGATGTGTTCGCTGGTCACTGTTTCCATGCGAGCCAATCAGAGACACGTTGCATTACTTACACAGTACATACTAGTAACTACCTTAGGTACATACTCCATACGTGAACATGGACTGTGCGATGAGTACATATGTACATCTGTGCTTCGGAGTACGCGGAGGAAACATGACATGTCTGAACTTTCTGATCGTATCATTTTGCGCATGCCAGTGCTCTTATGGGCTACGCACTGATCATGCAATTATCTTGAATCCTTGCGCCCGGATAGTGAACTCTTAGAACCGCAGCCTGTCAGCAATTCCGCATCCTGACAGTCGGCTAAACGTACGACACTGTACAGACTGCTGCTGCGCATGCAACCAACGGCCCTGCCAAAACTTTTGAACGAAACTATTGATTTTTTGTGGGTCTGTCTCTCTTTCCATGATCGTCCGCTGCCCCACCGCTACAATTAGTGAAATCAATAGTGCCGAGTAGCCTTTCCAGAGTTGCATTCGCACGAACACTCCCCGATTAGCCTTTTTTTCAAATTCAGAATCCTTCGAGAATTCCTGGTAGAAGGTTTGATGTCCACTTCTCTGTTCACCATCAGTAGGTGTGGCTTTGGTTCCATGCCCTAAACTTTGTAGACGTCGAATAGGCACGAGCACATCCATCCAGATCGGTGAAAGGTGGGGGGTCTAGCCAAGATGTGTCCACAGATGTTGCGCTACGTAATAGCTCGGAATATCCGAAATAACCTTCCTGATCAGTTATTCCTTTCAGCTATGATCTTGCTGGTTCTGTAGCGAAGCATATCTGCCCGAAAGAGGTGACACTGGGATCGTGTTTCCATACTGTACAGTCACCGACTTTTTGTTGTTTCAATACTTTGTCTAATGCTGTTCATGGAGTGTTAGATACTGTAAGGGCATCCAAGAACCTTGGAACCGCAAGCTCAGACTATCGATATCACATTCTCATATGCCGTGGGTTTTAGTATCCAGACCGCAATTCACAAGTTCAAGCTGTGATACCTGTGGGTTAGCAATGCCCCTTGGCAGACGGGGTTCCCACGCCCACGGCGGAGCACAACCTCCATACAATTAGTAACACGACATGCTGCAGGGAGATTGTTCTCGCTGCAAAGCCGGTTCCAGGTGGCGACATTCTTTAGTAGACCCTTGAGTTTTGCTAGATCCGACGAACCCGTCATGGATAACATACTAAGTTTGACTACACTTTGACTGCATCATAGAAGCTAGGCTCCAGCAACTCCAGGCATAGATGAGAAACTAAACATTCTGCAAGTATGAATGGATCTATGTGTCATCTGGGAAGATCTTCTAAGTAATTGCTACTAGTACAGGTTCAAGAAGTCAAATGTTTGTTCACATGTTATTTTGCAGCCCTTCCAACCCATAGATTTAATACAATGATGTGAAACAGATTCAAAGTTTCTCCAATTTCAATATCACTGGCACAACTTGAAGCCCTGACCTCACTAGCACTAGTATACTAGCATCACTTGTAATAGTTAGGTACCTTCAGTCCTTTGAATTCAAATGACGTGTTTTCTCGACGGTCGATTACTTTCTTGTGATGAACGTCCTTCACTCGAGCACGAACATACTCAGTGCCCGTAGCAGCAGGCTTGGTGGGATTCTTGTCTTCCTCTGTAAGCAGGCCTAAGCGTTCAAGCAAAGGTGATGGTACAGTCCTCATGATGGTGTCATCACCTGGTCTACAGAAGTATAACAATCCAAGGCGAGGAATGTGTATCTGGTCCTTGGGTGGTGTGACAACACGATGGATTGTAGATTTCAGGAAGCCTTTCATTTGTGTTAGCTAGACTTGAGCAATAACCGCTTCTGGTAGTACTTACCATTTGTCAAGAATGATAGAGTATCAGCGATGTTACATGTGATGCCACCATCAATGGGCTTCACATATTTCCATTCTCCCTCCGGAGTCTGAATCTGTAAGCCAGCAACATGTTGCGAGAAAAGTAATGTCAGGCTGCCGAAGTCCGTATGACCGCCCTTAGTATAGCCTTGAGCTTTGTCCCATTCTTCTTGGGTGCGAGTATTATAGATCATGTAACGCAGATGATCATCGGAAAGTCTGTCGTAGGCATGGGCGTTTACCAGATAATCTTCCGGTAGCTCCAGAATGATAGCCATCAGCACGAACAACTTTCTGATAACTTTCTCGTAAAGATCACGATGGAACTTGGCGATCTCGTCGTAGTTCTGACGAGTAATCCTATGCTTAGGAACATCATCCCATTCAGGAATGGCCTTGGGGATATTGAGCTATACATTGGAGATTAGTTACATGGATACCAACAAAAAATTTCAAGTCAATTTCCTACCATTTCTACATTGTCCTTAACTCCGGTATCGCCAATCCATCTTTCATTCTCACGGTATCCGAAGTATTCGCCCTCGGCAAAATTGCATGGGAAGCTCCGTTTTTCTTCAATTGATTCTTTGAAGAACGCATTTCCGATGCTAAATTGGCGAAGAACTTGGTCATCATCAAGTCCATGTCCCACCACAACCCAAAATCCTACTCGAGTTACAGCATCATGTAGCTGTTTAGCAAGCTCTTCTTTCCCACCTGATTGGTCGAATATGGACAGGTCAATCTCAACCAGCGGCGCCCACTCGAGGTTCTCTTTAGTGGGCTCAGGGCGACTCCATGGTTTAACAATCACCTTTTCGACCGCATCTTGCTCGTGGATTGCGGATGGCGCCATCTTCACTTCTGGATACGATAGCAAAAACGAGGTATCACTATCGTATATCGTGAGGCAGCTAATTGCTACTTATATCTGTACACTTATTCATGTTTATACATAATGACAAAACCATCCGAGCCTATGATGTTTCGTCCGCCTCGCGTTGAAAGAGGTAATGCGGGGTCTCGGATGTTATCATCTTTGCTCCGTATGGCGCTATAGCGCGGTAATCAATTGCCGAATTGTCTATTTAGCAAATACAGAGAAATCTAGCAATTCTCGAATTCTTCAGTCCTAGCTTGACTCGGTCATATTGTGCTGCTGTTAGCATTATTACCGGAGCGTTGCGTAAATGCTCGTAGTGAAGTATGGTCTAGGTAGGGACTGACAGGTGGCCCTTACCAAGGTACTACTACTAGGAGTAGCTACTAGGAACTCACTGCCTACTACTACTACTACTAGTATTAGTAGTATTAATGCTACTATAAACATGTATGGCACAGCCCTGAGGCTCACTATCCGCCTAGTAGGTACTAGTACAATAGATGTCAAAGGTCATGATGTAGGTACATAGTAATGTCGGCACATCAGTTCAGTATTTCTTAAGTTGACTAGTACTATGAATGTGCCGCGACCTAACGACAGTATGGGCATTCCAAGATATTGGCCTCGATGCCGATAATCTAGGCTTCCAAGAGTTTCAAGGTTTAATTAGGAAAATGTGGCCGGATAATAATATGTCGTGCTCAAATCCTCACTTGTCATCAGACCCCTGCTCACATGAAGGGGGATGTTAAAAACAGCTAAAATGGGAATTTCAGTCAATTTGATATTTAAGACTTTCTCCGCAGAGCAATATATTACCTGCCTTCCGCTCAGCTGCTGTAACTACAAGGATGGCGTCTAGAAAGGGAGAAGATGAGGTGACCACTACCAGTGTACCCTCTCCCCGGCGGGGGTCGTATCACGATGAAATCAATATCAGAAATGATGCTGAGTTGGAAAAAAGAGTCATGAGGAAGATCGACTTTTGGCTGGTCGGGTTCTACTCTTTTGTTTACATTTTTCGTGTCATCGACTCTCAAAACTACGCCAATGCCGCCATTATCAACCTGGAAGCTGGCACTGGAATCAAAAAAGAGCTCAATTTCAGCCCATCGGAGTGGTCTTGGACCCAGTCGATATTCTCTTACAGCTATCTCTTTTTCGAGCCAACCAATACTGTTCTTCTCAAAGGAATAAAGCCATCGAGATGGATGTTCGTTCTGATTCTCTCGTGGGGTGTCTGCGCTTGCTCAGCTGGGGCTGCCCAGGATTTTCCAGGAATGATGGTCGTGCGATTCGCGATCGGACTGGCAGAGGCTGGATTTTATCCATCTGTGCTCTATCATATGGCGTTCTGGTATAAACCATCCGAGCTACGCTGGAGAATTGCCCTCTTCTATTCTCTTGGACAGGTTTCGGGCGCATTAAGTGGATTACTCGCATACGCAATAAGTTATATGGATGGAGCTGGGGGTCTGTCAGGGTGGAGATGGCTATTCATTCTCGAGGGTCTTCCTGCTATCCTGCTATCTGTTGTGGCCCTATTCGGCCTTCCCGACTATCCCGAGACAGCTCGCATGTTGACCGAGGAGGAACGAATTTTCTTGAACGGCCGACTTTCTTCTTCCGCGCCTTCTGGGAAAGACAAAAGTTGGGACTGGGACGATGTCAAAGCACTTTTCTCTAGTCCTACACTTTATACATTTTCCATTTACTGGATTGGGCATGGGATTGGTGGTTTTGGTGTGAACTACGCACTGCCAACTGTGATTTATGAACTCGGTTTTACATCGACAGCTTTATCACAATTGATGAACATAGTGAGTTTATTCCCAGTTATCTTGAAGAAAGACTCGCCAAACTTTTCTAACACATCTGGGATAATAGCCTCCATATGTGGCATGCTTCTTCTTCCTCAATACCCTTGGGTATCTCCTGCATAGGGGTTGGATAAGACCCTGGACTAGCGCAGTCGCAAGTGAGTTTCTCTTTCTTCCAGCCTCATCGCGCTGCGTAGAGCTTTCACATATTGATATCGGAACCAGTCGAGAGCACAATCATCATCTGCTACATCATACTTATCACCGTATCAAATTCTGTCGTCAAATACATCGCTCTAATTGTGGCAACTGCTTGTGCCGGTTCTGCATATCCGGTTATTTGGCCTGAACGAATCCGCGCACTTGATGGTACAGTAGCTGCTGGAATTGGCATTGGACTTACGAACGCCATGGCCCAGTTCAGTGGAATTGCAGGTCCTCATATCTACAGCTCAACATTCGGGCCTACATACCGTGTTTCCTATATTATATGCCTTTGCTTCCTTTGTTTGGCGATTTCGGGTATACTGGTTTCATGGTGGCTTGTTTGGCGGAAAGACCAAGAGAATAAGGAGAGTGATACCCGAAGTGGGACTACTACCAGTACACTTGAGCATGAAGTATAAGCCCTGGAGTAGATAATAGTATCAAGTGTATGTAACTTCAAGTTCCATGTTGCCAGTGACGATAGATCAACGATCCAGAATGGATACCTAGGTATGATCCAAAGAATCGAGCAAAATCATCCAGGGCAAAAAAAAAAAAGAAAGCAGAGCATAATAATGTGAATCAAATGCCAGGGTTAGAGGGCGCTTTTCAAGGTTGACCAATAGAAATCTTTTAGTATCTATTATTGTCGCTCACTAGTATAGGCTTTCCACACGCGGACTCGGAAGCATGACATTGCCAAATCTCCCAGCACTAGCTAGAACCCACAGCTCACTAAGCGCTGGCACGAAGGAGGAGACATAGATACAAAACCAGACTACTAGTTCGTGATTCAATCGCAATGGTCTACTAGATCAAAATGTAGTGATCTTTGGAAATCGTGATCTTTGAAAGAAGCGGCGCGCTTCTGCTATGGGTACAGCGACTAAATAAGATATCAGTAGATCGTCTCTTGAGTATTGCGGATTCATCGAAGCTTCCTGACTAGCTAGTTACTATCCAGTGAAGGTTTTTTAGCCCATGGATGCAAAATTCCACAAAATGAAGCCACAAGGAAAGCAAAGGAACCTTGGCTTAATGGGATTGTTCATCTACCCAAACCGACACACGTGCAGCGTGCAGTTGTACAATTCCTTGCTTATGCGATGTTCTAGACGCTTGCTCTTCGATAAATGCTTTATATTGATTCGAATTTCAAGCAAGAGCTCAGAATATTTCCTCCACATCAGCCTCGTACAGACCAGCTTTGCTATCCAATCGCAATGTCAGCTTCGAGAGAAACAATAGCAGTACCCGTAAGGACGCTCCATGTAAGATTTGGCATTTCTCTCTTGCTTTCGGTAAACGGATACTGTTTCCTTACTACTAGTGTAATCATTGAGATTGGAATTAAAAGAAGCGAAGAAGAAACTAATTAGAGGGGCATCGTGAAGTCCTTGGAGAATATCAAGCACTCCTAGACTGAGGCATATCACGCGTCATGGCAGCATAAAAACGTACGCCTGATTTTTTCCAGGGCAAACCATTGCTGATCAAACACGCCGTCTCCGTTTAGAGTTTTATTTAGACTACCGAGGTGATCAATTTATACTTTTTTAATAAAGTCGATTAACAGGGACTGTGGAGACACAATCGGTCGGATTCCAGGACAACATCCTTTCTTGGCATTGCAGAAGCTACCCACACAAAAGAATTTGCTTGCTGTAATACGGGTCAGTGTTCATTCTAATGATAATAATTATGGAGCTTAATGAGGTGTAGATATCGATTCCGTTTACAAGAGCTTAGAATTGCGCAGAAATACTACTAGGTACTACTCGGATGTACTGCTATCAATTGAAGATACAAACCGTCAATTTCTAATGTTATTTTTCACAAGTAACTACCTAGCAGTACTAGTAGGTACTTTAAACCTGCATCAATACTACTAGTACTAGTATTACATAGTAGTATATCAATTTAAATACTACATAGTAGTATGTTCATGGATGTTTCATCTCTCTCGGGCTCAAACAAAACTGCTAGAGCTTGTTTGCATATTAATACATGTGGGTGATCGTCTCGATATGGAAATAGCTCCGTTCCCCTGAAAAGTGAGATATTTTGCGTACTATGGTACATTGAAGTTGTTGATAGCTACTACTGCCAGTGGTAGAGGCAGCTGGATGGAATCACATCTAGAACTTGAACTCTTAATAGTAACACTTGTCATAGTCCAACTTGGACCCTTATCTTTGAGACACGAAGGGTCGGCTTGGCCCGCTTGGTCGCGGAAATCCTTATCGTCGATGGAGTTCGTGGTGAGAAGGTACTCTGAGAATCTTACAACCACCTGGGCACCTAGCACCAGTGAGCATGGCATCCATGGCGGGTTATCCGGAAAATTCGTGTCGTCATTTTGCGCAAGTGCTGTGAATACCCTGCATCCAACTAAGAAGGAGATACTGTATAGACCTTTCCTGCGGGATTTCTAGAAGAAAATAGAAATGGAAATATCATCTCCGCCAATGAGCAAATTTCTGTGCATATAATTCATCCAAGTACGGAGGGATGTCTCAGTTCTTGGAGATCATGATTCAGGTGGAACCAACTCCAAAGTCAATCATTGGTTCGATCCGTGTCCAGGAAAGTTTGGTTGTTACATTGACGGAGCTTCTAAAGTGATGGCCTGCATAAGCGCGCTCGGCGCCCTGTAAGAGTCCTAATACATCGAATCTCCTCAAGCTTGTCCCAAATGGAACAAACCGATGAATGATCAAAAACCAAAACACACACATACTAACTTATGGACTAGGAAGTCTGCCTCGTATGCACCCGCAGTGGGTCAAGCATGAATTGCGACCCTTGCTCAAGAATACGAATATGAAATGGGGTGCGGCGCGATATCAGGCCATTAGGGCATTGCTTGACATCAGTCAAGCCATCATATCCAGTCTTGGCATGTAAATCCATGGACGATCATCGCCAGTTATATCCGAAATCGAGAACTTGTGACCTCGATAGAAGCGGAGAACTCCGAATGTATCAACTGCCAGTGTCAGATGCCCTAGGGGCTTAAGAAGGAGATGCACACTAGATCCTTCATTCCCATGATGGATGGGCCAACTGTCAGGGCTGTCTAATCTCGAATGCAGTGTCCACGGGTTTACCCCAGAGTCCAAGAGAACAGCCAAGAGACCTAGACAAGCCACTAGATTAACCAATTCGGCCCTGACCGCTCCTTTATTCAAAGTCCCAATGAACTTGAAGTTTCCACTAGTGTAGGGCCACGCTATAGCCAAATCAGGCAGGCACAAAAGTGTCTGCATGTAGTGTATATATTGGCTTTCGAGATAAGTGGAGCTGATGGTGGAGAGGACAAGCTGTTGTGCCTCGGGTGACTAGTATTTGACTCTGCCCAGGTGTCTCGCAGGCACTGGTGCTAGTGCTTCAGGGCCAACGCGCGATTAAAAAGGATTTTCAAAGACCGTTGATTTACGTTCTATCCGAGCGCAAGGAACCCATTTTGACCCACCAATATAACCTGCTATTTCAGGTTAGGTTTAGTTTAGTTTTGGCTAGAGGGTTAGACGTTCCAGCTTATTATCAGCTTTCGAAAACCAAGATTTTGCGGGGAAAGAGTTCCTCCTCTCTTGGTTTCCTGCATTTCAAATATGGAATATCACAATCATATCGAGGCGGAGCACTTATCTCTGCAGGCCAAGACCCAGCTCGTTGTTCATTGAACCCTTGATAAATGGCTATAAAGAGGGGGTGAATACGGCTCGATATGAAAGTTGGTCGCTAAGGATAAGGCTAGCAGGGGTCCATGCATTAACCGGCTAAAGACCCGGCGTTAACCGGATAGTGAAAGTTACAATGTCGCATTGCTTCGAACCACATCCTAGTCCAATCCCCGGCTTGCCTGGCCAAGCCTACTGGGCCGAATACTTTTGCTGCGAAAGACAATTGCACATGCTAGACTCAGCTGTTCCGATCCTTCTGCCTCTCCCCTTCGCACTCGTCCCCTCGTGCTCTGTTTCCACTCACGACCCTTTTCTCTTGATTGTCTTGACCCACTCATCACATACAATCCCATATCCTCGATGCATGATATGATATCTACCCCACTTCGCATAATCAATTAAGACCATGGCAGAAGTTGCAGGATTAGGGCCAAAGTAGTTACTTCTAGTATTAGTTACCTTCGGGGATACACTCCAGAAGAAGAAGATGAGCGGGCGAGTGTTGGGGCAAATCCGCTTTAACCAAAGAGATGAACGAAATAATCTCACAAAAAAGATAAGCCCAACGCCCAGGACATAATATCTGATGATAAAGACAGGCATGTAAATCTAGTAGTAAGACCCCAGACCTTCCAGACCACCCTGGGTATGGTGGCACTCACCCCCTCCCACCCGGAACGTTTCTAGACGGCTCACATCGGCGAACAGGGGGCTAAAGGAGCCAATGCGCGATAACCCCTCTTTGCTCCAGGAAATCTGCAGCCGGAACGGCCATCGCTACCTTTCTAGAAGCCCGTCGCGACTGTAGAGATTGGTGGATGCCTTTCTATTACCCCAGGTCTGCTGCAAGTGGATCACGTACCTGCGCACGCCGACGGAGTCGATATCGTCAATCATCGGCGCCTTGTCGCAATTGGCTAACGAAGGAACGGACTCCTATCTTTTATAAGCCTCGATCTCTCCACCCCGTCAATGATCTCCGTGTATTTGAAACTTGGCTTAAGGGTCTAGCTGTTGATCATCTGCCACTCTCCCTTCAGCCGACCCTGTCATCCATAACTATTTACTCTTTGCTCCGCCCGATTAAATGGTTCCCTGACAGTATCCATTTCTATCGCTATGACGCGAGCCGAACCTGCAAGCAGTGTCTCCTCATGGGACACAAAAAGTATTGCCACTACAGATGATGGCAATAGAATCGATTCGGTCGGCCAAGACGGACGACCAAGAGGGCGGATCCGCCGGTCAATGACTGCTTGCAATACATGCCGCAAGCTGAAGACTCGATGTGATCTAGATCCCCGGGGTCATGCTTGTCGCCGTTGTTTGTCGCTGAGGTTTGTAATCCTTCCCTGCAATCCTTGCTCCCAGGCCCACTGAGGCGTACGTGCGATCCACAATCATGGATACATTTGAAACTTGACCTTTAAAAATTGGAGAAGCTAACCACTTCACCTGAAGGCTTGAATGTGAGCTTCCAGAGACTCCCGATCGCTTCCAGGACCACTCGTCGACGTGGCCGGATGCAAACACAGCCATTCCCTCCATTGAGGAACGGTTGCTCCACCTGGAGCATGGAATGGGTGAAATGATTCACCTCATGAGACAAATGGTTAACAACACATCAAATATGGCGAGTAGCCCGCGCTCCCAGGTAGCAAGAAGCATAGATGAGTCTACCATTGGAGATAATGGGATGCTACCACCGTTCACTTTGAAACCTGTCCAATACATGCGAGATCTACAGCTTGAATGCCTTAGTGGGAGTGATGCTCTCACTTCAGATACTGATACCATCGGAGATATCGTCTCTCTGGGAATAATTGATATTAAGCTCTCTTATAAGTTGATAGAGCTGTGAGTTCAAGCCATCCATCTTGGATACAGTCTCATTTCTTACTTACATGTCTTAGATTTGTCGAATACTATAGTCCATGGATAGCAGGAGATCAGTCAGCCAGTATCAAAAGATCCGATACACTTCTTTTCAACACAGCATGCCTATTAGCCTCGCGGTATCTACCCGGCATGCCCGCTACTACCATTCATAACATCTCCCTTCAAGTCCAAAATGACATTACCCGAGCGATGTGGCAAAGGTTCTCATTGAAAAATGATGTGCTACAGGCCCTCGCACTGCTATGTCTTTATCCTACTTCAGGTCATAAAGAAGGATTCGTCGATGGCTGGTTGTTGAGCGGGATCTCAATGAACCATGCTTTGATTTCTTTTGGTTTCCTCAATGGTTCCCTTTCTAAAAGTGCTTTGACGGACGAGATGCTTTCCCAGTTGCGTCTCTGGAACATATTTTGCTTAACTCATTTACAGTATGTCTGTTTTATTCTCTGGTATCTGTTGAATCTTGCTAATAACCAGCTACTACTAGTTCTGCTCTTGGGTATGGTCGCACTGTCAATGTGCAATCACATCATTTGGATCACTGCATTCGCATTCTTGATCATCCTCGGGCCACCCCCGAAGATGGTAGAATTGTTGCGGAGATTCAACTCTATCGCATTTCTTTGAAACTACAGAACGCTCCTCATCGTCTTCGCTTCGCCGAGACTGAATATGAGGAGATTGAACGCTGGAAATTGGAATGGTCTCACCTATTCTGTAAGTACTTCGTTTCGCGTGTATCTCAGTAGTATCATTCCAGCTAACAGAATTTCAAGCGAATGAAGGCAAATCAACTTTGGAGCTCAGCGTTTGGTTCTGCCAACTTATCCTTCACAGAACTGCCATGCGTTTGCACTCTGAATCCGACCAGCTCATCTCCGAAGCATGCAATAATGCGCGTTTGATTGCATCAAGATCTCTCCAAACGCGTTTTTCTGCAACGCCAGGCTTGATAGACAACGTCTATTACATTCTTGGATACGCTGCTCTCACACTCTGTGACTACAGTCCATCTGATCCGCTTATCGACCAAGTGCGGGCCTTCTTACTACATCTTGCTCCAAGTAGCTATCATCTTGCTTACCGTATCGCCTGTATCATTGGCGAAGTTCAAAGGCGCTACTCTGAAGCAGCGACAGCTGATCAAGCGTCGCCTAATGCTACTACTGCACTTTTCGTGGCATCTCAGGCGCCTCGCACGGAGAACATCGATATTGGCCAACTTATCCCAACGAATAGCTCTATGGATGGCATTGTTGATGGTTATGGGTGTTATGATCAGCTTATGGCAACTGGATACGTTCCTTCTCAGCAGGCATTTTCTGCACCAGCTGTGTTCCAGCATCCAGGACCTGTGACTGGTGGTGCTATGCCCATGAGTCTGGTCCCTCGGGCCCTGCACGACTTTTGAGATGATAAAAAAAATGTTTCCTTTTTTATTCTGTGGATGGGTACTAGTAACAACGGTCAGGCAGGGCTTGGGTAGGGTTTGGCCAAGGGGATTTGGATCAGGATAGTATTGTTAACTTCAGTTCAATGTTTAATCGTGCTGCTGAGCAGCCAGAAGAAAATAAAGATTCCAGTTCTAAATTTTACAATTTCAAGTTCTTGGAATACTTGCACATTCCAAACGTCTACTTTGATCTTCAAGAAGTCCCTGAAATACTCACCTTGACAAGTATGCAGCGGAGCACAAAATCTTTGAAATGTTGAATGTCTTTACCATCGTGGCGCCCAGGATCCATGTTAAAAGGGGTTTCACTTTAAAAAGAGAAAGATGAGAACTAGAAATGAAAATATGAAGTAGCTATGGATTTAAATTAAGTCCAACTACCTCTGAGTCTGTTTAGGGTGTCCCGGAGAAGCCTACGAGCAGATCTTAGATCCCTTGAGCTCCGAAGTTGGGTAAAGAATCCTTGGAAGTCCCTCCTTCATAGAGACAGGTACCTTGCCACTGTCGTCAACAGTAACTTCCGAGCAGGTGAGCACTTCAGTCACCTTCATGCCAGCCTCGTAGCCAGTGTTAGGCAAGCTCAAGGTGTAATCATCCCCATTAGCACCCTTGTTCGAGAGAATCGTGATAGTTTGAGTACCCTTGTATCCCTTGCGCATAGCAAGTGTTGTATCATCCTGATAAATTGGATAGTTCTGGAAGATCTGAGTTAGGAAATTCGTGGAAAGCAGATGGCGGAGTGATTTGAAGGTACCTTGTAAGAGAGATAGCCATCATTGTGGCTAATCGCATACGATCGAATAGCGTTCGCGGCGGCAATGTGCTTGTATAGTGCGCTGTCTGTGTTATAGCCAGACAGCCAGACAGCCTCGCGGTTGTATGGATCACTGCCACCATTGTAGTGCTGCTCTTGGCCGGCATAGATGATAGGGATACCATCGGCCAGGATCGTGAAAGTTGCTGCGTTCTTCGCAAGAGACATGTCATCCGTATAGCTGCCACATATTAGTACGATGAATGAGTCGCTTTTTTATCACATGTTGCAAACATACGAGGCAAATCGAGGGTTGTCGTGGTTCTCAATGAAATTTCCAAGTAAGGTTGAATCGGAGCATGTAGATTTCACGGTGTTGATCATGTTGTAAAGATCGCTCATACTTCCACCTGTAGACTTGAACGCTCTGAGCAGGGGGAAATAGCTAAATTTGGATTGAATTTAGCCAGGTTCAATAGCAGTTAGTGCTTTGAAGCTCACTCACGTTGGATAATTGAGGACACCATCCATGACTTCTTGATACGGGCAAGTATAGCCCGCGTCGCCATCGAATACCTCCCCCACGCAGTATACTCCGGCAGCCTTATTGAATCCAGGCCAGAAGTCCTTTTGGACATGTCTGACAGTATCGACACGCAGTCCATCGACTAGGTGTTCTGTCAGCGGAACGATCTCGGACGGGGGTGACAGGGGAGCAATTTACTTGAGTAGTTGGAGACCAATGAACCAATCCAGTCATACCACATATCCTGAACATCTTCTCTCTCCGTGTTTAAATCAGGTAGAGAAACTGTGGAGTCGCCGAGCCAGCAATCTTGGACATTGGATTGATCGCTGTAGTCGGAGACCTTGCAATAATCGTGGAAGTACTTTTGAGAGTTGAAGGGGTCAAAGACACTGTAGTCAACCGAGTCTCCAGCTCCATCGTATCCCTAAAAAGACACAGATTAGTAGGCTTTTCCTTATGACTTTGAGCTGGCTTTTCGAGACATACCATGTGGTTGGCAACAACATCGACCATCATGTACATGTTTCGGTCATGAAGGGCCGAAATGAGCGAGCGAAGATCATCATCCGTGCCATATTCTGGATTGAGACCATAGCTATGCAAGAGTTAGTCAAAAAGTTACGAGTCCAAAACACCCAAATTACCTACATGTCTTGCTGCCAATATCCATGATAGGCCGATCCATCGGAAGTGATTCCTTCCATTTGAGTGGTGATCGGTGTAATCCAGATGGCTGTGAATCCCATTCCTTGGATATAGTCCAGCTTGAAATTGGTCAGTATCGCCTATAAAGCAATTGATATTGTGGCCATACCTTCTTCTCAATACCCTTCCATGAACCACCGCAGTATCTCTGGTAATCATTTAGCTATAAGGTAAGGAAAGGGGATAATTTCGAGGACTTACGCCGTATTTGGTATCACACTCAGCAGTAGTCGACCCATCAGTTCTCGCAAACCGATCAGTGAGCATGAAATAGATGGATTGTGGGCGCCATTGGGCCGGAGTTGCAGCAATAGCCAAGCCAACCAGGCTGGCAAGGAGAGGAAAGTGTAGTAGCATAGCGGCACTGAGAAAACGTCGAGCTTGTTTTCAATCGAGTTGAAGTTCAAATAAAAACCGGATAACGAGTTCTCCAGTTCTCAAGATAGTAGTAATTCCCACAATACCAACTTGGAAGTACTCCTGGGCTGCTTTGAGATAAATCTTCGACAGTTATAACTTTAATGTCAAAGTATTCCGAGAGAATGACCGGTGTCGACGCGGAATAGATCGTCACAAATTTCCTTCAAATGCCCGATCCTGGTCGCAAAAATCAGAACTGGGAATAAACAGTATATGGCATTTATTTGAGAATAGGGAAGTTTATATGACTCTTCAATCCCCTATTGAGATCCATGGAAAGGAGTTCACGAACCGAAAAGAATAAATCTAAAACAATGGTGATTAAAAGTGTTGTTGGATCATCGGCTTTTACTCTGTACCCCCGAAAGGAACGACACGCGATGGGAGTTTTTGAAATATCTACCCTACCAGCTTGATGCGGCCCAGTTCAGCATTTCTCCAGCGACGATCCATTAACGGGGTCACCGACAAAGTGACAAGAGGGTCCAATCCAGGCACGTCCACATGTCGGCACGCTAACGCAGGAATGCAAACGCGATACTCTTGGAAACGCCCCCGTAATTAGAACACTGCTTGGAAGGATCATTGTTCAGAGAGTCGGTGGGCCAATCAGATTGGCCTACTCATGGATCTTTAATTTTCAGGGTCGTGGACGGGGTTACAAAGGGGGCCGGAAAAGAGTGATTGACTTGGGGGCTGTTGTCGATCACCTGCCTGTTGTTGATGTTCCCCCGATAGATGTTAACCCTACTCTTCGGATTTTAAGTTGATGTCATGTTTTAAATGTCACAGTCTTTTATGTTGATCTTTTAATTTGCATTGGGAAACCCGATCTGGCTACTTTTCGTACTTTCGTCAACAGCTGTGGAAGTGAAGATCATCACATCCATCTGTTTCGTGCATAAGCACTAACTGGACCCACAGGGATCCAGATTGGGAGAACTGGTTTGTACTTGTCCCACATTGCAAAGGAGCTGCAATGATGTACAGCGTTTCCAGCTTCGGATTTCGGCCATAACATGTCGCCCGTTCATTCATTTCGAGGCTGGCTTCTAAGTATTTCCGTGGAGCGGACTGTATGGACGTTTGACAGTCGGATTGGGAATGCGACCATTCTCAAAAATACGAACTTCATGGGATGCCAATTATGAGGACTCGATTCATTCAGTGTGTGGATCAAATTGGATCAGGTGTCGAGTCGCCATTGAATATCAACGCTTTAAATAAGGTTGTCAAGAAATACCGGCTAAGCCAATGAACCTCTGTTTCTTTCTAAGAACTCGATTATTACATAGAAAATCACCATTTCAAGATCCATTTCTTGCTCCAAGCCCCTTCAGAAGTGATGTTTCGCAAGCCAGTGACTGACAGTGAGTGCGATGTCCCATTGTAGTGCACAGATGATGATGGCAAGGCCTTGCCATTGATAGTCACCGAGCCTGGGCTCTTCTTGACACCTAGAACGGTGACCTTGTCGAGAGCATTGTCTTCCTTCCAGTCACCTTGAGGAATAGCACTGAGGCTAGAGGAAGCTGCCTTGAATTCGACATTCAGTGTAGCGTTCTGCACAAGACTAATGCCATCATCGATGTAGAGATCTCCCTGGGCCGACCCGTGGGAATCAAGAGCTGTAAGAAGAGACCAAGGTGAGTTACGAGACTCGCGAGTTGTTAGGGCGGCGTTCTGCATGGGAATAACGCTTCCACCACGGATGAAGACTGGGATGTGACCCAATGGAGCAGGAATACTGGTGTTGACACCGGGTTCAGCCTGAACAGCGGATCCATTGTACCAATCATACCAGATCTCGCCGTCCTTAACACCCGGAAAAACACCATGCACAGTATCAACTTGCGGCGCTAGTGCAGGGACAACCATGATTGATGGTCCTAGCAGGAACTGAGTATCGATACGGGCCAGCTGTGGCTCATTGGGGAATTCCCAAGACAGAGCTCGCATGACGGTTGATCCGGTGGTGTGAGCAAGGTGGAACAACGTGTAGAAATAAGGTAAAATGGCGTAACGAATCTTCATAGCATCCTTAGATGCTTGAATAACCGATTCCCACTGGTAAGGCTCCTGGCTGATCGCAGAAAGTGTGTTGTGGTTGCGGTAGAAGGGGAAGAATGCAGACAGCTGCATCCAACGGTTACAAAGTTCCTCATCTGTGTTGCCGTTGAAACCACAGGTATCGACACCAAACATAGGGACACCAAATAGCGAGAAGGAGAGCGCCTGTGGGATTGAGAGAAACATGTATGCCCACTTGGAGGCGTTGTCACCACCCCAATGACCCGCCCATTTTCCGGACCCAGCGAAGGTAGAGCGACCGATGATAAAAGGTCGCTTCTCAGGGGCTACACTGAGGAGACCGTGATAAGTAGCGTTCAGAATCTGATGGCCGTAGAGATTGTGCACATCGTATTCCTGAACGCCATCAGCGTGGGTCGCGTTTGGAGACACAGCATGCACGGCAAGATCGTGACCGGACTGATCATGATTGATCACGTATGGAGGGTAGTTAATATCGCGAACTCCTGGGGTAGGAGTGGTTCGCAGATACGCCGCACTAGATGTGGCAGACGAACCAGATGTTGCTGCTGCGGCTTGGCTGGAGGAAGCTGCCGATGCAGAAGCAGCCTCCGTCGCATTTGAGATGTTGAAACTTTCCGGATAGTCATAGATGATATTACCGGGCTCCCCAGGCAGCGAAAATCCAGGGTGAGCAGGGTTCAAGCTCAAGTTCTTAGACCCGCAGCTTCCGACACAGAAAGATGACACTTCATTCATATCAATCCAAATACCATCAAAGGCAACCTTCTTGTGCCAGTTAACGAGCTCATTCGACCAGAAACTGCCGGCTTTGGGGTGGTGCCAGTCAGTGAACACGGTGTATCCGGGCCAGACAGCACCGATGTAAGTGCTCCCATCCGGGTTCTTGATGAAAACATCTTCCTTGGCGCCACGAGTATAAGTGTCGTATCTAAAGACATGTGAGTGTGTGGTTCAATGGGAAAAGAGCGCTTCATCGGCGACTTACGCATCGGATTCATTATGAGGATTTGGAATGTAAAGGGCCGAGTCGACGATGGGAATGTAGTGGCGGCCACTCTTGTGCAACTTTCCCAAGAACACTTCGGCTTCCTCGTAGGAAAATCGGTGCTGGTCATTGTCGAAGTCACGGTATCCATGCATGTAGTCAATATCGTTCCTAGAGTATTGTCAGAATGAAGTTGAATAGATAAACCTCTCACCATGCGAGTTTCACTCACCAAATGTTTTCAAGAGGAATCTCAAACTTCTCAAATGTGTCCACAACCTCTTGCATCTCAGTCCAATTATTGTAGCCCCACCGGCACTGGTGGTAACCAAATGTAAAGTACTGCTGCATTGCTGGCAAACCGATGGTACTAATCTGATAATTCTTGGTCACCTCGGCCTGCGAAGGACCCGAGTAGAAAGTCAGGTCAATGCTGCCACCTAGCGTACGCCAAGTGAGCTTCTTGGAGCCCGTAAGAATTTCTTGGCCATGTGCATTTCTGAGGAAGACACCATGGGAGTATGAAACGTAGTCCTTGGACTTGTCGACCCGATCGATTGGAACAGGAGACTTATGAGAACCATGCTGCGAGGTCTCATAGTAGCGAGTGTCCAGATAGAATGGATGGCTTCCGTAAACATTGCTAGATGAAGTCAGTCAACAGATCTCAAAGTTATCATAATCCATTTGTGTTTCATCAAGAGTTACTCACGTATCGATGGGGTCTCCAATGTCCGACGCATACATGGTCAAGGTCAAGTTCTCCAGGAGATGGAACTGCTGGATGTGCTCGCCCAGTCCATAGAGGTTATACTTCTCCGGAAGAGCAGTAACAAACTCTGTGAACTGATTTTCAAAAACCAAAACAGATCCTGTTGTATCGAAAATTGCATCTCCGGTAGATTTGCGAATGACCTGGAAAGCGAAGGAAGGAGAATTGGACCATTTGAAATCCAGGTCACTATCCGCTCGCGTTGCATGCTTTCCACTCTTCGGACGAGGCACGGTGTCCTCTGAGAGGTGATACCAAGAGGCATTCGAGGAATCTACATGGCTCGGGACAATCTGAATGTTCAGACGATCGTTCGCCAGGTACTCGAGTGCGAAATCCAAGGAGTCGATATCTGTTCCGTATGCATTGCACGCTTTGCCAGCTAGTTTCAAGGTAGCCGAAACTCCATTCGCTGATTGTTTGACGTTGGAGGCTTTATAACCCGGGCAGGCTTTCTGTGCGTCAATAGCTTCGGGGTCGTCAATATTGGCGATCAGATTCGCTCCTTCGTCTGCAGCGGCGGGGATCGTATATTGATGGTATTCCGAAGATATAGAGCTACTTGGCGTAAGGGATGAGCTGGAACTGGCACCATAGACTGCCGGCAATAGCCAAGCGCCCACCAGCAAGTCCCCGAATCCAACCATGGCGAACGGGGTCTTATCCTTTGCTCAAATGGCACAAAGATAATAGTCGTTGATTTCGTCAAGCTCAATAACTAACAAAGCTTCTTTCTAATCCCCGTCCTTGGCCTTTCTTATAGTCGATGGCGGGGCCGATCAATCTGCAGCTCTGGTAGCACGCACTGGCAGGCTCAACTGCAATTTTGCCGAATGATACTGATAATACACCGAGGGTATCCCGATAAAAGGGGTGGGAGCTCAAAACAACAACCTAAAATCTCCGTTGAATCCCCGTGAACAAGCCGGCGCACCATACTATCCAAACAATAACATTAGCACCACCAGCGGCGCCGAGTGGCTGAATGCTTTTGCGGGGTTGGGGGAAGAGAGGAGACTTGGAGATATGCGGGGCAGATCGTCGCCCTTACGTCCACTCAGAAGGTCGTGCATGTTGTAAGCCTCCTTAGAGGGCCACCTTCTCCCGTGGGCGTCCCAGGCAGCTAAACCTATTGTGGACAAAGTCGAAAGAGAGTCTTTTGAGGAGCCGAAGGTTCAAGCTTAATGCCGCGCCGTGGATATAGTGAATTTCATTGGCCAGTCGCCCGACAATTGCCCGAGTGTCTTCACAGAGTCCGTATATTCAGTCGGAAACTGCCAGTGCAGTGCTCGTTGGGAGAAGGTTGCCGTACTCCGTAGTAGTCTTGAAATGCGCCGAGATCGGATAATTAGAATACTACAGCGTATGACTCCAGGGCCACAATGGGTGAGCATCAGCCTATAACTAAAGTTGAATCCTTATACCGCCTGGCAAGCCATCAAACAACCTGTGCTATTATTGTTCAATTATCTCCCAAGGTTGAAGGGACTACGAATACTACATCACCAGAAACCCTGTTTAATTATGCTTCGCGACAGCTGCGGTTCGGGTCTAGTGGAAATTGACCGGTGAGTGTTTTCATTCTAGTGGCGCGATCGAAATGAAGGACCCTCGCGACGGCATGACGGGATGTCCCTCTCTCGCTCGGGGAATGCCTTGCTTCTATTCAAAGCAACCTGGAGTCCCCAGTTTACTAACCCTGGAGTACCCCGAGAAAGCTCCAGATTTCCTCGCCGGAACCTCGGGGTTTTCTTTTTGATGCTGGCTGGTTTTTGAGCTGAACAAGCTGGACGAGGTGCATTACACACTGGAAGAGCGGCAGTTCCCGATCTCTCGATCCACCATGGCTTTTTCTAGTGGTGGCATGATGCCGGGAAAGATAATTGCCTAGATGGACTAGCATGCAATGTCTCGTCGTGTTTTCGGCTTCCCGAGGCACAAGTCTCGGCATGGGTCACCCCCTACTAGACCATTCCCATCCAATATCAGCGTTTTGAAAGTTCACACAAGCCTGGCATCGGGAGATCGACTTGATTGGATCGGCTAGGCCATCCCCCCCGAAATCCCCAGGGATACCACACTTCAGGGTGCGCCCGTTGAAGACTTGCGGAGATACGAGCTCGTCATAGCCTAGTGATGGGACGCTACGCCGTCTCTGTGATAGTAATCTAAGAATCAACCAGAAAATCGCGCATTGCCCCGCATTTCCTCCACTCAAAGGTCCATCTGGGGGATGGACAAGGAAGTTGGTGACAACCCCAGGCCCAATAGGAGCTCTTGCATTCCCCCATCCTCGAGGCACCCTCTTACGTCGTCTTGCCCGCCAAGGGCCGATAAACAGGGGATCTCGTTGAATGCTTCGCTTAGGTGCCGAAGGTTCCTGCTTCATGGTCTATCCTGCATGCTTCTGGAAGGAATCACGTCCGAGTGCCCTCGTGTTATTGGTGCGAAGTTCAACCCAGACGGGCCCTAGACCTGTTCAAAGTTAGAGCACTCATTCAGTCTTCCACAGACGGGGCGCAACAACCTATCTTACATGAATGACAAGCATAAATCTGACATAGTGCCAGATTGAGGTTATCCAAGTGCTAGACTAAAGGGCGTGCTGTAATATCAGGGCCTCGTCGTGCATGGGCCTTGCGGGGTTGAATTACTAGCAGGCCCCGCGCTTTTTCCCCAGATGCTCCTCAGTTTCATGCCTTAAGGGTTATTATAATTTTTTCTGATTCCCACCGCCTGGAATCTCGTTCAACTTGTCGCTCGCATCTACCTTGTTACCATGCTTTACGCCTGATCCCTGTTACTCCTGACGCTGCCTTCATCATTCTGCGGTCTCTATACCATGGATCTCGCACCACCATCCAAACCGTCTTCGAAACAAGCATGTGATAATTGTCGCAGGCGCAAAATCAAATGTTCGCGCGAGCTGCCATGCGACAAATGCCAGCGTCTGCTACTATCATGTTCTTATAGCGACGTCTTGCGTCGGAAAGGCCCCAAATTCCGAACATTATACCCTCTCGCCCCCATCCATCCCCTCTCGGCCCGAAACGACGCCAACCGAGACCAATTCTATGCCGACAAAGATAGTTTTCCAGACCCATCAACATATAGATTCAGTTCGCCTGTTTCTCCCGCGCTTGCAGTATCCGACGCACATTATGCTTCTTCTCATGACGCGTCAGGCTCTGATACGCTCTCTCAGCTCCCTCCTCCAGAACTAGTCTCCTCGCCGGATTCCACGGATTCAACTGCGGAATGGGCAAATAGCCAGGCACTACCACATTCGCCCCGCCTGACACCGCAGATCCTTTTGGCGCATGTGAATGTTTACCTGAAGTATCTGTTTCCGATCATGCCCGTCGTACGGGGAGATGAGTTGCGCCACGACAGTCAGCAGCCAGGGCTACTCTCTCCGCAGCGGTATGCCTTCCTGGCTTCACTATGTGCTGCGACCCATATTCAACTGAAACTCGATGGCGCAGCGCCAATTCCAGATCATGCTCACCTGCAAAATCTGGGCGATGGGCATTCCCTTGTATCCGGGGAGAAACTGTTGGCGGAAGCCGTGCGGGCACGGCGCGAGTGCGATGTCGTGGAGGATATTAGTATCGAAAGTCTTCTCACCTCTTTCTTTTTGTTTGCTTCCTATGGAAATCTCGACAAACAGAACCAAGCATGGTATTACCTATGCCAAGCAACCTCGATGGTTTTCACATTGGGTTTGAATCGCGAACAAAGCTATGCCGAGTACCCAGCGGAAGAAGCCGAAGAAAGACGACGAGTGTTCTGGTTGCTCTTCATAACAGAAAGGTAGGCAATCAGATTAAACATGACCCTTTTCATAACACCGGTCTCTAATATTTCCCAGGGGATATGCGCTTCAACAGTCTAGACCGGTCATGCTCCGCAGTTCAATCCACAAACCGCAGGTTCTCTGCTCTGAGGACCCTATTCTAGCATATGGCTTTATCAATTTGATCAATATATTTGAGAAATTGACAGCCAATCTTTACGACTGGATCTCTGCTGGAGGCGGAGATGGATTGCTAGAAAAGCCGCCCACATCCGTTATCCAATCCAGTCTTTGCAAGCCTATATCGCTGGAAGGCGTCCTCGAGATCCAACAAGTGGACATCTTGATCACACAACAATGGTTACAGTCAATGATGTGGAAGCTATCTATGAGCCATGCAACTCAGCCAGGCTCGCGCGATGACTCGGTTCTGCCTTTCCACCTGCCGGTCTTGGTTGGAAAAGCCGTGATGAGCGTGATCGGATCTGCATCCCAAGGTGCTGTCGATGCGCATGGTATTGGAATGGTAAGTTCTCTTGTACTAGTCAATTATATTCTCAATTACTATTCAGTAATGACGAGTACTATCTTCTAGGAGCAAAAATTGTTCGACATGGGCTCTTCAGTCGCGGACGTTACCCGGTCTCTCGGTTCTAAGGCTGTCGATAGACTCGCCGAATCAACCATTGATCCCCGAGAACTCCTTTGGGGCATCCTTCATACACTTTCGCAAATCCGAGGCTCGCCATCATACTTGTTCCCCGACTTACTCGGACGCTGCAAGACGGTTCTAGGGTTGGACTGTTCAATTACCACGGGTAACTTTCTTCCTACTCTTGGAGCAGCTACGCCAGATCAATTAAGTGCATGGGCCATGGAGCATGGGTGGGATTCATTTGCAAATCGAGATTTACACGAGATGGATGAGGATGATACTAAGCAAATTGAGACGCTTCCTGCGTCTGGAATGCTACAAGGTGCTGAAATCGGGTTCTGAGATTACCTACTCTCTCACAACTGTCTTGTCTACCTGGTTTTTATGAGATTTATGATACCATTTGGAGTTATTTAGAATAGATTAGGCTGCCTATGCTTTTATCTTTGAGCAATGATGATACTCGCCACTTTATTAGTATATTACATTTTCGTAATAGCCCTGGAGTGCCTGTAGGAATTGAGCTTCAAGTTCCCAACACACATGTGCACTTGATAGTAACGGTATCAATCGATACTAACGACGCGTTTGATCTTTGTCATTTAACCTGGATTCAAATGATAACAGATTGTAACATCAGGCTCACCTCAATTAAGAATTTCGAAATTATGTATATATTGAAAACTCGAAGTCATACTTCAAGTTGGTACTTGTACTGTAGGCCCTTTTCATTGGACCGGACCGGCCCGCAGATTTTCCGAATCGCGATATGCGGATAGCTTCAACTTTCTTTCTACTTTCTGCTTGACCAGCTACTACAGGTGTCTCCGAGGTCTCTGCAAACACTGTCTCGAATCAAGACAATGTGTTAAACGCAGCCGTCGACCATCTTACACCGACCCATCCAAATCCCACCCAATAATATACTAGGCGCATCACCGCCGGGTGGCCTTCATTTGACCTTCTATCGCCAAGTCACCAAACATCATGTCTGCCCTCCGTCCTCGTTCGCTTGCGCTCCGCGCTCTCCGGGCCACTCAAACCACCTCCAGGCCCGTCAACCGCCACCTCTCACCTACTATCACCTCAAGCTCCATCCTACCCAAGAGCTCCCTCAACCGCCGTGCCCATTCCACATCATCCGTCTCCGCCGATGAAGTCTCACATTTTTCCGCACTCGCCAGCTCCTGGTGGGATCCAATGGGCCCATCACGAATCCTCCACCTTATGAACCCCCTCCGCCACGAATTCATCGCATCCTGTCTATCCGACAGCCCAACCCCCGGCTCTCCAACCCCCTCATCCACAACCACCACCAATACCTCCGCAAACCTCAACTACCTCGACATCGGCTGCGGCGGCGGCATCTTCGCCGAATCCCTCGCACGCACAATCCCCCTCAACCCCTCAACCCAAGCCCCAACCCCAACTCGCGCAGCATCAATGACAGCAATCGACCCAACAACAACCCTAATCCAAATCGCCCGCGACCACGCCCGCATGGATCCAACCGTAGAAGCACACATGCGCAGCGGCCGCTTCCGCTACCTAAACACAACCCTCGAAGACGTCCTCGCATCCTCCACAAACGATACCTCTTCCCCGCACGCATTCTCCACGCCTGAACATAAGCAATTCGACATGGTGACCCTCTTCGAGGTGATCGAGCACATCGACCCCACGACAACGACACCGCAAGCGTTCCTCGCGAACTGTCTGCGAGCTCTTAAGCCCGGCGGCTGGCTAATCGGCTCTACCATCTCTCGCACATTCCCGTCTTGGATTTTAAATCAGGTTATTGCTGAGGCGCCTTGGCCGATTGGTGTTGTCCCCCGTGGTACGCATGAGTGGAGCAAGTTTGTTAATCCGTCGGAATTGTATTCATGGGCGCAGGAGGGGTTGATGCGGGCTGCTGATACGAATGTGAGTCGGGCTGGTCCTTCTGCGTTGGATGGGATGCAGTGGAAGTGTGTTGGGGCTATGTATATGCCTGGTCTTGGGTGGAAGATGGTGCCTGGGTCTGAAGATTGGGGGAATTATTTCTGGGCTGTGAAGAAGGGTGTTTGAGGTTTTTGGTGGGTGTTATTGTAAGATAGTTGCATTTTGTTTTGTATAATAAATTATTTTAGAGGCGAAAATAGACACTTGGTGTTCGCTTTCCAAGGTTTGAGTTGAAGGCGTAAAGTAGTAGATGGAGCAAGTAGTAGATCATAGTAGCACTGCCCAGAGTCCCGGGGTCATTTGCAACTTGGAGAACCTGAAGCTGTCTAATTTACTGTTCCATGAATGGCTGCATACGGTGTATATTGTAAGTAGTGCTGTATAGTACGAATGCAAGCCAGCGCATCATCAACGGATGCCAGTGGTGATCATCGAATTTCATTCCAGTCGTGAATCATTATCATACAACCTCCGAGTCCCATGGATACACCTAGAGTCCATGCAAACAGCATCCCAAGACGAAGAAAACAACTTGAAAGAGACCAACTCTAACCGACACATGCAGCAAGTCCTCACTTCCTTCCTTTCCCCTTATTCTTCTTCTTCTTAACCTCTGGTTCCGGAACACTAACAGTTCCCTGAACAATATCCTCATCCTGACCCTGCAACTGCTGCGAACTACTAATAAAGAACGTCAAATCACGATTCTGATCTTCCAAATCCGCCTTCGCAGCCTTCAACGTCGTATTCTCCCCAGAAAGAAGATCCAATCTTTCTAAAAGAGACTGATTCATCGTTTTCTCCTCGCGATAATCCTTCTCCATCCGCCTAGCCAATGCCTCGAACTTCTCGGCTCGTTTCTCTAATCGTGTCCGGTCACGCTCGAGTGCGGGGATTGTCTCGCTAGATAACGCGTCATATTTAGATTGGAGATCGTCTAGTTTCATTGAAGCCTTTGAGGACGCTGCTTCGGCGGCGACTGCAGCCGCGCTTGCTTGTGATGCCTTGTCCGCGGCTCGTTCGACGATCTCTTCGAAGTAGGCGCGCTGGCTTTCGAGTTGGCTGGTGAGTAGATGGGTGTATTCCACGCTCATATTTTCAAGTTTCTCGCGTGGAACTGCATCTTCCCAGTCTGGCGGGTCAAGTGCGGAATGATCTGCTGCTGGAAGTTCGACTAACTTGCCGTCTGTTTTACTTTGGATGATGCGGTGCACGTAAGCGTCGCCGACATAGTCCCAGACACGCTGGGAGGTTAGATCCATGGCGAACGCGTGAGAGGTTTCTTTCCAGTGATCGAAGGCGTGGGCGCCGTCGTACCGACCACAGCCGACGCTGCCGCAGATGAGACAGGCCCAGAGGTTTAGATCGGAGTGGCAGATGCTGCATTCGGCGGGGTCTTCGTCTTCGCCGGGGATTTGGCTGCTTTTGCGGAATTCGTCTTGGGTGTATCGGCAGACTGGGCAGCCGCTTCCTTTCCATTTTTGGAGACATGTGCAGTGGAAGACGTGTTGGCAGATGATTGTTAAGAGGCCTGTTGTCTCGTCCATTCGCTCAAGACAGACTGGGCAGGTTGGGAGCTCGACCAGAGCTGGTGTTGGAGGTGCGAGGGGTTTTGAGGATAGTGTTGCTTGTGCCGTAGATGATGCGCCATGTCGGGGTGTAGATAGGCTATTCGAGGGCGAGAGCGCGCCAGACTCCGAGAAGGCCGAAAGTGAGCCCGGTTCAGCAACCTGGATTTCGACAGACTTGACGAAGACAACATGGCATGTCTCAGGCTGTATGGAATTAGCAAACAGATTCAAGCCTGGATTCTCAGCTCCCAGAGAAAGGTAAGAGAAACGAGAAAAGTCAAGAAACGTACCTCCATGCTATTGAAAACCTTCCCATTCCACTCCTTCTGCCAATCCCTCGCCTTCCTCCCACTGCGAAACTTCATCAAGACCATATACCGATTCGCGCGCGACGTCCTAATCATTCGAAAATGGCAAACCTCATCCAACGTCTTCTCACCCACGAACCCCAGAAAATCCGAAGCAGACAGGTAAGCCGGCACAGCCAAAATGCACAGCGTCGTACAATCATCTTCCAGATCCTGCCTCGACGACGAAGCCGTCGCAGGAAACGGGTAGCCCGACAACTCGGAATTTTGCACACCAGACCGTGAGCGACCATGGCCATGACGATTCGCATGCTTGTTGCTAGCGCCGGCGCCGCCACCGCCGACTACCCCCACGGAAGCTTGAGCCCCCAGTTCTGTCCCGTGTCTTGGAACAGCAGCAGATGATCCTTTCAAGTAGGTTGGGTAGTCATCTTCATCTCCTAGAAATGAAGACTCTTGCGAATCACGGTATAGATGTACGATTCCCCAAATACTCTCCCCGACCTTCTGGTCTAATGGAATATATCGGCCCTTGGTGCGAAGTCCGCCGAGGATATCAGTGCCAATGCCTGCAGCGACAAGATTATCCTCGTCTTGTATCGGGCCGCGGGAGCGTTTCGCGGTGCCTTCCGGAGTCACCATGTCAATGCACTGGATGGAGATTGCGTCGAAGCGGATATCGGTGGGGTTGTTGGAGGATAGTTGTGTTGATGAAGATGGAGTGTGCGACGATTGTGGGCTTTTGTTCGGCGCGTTTGTAGCGGCGTTTGTGTATGCGCTATCGCTTGTTATATCAGGAGGATTCCGTGGTCTTCGTTGGAGAGTGATTTCGTTCTGTTTTGCGGGGCTGTAGCTCGTGGGATGAAATAGCTTGTGGAATGGTCGCAATGCTTCCCATGCGGATTCGAGAGCGAGCGGTGTTGTTGAGGTTTGGTGCGACCCGGGAAAGAATTCAAGTTTGAGGTGATAGAAGTAGGCGGGCATCCCGGATGATAACTCCCCCTGCTGTCGTTCTGGGGGGCATGAATGGCATCCAAATTGCCTTGAGGTTCAATTTGACCTTCAGGTCGGAACGCCACTTTGGATTGATTGCGATAAGGATGATGACTAAGAACCCCGGATCTGCCAGTCCCAATTGGGAAGGGCGCAGCATCGTGGCCCGAAGTGGCGAGAGGCAAAACCAGGAACTTGCCGACTTGGATTTGATTTTGAAGGTGGCTCCGAGTGGCAAGACGGTATACAGAAAGTTACTAGGGAAGGGATGCCATGAATTTTGTGCTATAAGATACATGAACAGTCTACAGTTTACGACTACTGGAACGAGTATCCTAGGGCGGAGCGGAACAGAGTAGATAAGGATTGAACCGCAAGGTTGCGAAGCTTAATTCATAGATAATAGAAAATGGGACACCAGCTAGGGCACCCGTTTGAGAAAAGAAGTTATCCGGAAACCATTCAAAAGGAAAGAAGCCGCAGCCTCGAAACCGAACCAACGCCATGCAGGCCACAAAGGACCTATTGTAGTCAAGCAATCATAAAAAGAGCGTTTACTGGCCGCCACGAAGACGAAGCACCAGGTGAAGGGTGGACTCCTTCTGGATGTTGTAATCCGATAGAGTACGGCCATCCTCCAGCTGCTTACCAGCGAAGATAAGACGCTGCTGGTCAGGAGGGATGCCCTCCTTGTCTTGGATCTTGCTCTTCACGTTGTCGATAGTGTCGGAAGATTCAACTTCCAGGGTGATTGTCTTTCCAGTCAAGGTCTTAACGAAAATTTGCATACCACCACGAAGACGCAGAACCAAGTGCAGAGTGGACTCCTTTTGAATATTGTAGTCGGAAAGAGTACGGCCGTCCTCAAGTTGCTTGCCGGCAAAGATCAGACGTTGCTGGTCAGGAGGGATACCCTCCTTATCTTGAATCTTGCTCTTCACATTGTCGATAGTATCGGAAGACTCCACCTCCAGGGTAATAGTCTTGCCAGTAAGGGTCTTGACGAAAATTTGCATACCACCACGCAGGCGGAGAACCAAGTGAAGGGTAGACTCCTTCTGGATGTTGTAGTCGGAAAGGGTACGGCCGTCCTCAAGTTGCTTTCCAGCAAAGATCAGACGCTGCTGGTCGGGGGGAATACCCTCCTTGTCCTGAATCTTAGACTTGACGTTGTCGATGGTGTCGCTAGACTCAACCTCAAGAGTGATGGTCTTGCCAGTGAGGGTCTTGACGAAGATCTGCATACCACCACGCAGGCGGAGGACCAGGTGAAGAGTAGATTCCTTCTGGATATTATAGTCGGACAGGGTACGGCCGTCCTCAAGTTGCTTTCCAGCGAAGATCAGACGCTGCTGGTCAGGAGGGATACCCTCCTTGTCCTGGATCTTGGACTTGACATTGTCGATGGTGTCGCTGGACTCGACCTCAAGGGTGATGGTCTTGCCGGTGACTGTGGCGAGTTAGTGAGGTGTGACTCAGGTGAGAGATGATGGAGAGGGGGAGATGGTAGTAAGTGGCGGTCAACGTCCTCGCAACCAGTGGATGCGATCTGACCTGGGGAATAGGGAAGGGAAAGGGACAGAGATAGGGAGAGACTCACGGGTCTTGACGAAGATCTGCATGGTGAGAGTAGATTATTCAAGTGACGATGGTTATGAGTATGTGATGTGGCAGAACAAAGGGGGAGAGCGTGAGAGTATCACAAGAATGAAGAGGTTGGAAGAAGGAAGAGAGAGTGCGAATGAAAGAGGGGGTGAGTGTTTTAAGTATGGGGGAGGGGGCGAACCAGCCTTAGTCAGATGCGGCAGTGACGAGCAGAGTGAGTGCCTCAGCCTTGGAAAGTGGGAAGTTGCTAGAAGATTACATTATACACTTTGGGCTCAGTTTGCACGCATAGCCATGATGAGTCAAAGTCAAAAAGGAACCAGGTCATTGACGCCACCCAGAGGCTGCCACTGTATTGGCTGGTACCTGCCGAGACTTTCCGATTTTCTATTCTATTTGCCTCTTATGGCGCACTAATTCTATATTTTGTTTAAATAGTACAAGATTAGCATTCAAGTGCTAACTTTTTCGTCCTCCGAAACAGATGCCGGATGCCGAGTGAATATCGCAAGACAAGTACGAAGGCAGCCGTGGCTGGGGGGCGATGACGTTAGAAAGGGCTTATCGTAAAAGGAGGGGGTGGACCGCTAAGGCTAGTCCATCTGTCCATTGTAGTTCTCAGAGTGTCCACATTCGACCAGATTAGACCATCGGCGACTGTTCTGGCCAGTCAGAGTGTCGGGGGAAGCCCGCGAGGTACCCAGTGATGTGCCGGTGGTGGAGACTGTTGGACATGGGAATCTGCCCCAGGACACTCTGGGAAGGTGACAAGTCATGTGATTGGGTCATCTGACCCCGGATCCGGCGGACTGCCGACTACCGAAGGCAGAGAGGTACGGAGTACCTTAGTATAGAACACCATGTCCCGTACAACCACTTGAAAGGGACCTACGATTAGATTCGTTTCCAGCTACAATTTACTACTTATATCAATAAATACATCGAAGGAAGTTGAAAAAGTGAGCTTAGATCCATTCATGGATATATAGACACGCCGGGTGTGATTGAGAATTCCACCCATCCCGGACGCCACACTGGCACGCCGGTTTCACTAAAAGACATGCAGTAAACAATAAAGAATGCGACAAGGGTAGGGCACAGATGCCCACGCTTTTCCCTGGCTTGATCCCTTCCCGACCGAGGAGAGAGACGGCGAACACACCTCCCAAGTTGCAAGATGACCTGGAACATGTGAAGCCAACCAAGTGTTGTCACAACGAAAACAAAACTATAAGTCGGCCGTACACATTCATAACGTTCGTGATCCTCGTTCATCGCTGAGAGCTATGCGAGCAAGGTATAACCACAAAAAAAAAACGAGTTAAAAAAACACTGGAGTCCAAAACAGTAAAAGTAAACACGAGACACCACGGAGGTGGAAAGGAAAAAAAAAAGAAACGAAAAGCTTGAAAGAAAGGCGGTTCCCAGGAACCACGATGCTAAGGAAACAAGGAAATTGATAAGCTGGAAAAAGAAATATCACAAAGATCACAGAAGGGTTCAAATCTCGCTAGGAGAGAGCCCAAGATTGGGGTTGGTTTCATAAAAGAGTGGAGGGAGACGCGCTCGCGCATCATCACGACCGTTTAGCATGGGATAGGGTTTGAATTCTTAGTCTCATCCAGGGCGTGGCGAAAACAAAAAGAAAAAAGATTGTCGCGGAAAAACTTCAATCGCTGGACAGAAGTCGCTAAGGGCAAACACATAGTCGTGGGTGAAAGCATCATCGTTATCGTGCGCATGCGCATCGTCTGGTCGTCTCTAATTCGCACGAATAACAAGGCGGGAAACAAATTTGTTGGAAAGGCAGTCGAAGTCATCGCGGTTGAATTTTGTGCCGGAACGGCCACGCAGGTAGCTGCCTGTGAGGAAGTTAGTACACCATCGAAGGAAAATATCATTGGAAATGGAGATGCATACCGTGTTGCTCGACATGTTGGCGGACCTCAGTCATGGTGTTGCACACATCTGGGTTGGAGTACAGCAGCTGGTGGTGCTTCTGCGAGTCCCATTCGGTGAACGGAGGCAACTTCTGAGAGATGGCCTGGAACAAGCCGACAATAACACCAACAGGGGTAGTCTCCATATCGGTGCAGAATTTGTCAACAGCAGCCTGGTCGGGCGTGCGGTAATGGCTGTCGAACTGCATCTCCTCCCATACAGCCAGCAGGATTGAGGCCAGGATGAAGATAGTGGGCCAGTTCTTCAGTTTGTCACCGCTGTACACGCTCGAGTAAAGACTCGAGAGCTCCTCCAGCACATCCTTTTGGAGCTCACGCCACATACTTGCCATAGCGCACTTGATCTGGAAGTTGATCATCACTGGTGCCATGATCTTGCCACTGAATTTGGAACCCGGCTCTTCGATCTTGCCGATGAAGTCATCCTCGGGACCCAGTCCCTCAACCATAGTGACATGGAGGGTCAAATTGTAAGCAATGATCAGCTTCAGGGCCTTACGGATGACAGGGAGTTTGGTGCGGTAGTAGTATCGGAATGCGGTCTTGAGCATCTGGGTGAGGAACGGTGTGCCTTCGAAGTAATCGTCTACGAACTTTTCAAAGGTGCCGTTGCCATCAATATGTCGGTCCAGGTAGTCAGACAGCATGGCGTGGGAAATTCCCTCCATTCCAGCGGAGAGTTTAGAAGTCTCAACTTCATATTGCGTAGGCTCGCGGTGCAATGACTCGACCCAGTCGATGGTAAAGCACTGCTCATCACGGACGTAGACCTCACGTGCATTGATAGGCAGGATCTGGCCGTAGCCGTGAGTAATGAAGAGAGTACGTTCTTGGTCTGAGAAGCCCTTGATGTTGCCAACGGAGAATCCCATGGAGATATGACGCTCATAGTCAGCCTTCCAGTCCTTCATGAAGTACCCGATTTCCTTGATGTCGATGCGGGTGCATGGAACCTGCCACAAGCGAGCGTGGGATGGCTGGCATCCAGCACACGGCTCGCCCTTGTCACATGTCTTCTTCAAGAACTTGCAACGCAAGCAGGCGCGAAGCTTCCGTATCTCGCTAGCTTGCTTGCGTTGGTCAGGCTTAAGAGGACCCTTACGTTTACCAACCCGCTTCTCAGAGTCGGGCTTGCCGGTCTGTGACTGTTTTCGGACCTTGGTCTCTGCAGTCTTGGCAGCGATGGGACTCTTTCGAGAAGGTTTTCGGCTGGGTGGTGATGCTGACGATTGAGATCCGGACGAGCGAGTAGGGGAAGAAGACTTCTTGAGGGGGACAGGGATTGGGCGAACCATAGCGGTGCTGGGGCTGACAGCTGACGGAGAACGGGAGCCAGGTGAAGATCTTTCGTGGCGTACGACAGAGCTGCTGGTAGGCGAGGTTCCTGCAAGGCTAACGCCATGGGGGTTGTAGGAGGGCAGATCCATGTTTGCCTCAGAGCCGGGAGAACTGATGGGATTCGTGATGTCGACAAAGCTACCATACGAGGTCGAGTAGGACGATTCCGAGAGGCTGCGGTCGTGCAACGTTTGGGTGGGGTTGACGAAAATGCCTTGCTCGGGGAATCCAAAGTCGAGAGAACGCCGGTGATCCACGGTACTCCAGCCATTATCGCTACTGGAGAGGGAGCGAACCTCGAGATAGGTGTCAGTGGGCGAGCTGCTCTCCAGAACCGGGTGCGGGGCCGCATATGAGACATCCGTCAGCGAGTTTGGGAAGGCCATTAGATCAGCCTGGAAATCGTGATAGGTGAAGGGCACCATGTCGACAGGCGCAGAGAGGGGCAGATGGTAAGAGCTATCGACAAAACCGGTACTTATCTGGCCCTGGGGTCCAGACATGAGGTCCACGGGCGAGGATTGGATAGCCATTCCATAACTAGCGGCGGTGAATTGCGGTGCTGACGATGGATCCTCGGGCGAATATGGTAATTGTTGCTGATGAGGGGCCTGAAGTTGTTGAAATTGCCAGTCAACCATGAGGTTGTGATCTTGGGCCACCGACTGTTCCAGGGGGTGACCGCTTGTTTGAAGCGGCGACATATCGTGGGCATCGTCTGACCGTGGGGCGTGTTGGTCGACCGCTACGGACCATGTTTGTTGGAGATAGCCTCTGGAGTCATAATCGACGCCGATGAGGCCGTCACTAGATAAATCGACATTTGACATGGCTTCTTGATGATGCCAATAACGTGGGAAAGGCAGGAAGGGGGAGAAGAAGGGAAAGGACCAGCCTGGATGAAAAGGCCTTCTTCAGAGAGAGTCACACAGCCATGAGAGAAGTGGGCGAGGTGAGGCGGTGGGGGGGACAAAGCAGCGGTGAGCAGAGATGCGCTAGGGGAAAATCGTGTGGAGAGTGGAGGCTGGCTGATGCGTGCGCTTTGCTCACCAGCGCTAGCAGATGGGGACTTTAATGCCACGCGAGGGCTACGATTCCTCGAGATTTGTTGGCCCGTCGCAGAAGTGTTGAAGTTGGAGTCTTGGAGGGGAAGAGGCAGTGCGAATCGCTAGTTCTTTGGTCCCATGATCCCGCATGGACGGAATGCGGCCTGGGTCGCCCCTCTCTTCCCCAGGTCGCCTGGAGGAATGAGATTCTTATTTTTTGGGGTTTCTAGTATTCTTTTGTCTGGAGATCACTCTTGAACTTGTTGTATGTTCTGATGGCTGTTGTTTACGGTACCATCGTTGGATATAAATGGGGACCATGGGAGCGAGTCCCACGTCTCGCCCACGGGAATGGCGGGACGGGAGATCAGTGGAGTAACCGAGACTTGTGAAAAAAAAGAGAGCTGTGGCAATAAGATGGTCAGAAAAAGAGACCAACGCACAATTCTCCAGGACTAGGACCGTGCATGGATGGCCGATCTGACATGCGATCGTTGATAGTGCAGTGTGTCCCCGGCTGGACCCAATCATGATGGCTGATGGTGTGCACAACGCCCGTGATTCGTATCTTCCAGGGTCTCCCTTGGGATCCCCTCATGGCCAGGTGGGGGTATTGCGAATAGTAGTTTTTTTTTTGGCTTTTTTTACTCTCTTTGTGTCTCTTATTTTCCCAGTAGAATTGCTCTTAGCGTGGTCCACAAAGATTGGATTGGTTGTATCGAGTCCGCAGCGGACCTCCGGCAAGACGGACAAGCAGGGATGGGCCGATGATGATGATCACTGCGAAGCATATCTTGCTTTGTTCACGTTTCTCCGAGGGTGAGAAGCAGAAGCAGGAGTACTCCGTAAGAGCAGGAGCATGAACATGAACATGAACATGAACCTTGATTTTGTCCCGGAAAAAGAGTCATATCGACAGATCCAATCCTGGCAAAGCGAAGGGACTATCTTTTGCACGGTTGGGAACCATCTGCACCGTACATAAGCAAGAAGCAAGGAGGCAAGACCCCCCAAACAGCCACTCTGCACGATGAAGTGCAGTAATGACACCACTAGCCACTTTTCCAGTGCAGACGCAAAAATTGGATAGATCACATCAACCCCGTGGGTGTGCCTCATGCTCATGGTTGTCGCCGTGTTATAGTGGAGTCCTGACATGCAGGTGCCGGAGGTTTCGATAACTCCTGCACGCTGTCAAGGATCCATTGATGCAGCGAGGTGTTTCAAGAGTGAAGCCATTGGCTATGATAGGTGCTGGAGTTATGCCCAACATGGCCATGCTGTTCATGTCTAGCTCATGTTTGACATGCCATGCCGTGGACAACGTGTACATACATTGTTAGCGTTGATCCTGGAGTTGGTGGTCCTCAACTTGGGTGTTCTAGCGTTGGTGTATGGTTGTGCCAGTGCCAGTGGTAGTGCAGCTGGAAGAAACAAAGAGCGAGTGCCAAGAAAAGAGCGGAAGTGGAAATGGAAGTGGGGGAGAACAATGTCAACCTCGACTCATTCACCAATTGTCCAATCCCCTTGGCTGAGGTTACGCCTGTGGAACAGTCTTTGTATACTACCGAGCTCAGTCTTTTCATTGATCTTGTGTTCTCCTATATACTGCCTTTCGACTTTTTCTATTTAATCTATGCCGGTGGTCGCGGGAAAACGCCGCAACGTTCGCTTTCCACTTGCGCATCTCAAAACTGCACCCCTCGCCACGTTACAGGAGCAGCGGAAGGAGAAATTCAAAGCTAAACAGAAACAAGAGAAGCGCCAGGTGAATCGATCCACTTCCTCTCAAGGCGGAAGAATGGCCAGCCAAGCAGCTCAGCCAGGGATCCCAGCCCTTTTCACGCAGCCGCCGCCCATTCGCGACCCGCTCGTGACAGAAACCACCGATCTGCAGGATGCAACGCTTTCTAAATGCCTGCCTTTTCTTAAAGGTATCGCCGATGTCCAGAAGGGCCCCTTCAATGCATGTGGCGTACCTGCACTCCAACGTGATGACCATGTCGAGTATCTCTATGATTCCTTGGAAGATTATCCCTCGGGCTTCGTGGCTATGGATTCCAGTCGTCCCTGGATGGTCTACTGGGGTTTGGCAGGATTGACTTTATTGGGTGAAGATGTCAGCCGGGTTCATCAACGGTGTGTATCATTTCCTATTCTCTCTCTCCCCTTTTATTCTTCTTTCTTTTTCTTCCCCTCTCTGTGACATGTTGGCACGGTTGTAGAATTCTCTTTTTGCTTTTTTTTTCGTGATCAAGCATATATTTCTTTTGGTATTGCTTCATTATCAGCCTTTGATACTAGTGTTTCTCTCAAGGCATGAAAGCAGTTCTCTTCTGAATTTGCCTTGAAAGTTCAGCTAGAACAGGAAATGAGATTCATCAAGCAACATGGCACTAATATTGCTCATGCAGCGTGATTGAATCAATTCGGCCCATGCAAAACCCCACGGGTGGCTTTGGAGGAGGACATGGCCAAATATCCCATCTCGCTAGTAGCTATGCGGCCGTTCTGTCCCTCGCAATGGTCGGAACCTCGGACGCTTTCGCATTGGTAGATCGGCATTCAATGTGAGTTATCAATCTTTGAATTGGCCCCCAGATTGTAAAGCTCGTGCGTCTGACCAAGGTTCAAGGTGGCAATGGTTGGGACGCTTAAAGCAGGCCGACGGGGGATTTCGCGTTTGCGAAGGCGGAGAAGAGGACGTACGGTAAGCATGCTGCTTCCATCCATGCAAGATCTAAGTTTTCCTGTCTAATCGTACCCGTCATTGCAGTGGCGCATACTGCGCGTCGGTCATTATCTCGCTGTTGGATTTGCCCCTGGCACTGCCTCCAGATTCGAATGCTCGACTGGCAGGATTCGAGACTCTTACAGATGGACTTGCGCAATACTTGTCGCGTTGTAAGGCACATCTCTTTACTCGCAGCCACGCAACTTGTATGGAAGAATGTGTATTGACTTAGCTTTTAGGTCAATCTTTTGAAGGTGGTATCTCCGGTAGCCCCGGTGTCGAGGCACATGGAGCCTATGCTTTCTGTGCATTGGCGTGCCTTTCTATTTTAGGCGCTCCTGAACAGACGATTGTAAAGTATGCTGTCTCCCACCTGCCAGCTGTCAATCGAGATCAGTCACACTGACTTTGCCTCAAGGCACATGAATTTGCCCCTGTTGTTGTCTTGGCTGTCCGCGCGTCAGTATGCGCCAGAAGGCGGGTTCTCTGGGCGTACCAACAAACTCGTTGATGGGTGTTATAGTCACTGGGTTGGCGGCTGCTGGCCATTATTACAGTCTGCATTAGATGGAAAGCCGCAATCGGCTAACGCGCCATCGACAACGGTTGGCAGTCTGTTCAGCCGCGAGGGATTGGACCGGTATATCCTCGCCTGCTGCCAACATTCTTCCGGAGGCCTGCGTGATAAGCCTGGAAAGTATGTAGCTATCGACCGGGATCCCATTTGATACTTGTTTGCAGCTGTCACTGACCGTCATACCCAGGCATGCGGATTCTTACCACACCTGCTACGTGCTCACAGGCTTGAGCGCAACACAACATCACCACTACCGCACGGACGCCAGTCCCTGTGCCAACAAAAACTTTTCGTCGGCATTTTCGTGGCAATCAAGGCCGACTAGCGCCGAGGAAAATGTCTTTGAGAAGGGCGATCGGTTGACCGCTTTCCACCCCATCTATGTAATTCCTCACAAAGCTGCCGAGAAGATGCGGCTCTGGTATGAAGCGGAGCCCTTCGCCACCTAGCGACTGGGAACGTGAAAGATGGAATTGGTGTTCGGCTAATTGCGAGACGAAACGAGATGGGTCTGATATATCAATTGAATATAATGAGTGCATGGGTTTTTACGAGGAGGCTGAGAATGTCCAATGCGTCTGACCTGCAGAAGTCACCCTTAAAAAAAAGATGGCCGGGGAGGCCCACCACAGCTCCGTCCAAGGGGGTCAACAATCATGTTTTCTTTTTTTGACCCTTCCGATCGGGGTTCCCCGTGGGAGCCACGCGAATGATCGGTCGAAGCTTTGTAAGCTGGGGATGGAAGAGGCAGAATCAAGGCAAGCGAGACGCAAGGGGATCAGTCTGACCAGACCAGTGCGACATCGGCGATCATCAACATTGCACGTCCTGATTTCATTCAGTTAGTCGCACAATGTGCACTAAACTAACTGATGACACGGAGTACCGAGCATGGAGCACATATTATACATAGTATACTACTAGGAAATCTGTACTAATCTCACTGGTCGATGTACCCGTATTCTGCGTATGTACCTGTACTGTGAGCTGTCAACGTACACAGACATGCCCACACTAGTACTACTACCAGTACACTCTGGGGCTTGTAGTAAGACGTAAGTATGTGCATCCATAAACATCGCACTAGAAATACTCATTAACTCCTCCATAGCTACTGCTACAGTACTACAATACTACTAATACTAGATAACTAGTACCTCGTCCTAACCGCAGAAGCACATTGTTTGCCATTCATCGACCTGCATGAGGCCCAACATGGAAAAAGTCATCGTCACTGCAAATAAATTGGTCCCCTGCCGCATGCCAACTCATCACTGCGTCTGATGCCTGTCGAGTAACTTTGTCCGATTCCAATTTGAGCCCACAATTCCGAGTTCCGGGATTTATCTCCAACTTTGAACGACGCATCTCGGCAGCAGACTTCAACTTCAAATCGAAAAGAAGAAGAACCGTGACAGCAATAATAACAACAAAAACATGATCCATTGACATCTTACCACTTCAATTACAAGTCCAATCATCAAGAGATCTCAACCTCAGACGCGTTCTGCACAACATCGTCAGACCCGGGCCCTCTTGGCGTCAACATTGCTCCAATCACGCTGATGCTGCTGTGGACTCCTGCAGCGCGCCTCCAAGAAGATCCAGCGGCAAGATTTCATGCCTGCGTTTACTGCGGGGCGAAGGAATGGGCCTGAGCCAAAACTCAAACGAACCGAGGGGCATTGGACTTGTTCCGTCGTTGCAGATTCCTTTTCTCACTGCCGATATGTGGCCCGTGGCCTCCTTCAACGCCCCTGGTGAGAGTCACGAGGGTATAATATTCTGATAACCCGGGCTCGCTTGAAAGATCGAAAAAAAGAGACGAAAGATGGCCAATTCAGGCTCAAGACCTGCTTCTCAGTACGGTCTAGGACCAGCCCTCGACACAAATCACCGGGATAAGCTGCTTAGTCTCCGAGTCCTTTGTTTCGATCGGCGAATTGCAGGCGGGGGAACCCTAAGCCCACCGGCCCCCGGAGAGACGTGCCTCCATTCGGCTTGATTCGACTGGCAAACAGCTATGCCAGCACATCATTGCTTCCAAACCCACCGAGGAGACAAAAAAAAGCCCATACCGCATCAAGCTTACAGCACGACTGCTTTCCCACTGATCCTGACCCAAGAGCTTTCCCATTGACAGCCTGGACCATTGAGGCCTTTCGTCCCTCGTCTGCAGCCAATCTGATCTCCGCGTTCCCGCGCACATCCATGACATGCTTCCTACGAGCGTTCTACATCAATACGACCTAATTTTACATCGACATTTCCCGTTATTTCCAGGTCTGAACCCGGATCCATGTTCCAGGGAGATCCGAGAGTTTCTTTCTGACTTTTCTTTCTTTCTTTTTTCCCTGAATGGTGATCATATTAAACCAAAATTCCCCCTTCAGGTACTTAGGCCAAAGGTACTTCGGTCCCGGGGAAGAAACATCCCATTTCTACAGCTCTGTGGATGCTAATTACTAGGAAAAAATGGTTTTATCCGCTCTGTCTTTTACCCCTTCAGGTTTCTGCAGCGACTACTGAGACAACGGTGTCGAATCCTTCCTGCAGAATTCCAATATGATCATTTTCCCTTTTTGCCCCTCTCTTTCTCTTCTCTTTTCGTAAGCCTAGTATCCTAGTATCAACCTAGTGATGTATTCGGTACCAAGTTTTTGCCTCCTTTGTGCGCTGTCTCGATTGCAACCGTCCAATTCCTTGTCCCCCCTCTTGAACCTTCTACCCTCGTTACTACTTTTCTAGTGCTGGCGCATCCAGGTACTGGGTACACTGGACAACACACGGTATGACATTGCTGTATCAATGCAAAAAAAATAAAAAGCATGCCCCACCTGTTTCCGACAATCAAAAACCACACAGCAATTAAGCATAGCTTGCCAGCGTGGAATTCAATTCCCCTCCTTTCCTATTGTCTGTTTGTATCGAAACCTTGTCTTGTATTTTTTGGGTCTCCTGCGTTGTACGGAGAAAACGTGTATTCTGTTTATGTGTGTGTGGCGTGGCATCTTCTAAATGCTCTCTTCCAACCCTTGGTTCGCATTCTCTCTCACATTCTCTCACACCTTACTCCCTCCATATTCCCCTCTAACTATATCCTCTTAAAACTATCGAGGTGGTAGGAGCAGAAGTTTTCTTCTTAATTCATTTCATCAAAAAGGGAAGAAAGGGCAACAAAAAAGGGGAACTACAAAAGGACGAAGCCAAACAAAGAAAGGCAAACTTGAACTATAACCAGCAAAAACCAACCAGTCAGCAATCAATCAAAAGAACAAAGAACAGCAAGGCAAACCGAGCAATTCCACCATCCCAGATCTCGGCTCGTCTCAGACTCGGAAGAGTCCATGCCAGCTAGCAGCTAGACTTGAACAGCACCGTTGGGCATCGCTATCCGCATACTAGTAACTACTACTAGCACTATACTGTAGCTGCATTTTCATTCCGCAGCTCCCTCTCAGCCCTACCCGTCTCCCGTCTTACGTTCATCAGCCAATCCGTTCAATGCTGTCGAACTAGCCGCGCCTCAGATTGCAAAGTCGACAGTGGCAACGCCGCTTCCTACTCTATTTCCGTTCTCTGTGGTCATTTGCCGTTGAAGATCCACTCAGTCGAGATGTACTACATCCTCTACCTTGCAAGTATGTATATGGCTGCATATTCGCCTCATCAGCATACCATCAATTTCCCCTGCTGCATCCGAGCCCAACGGGTTGCACTAGTATCACCCATTTAGATTCTAGTGAAAATCCCAATTGAGTGGAGAAGAAATCTCTAAGACGCGGGTACCAGCATCATGAAGGCTGTCCCGCAAGTCTTTGAATCTTCCACTTTTCCCTCTTTGATACCTAGCACACGTCATGAACCGCAGTTTCAAGTTTCTGGAGAAGTCCTTGCTAACGAGGCCAGGTCTCTGTCGCCGCCGTCACTGGCCAGAACCCTCCTATGAAGCCTACACATCCACAGCAGGCTTCACCTGCGTCGTGCGGGTTAACAACCGCGAGTATCAGACAGACGCAGTCTACGGGAGCGAGACACTAGCCCGTGAAAGCGCAGCTATGCGCGCGTACCTCATCTGTCGCAATTTCTCCGTCAATGACGGTATGTACCCTGTGGGTACCAATCACGGGGGTGTTGTTCAGGGGATCCCCGTTGCCATCGGCACGGGACGCAAGTCCAGTCGGGACGACGATACAGATACCTCGGTTAGTAGTAGCGGTGGAAGTTGGAGTGAAGGGAGCAGTCCTGAGAGGATGGTGAGACTTGATCGTGGTGAAAAGATTGTTGTTGGTGGTGTTCCTGGCTCAGCGAGGGAGCTGGCATATTCAAGACAGGGTGTTTAGAAGGGAGTTGATCATTCCAAGGCTCGCTTGGACTGACAGTGGTTGAGCCCCAGGGCTGACTGGCTATTTATGATGATATTATGACTTACGATGATGCTTTTGATTTCTTGTTTTCATGTATGCGTGCTTTTGTTTCATTTGTGTCTGCTCTTTTCCTTTTTCTTTTTCGTTTCATAGATGGAAAAGCTTCGGCTATCAGATGATTTGTCTCGGGGACATTACTTGCAATGATTATCGAAATAATGATGCATAGATGGTGGATTGGACTCTTTAGCCCTGACGACTTTGATTGAAATGTTTGCATCAGTGTATCAGTGTGGTGGCCAGCGATCGTTTCATTAAGACCTTTTGATTATTTGGTTCGAGTCAGACGTTCTCTCACTGCTCTCTTTCAACAATATTAGCTCCATACTTTCTTTTAATCGTTCTGAATACTACATGTATACCAAAGTACCCTTGCGCTCAATTTAATGTTCCAAAAGACCAGTAGCCTTGGAGGTAGTAACTTGAATACTCCAGCAGTACTGCTTACTAGTGGTAGCTCAAACTGGAGACTGTCTAAGCTCGCCCTAGTATACCTAGGAGGGATTAGTAGGTGGTTTTAATGTTATGAATATTAGTTGTACTTAAGCTTTTTCCGTCTCTTATCTCGAAGTCTAGTATGGGTCTTCGAAGTTTGGTCTTTCACAAGTGTTGTCTCTCCGAGTCAACGATGTCTGAACAGACTTACGCACCGGGGGCTAACTATTGTTCTCTTTCAAAATGCAAGCTAACAATTAGACTTTATGATCCTGGAAATAGATAATAGTACTAGCTACCTAATGATGATTTTGCCGACGTGATTGCGATATCCTTGCTCAAGCTAGGCTAGGAGCTAAAACGTACCATGCCGCCATATACTATTATAGATGACAATATCGAACAAGCCTCTTCAATTGCTTCGAATGTGAATCAAAACGCAAATGATTGGTTCTGAAACCTCTCCCGCGTCTTTTATTTCAATGAAGAATGATCGTGCTATCAATTCCTGATGACGCGTCGCACTTGGAATTGCCGAGATAGAGTACATCTTACCTAGTTTGGATTTAGCCATTTCTACCAGAAACCAATAGCCGAGATTGAGGGGTAAATTTCCTAGAATTAAATGTCTCCTTCTTTGTAGGCTATCAAAAGATTCATGCTAAGCAGTTGTTTAATCCTGGCTCGCTTGGCAAGTCTTAGAGCGTCTTGGAATCGAAAGGCGATGTAACGTAGAGAACAAGGATAAATGCGCCCAAGACACGCCTTTCGAGCCCCCGAATCGCGTTTTTGAGATAAAGAATAGCGAATTTCCAACAGATTGAATAGGATACGGAGAATCCTGCGCTAGTACCCCGTCGTAGTAAGACATTTGAGCCCTAAAGTGAAATTGATTTGGCGTTCTCCGAATTCGAGATAGAGTTTTTTCCGATCTGGTGTTTACTCGTAGGGCTTCGAATCATCTCGAGACAGTAGCTTTGGTACGCAACGTTTATCTTTGCCCAGAATATCCAATGCCGTTTCAATCTTGATAAAGGTATTCCTCGTCTAAGATTTGACTAAAAATTGAGATGCCTTGGGAAATATCAGAGGGGTATGATAACTGCTAACCGAAACGCCACCAACAAGTACCTCCCGATGTGTGGAGCCCGACACAAGCTAAAATAAGGCTAAAATAGCCACCGACCTGGATGCAAATCGTGTATGCTGGGTAGATGATAGCTAGGAACCAATCAACTCTTTATTATAATCCTCTGGACGAAACTCCAAGAGGTGTGATGGCGGAACTCCGTAGTTTGTCCGAAGACTGTCCTCGTGAGCTCTCCGAGTCGGTCACAGTACAGAGAGACTCGGACACTATTTAAATCGCATGAAATTCCTGTATGGATAGTATTAAACACTAGACAACTTTGAACATCTTAAACTCCCGTATTCCAGGGCTATTGCTACTAGCAGTAAGCTCGGAGTATACCAATTCTCTTCGTTTCGCAAAATAACGGCAATCATCGCCGATATGACGAATTTCAGAGTTGACGAGGTAACTCATAATGAGAAGACCCAGGTTGAAGAGCATGTTCTGCCAAGTGAAAGGGAGTTGACTGATGCCGAGCTGGATGAGTTAATATCACTCCTCAAAGAAACCCTGGCGGAGCATGAAATGGATGGAAACTTCCCACAAGAGATGTTAAATTCTGCTCGGGACTTTTTAGCCAAAGACCCAAAACATTACAATGACTCCGAGGCCCAAGCTTTGATACGAGACATTCGCCAACAACGAGAGCTCCTCTTGAACGACTCGCCTTACCCAGAAGTTCGGGCTGTCGTTGACCCTACAGATGATCCGAATGTATCGGCAAATACCTTTCGAGCTTGGTTTGCCGGTATCATGTTGACAATCATCTTCACGGCAGTCAACCAACTGTTCAGTCTACGCTACCCAACTATCCACATCTATTCTTATGTATCACAAGTTATCGGGTATCCTGTGGGTAAAGCTCTGGAGTGGATGCTACCAACGCGTCAATACTCCTTGTTTGGCTATGCCTTCTCCTTGAACCCGGGTCCTTTCAACCAGAAAGAGCACATGTTGATCACCATTATGGCCAATGTTGGGTACGGAGGCTACATGGGTACTGCTTATACCACCAACATCTTCACGGTTCTGAAAGTTGAAAAGTGGTACAACAACCAAGCCCTGTATCACAAAGCCGGTTTTCAGATCTTGTTGACCTTGTCGACTCAACTACTCGGATATGGGTGTGCGGGTCTTGTGCGGCGTTTCCTTGTCTATCCACCGTCTCTGATATTTCCCAAAGCTCTGGGAACGATTGCCCTCAATAAGGCTCTACACAATGACCAAAAGGGAGAATCAGTGAATGGATGGACGATGTCACGCTATCGTTTCTTCTTGTACACTTTCGGTGCCATGTTCATCTGGTATTGGTTTCCAGGCTACATTTTCCAAGCCCTTTCAACTTTCAATTGGATAACATGGATTGCTCCAAACAATATGACTCTCGCAGCCATAACTGGAAGTATTTCGGGCCTTGGGTTCAACCCTCTGTCGACATTTGATTGGAATGTCATTTCTGTTGTCTACGATCCTATTATCACCCCATTCTTTGCCATGGTCACTATTGCTGGTGGTGTTGTTTTCTTCTGTGTCTTTGTGATCATCCCGATGTGGTGGAAGAACATCTGGCAGACTGCATACTTCCCTATCATGGATAACACCTTGTATGACAACACTGGGGTTGCTTATAATGTCACTAAAATCATGGTGGATGGGAAGTTCAACGCAGAGGCATATGAGGCTTACAGTCCTCCTTATATGACCATCTCTTACTCCATCATGTTCATGTGCTTCTTTGCATCATACATGACCGCAATTGTCCACGTTCTGCTTTACAACTGGCACGATCTCCGAAAAGGTGTCTCCTCTATTCTGAAATGGGGAAATTCCCGTGAACAATATGAAGACATCCACAACCGATTGATGAACTATTACAAAGAGGTTCCGGAATGGTGGTATCTGTCCCTATTGGCCTTTTCATTCGTCATAGGCTGTGTTGTTTCGAAAGTCTACGATGTCGAGTTTCCCATCTGGGGCATGGTCTGCGCTGTAGGCCTTTGCCTATTTCTGCAGATTCCTAATGGTATTGTTTATGCAATTACAAACTGCGAAATTACGAACAACGTGATTGCAGAGCTCATTGCAGGGTATGCCATTCCCAACATGCCCGTCGGAAACATGATCTTCAAAACATACGGTGTGGTGTCTTGCGCGTTGTCTATTCAATTCCTCACAGACTTGAAAATTGGACACTATATGAAGATCGCGCCGCGAGTCATGTTCAGTGCTCAAGTCGTTGCCACTATTGTTGCTGCATTTGTTTCTATCGGTGTCAATGCCTGGGCATTGGCTAACATCCCCGACATCTGTGAGGACTCTCAAGCATCCGGCTTCAATTGCAAATCGATCAAGACCTTTTTCACTTCCTCGGTAATTTGGGGAGCCATTGGACCCGAAAGGCTCTTTTCTAAGGGCCAGATGTATAATGCAACCTTGTACGGATTTCTGTTTGGTACATTGCTCCCGCTGCCATTCTACTTCCTCGCAAAACGGTACCCGCGATCCGGATTCCGCTACATCTACACCCCTTTGCTTCTGTATGGAATGATTAATTTCGCCCCTTACAACTTGACTTATGTCTTCTCCCCATTGATCGTTGGTTTTGTGTTCAATTTCTGGATTAAACGCTACTATCTTGTCTGGTGGGAGAAGTATGCCTATGTTCTGACTTCTTCGTTTGGTGCTTCCCTGGCTATTTCTGCTGTGGTGATATTCTTTGCTGTTCAATACAAAACAGTGACATTGGACTGGTGGGGTAATACAGTCTCCTCCGCTGGGTGTGATGGGATGGGTTGCACTTTGAAGGCAATTCCCGAGTCTGGGAAAATTTCGTGATATTAGAGATATCTGGAGGAGCTTTGAATGTACCCACTTTGCCTCTTTTTCGGGATGCATGTCGTACTAGGGACACCATGCGACAGGATAAGCACTGTCCATAATTCATGAATCATGCTTCTAAGGCTGCATTGTTCAATGCTATCATATACCCCGGATAGCTCTAACTCCTTATAGTAACTCTCACGTAGTGGCTGTAGAGCAACCTGGAAATTGAATCTCAAAAGTTTAGGTCCGGCTATCTCCACAAATACTAGACAAAATTGAAAATTAAGATGAATTAAATGATCTATGATCTCCACCAATTAGGCCACTACACAAACCTAGTATTGACCTCTCATGAGCATTTCGAGGTTGGAGGGGTGGCTAATCAATCCTCTAAGTCCGTTTATCCCCGCAAGCAATACCATGACATCACACCATCCCGATGGGTTTCCGGGGCATTTGAAGAGGGAAAAACTCATTATAATTTGAAATACTAATTTGTTTCAAGAGTTATGTAATAGATCTCCGAAATAGAATTGTCTTCTTTATATGATCTCGCATTCGTCGATCCTAGCTCACAAAAAGTCGCTTGAGAACATACTAATGTCTGTTGAAAACGTTCTTGTTACAGGTGCTTCTGGTTACATGTAAGTTTCTAGGGCGATTTTGGCCTTAAACATCATTTGGAATCGATATCTAAATCTGGCTTGAAAACTTCTTAGTGGGGGATCTATTGTGACTGAGATTTTGGATCGCAAAGGATGCGGCACTCTTGAGAATCTGGCCATTCATGCGGCTGTGCGTTCGCCAGAACAGGCTCACAGTCTGGCAAAGCTGGATATCAATGTCGTCCAATTGAATGTCAGTGATGAAAACGCCGTATCAGAATACCTGCTTTCAAATAATAGTAAGCACTGTCAGTGTGTAAAGCTCGTCCAAGATACTTTTGCTGACGCTGGGCCCGTCTCCGTTTTATTATCTCCACAGTCGATCTAGTGATCAACAATGCAACGTCAATTGACACGCGAATTGCTATGAATCTGATCTCAGGGCTTGAGAAAAGACGAGAAACAACGGGTAGAGATGCTTTCTTCATCCAGACGACTGGTCTCTCAGCCTTCGATGAAAATACGAACTGGCCATTCGGTGAAGTGAAAGACACTGATTCGGATGTCTACGAACTTGAAAGGCAGTCAAGAGAGACTTATGTCGTGCGACATTTCGACACTTTTGTCATAGAACAGGCGGAAAAAGCCGGCGTCACTAGTTTTCTCATATTTCCTCCAACACTTCGTAAGCTGCACTAAACTATACCATTGAATTTACAATAACGCTGACCGAATACGAGACGGTCGTGGGTCTGGCGCATGGAACCAGCTCTCGCCTCAGATACCAGCCCTTATCCAGGCTAGTATCAATTTTGAGCAAGTTTATAAATTTAGTGAAAGCCGGGTAAGTCTTTGTTTCAAGGAAACCGTCCCTAAATATGATGGTCAATCTAATCAGCGAGCAGGACACTCCTCTGGCAAACGTATTAGACGTTGCAAGGTTTTATGGCAAGCTTATTGAGGCCATCTCCACGGGAGCGAAGCTTCTGGCCGGCAAAGATGGCCATTATTTTGTCGCTTCGTATGTTGTGTCTTGGTGGGATATCATGGAACGGCTTGCTGCAAAGCTTCACGCACGCGGCTTAGTCACAACATCATCCACTAAAATATGGCCGTCTGACGAAATGGCAGCCGACTCAGTCGGCGTGCCAGCCAAGTTTGCTCACAGCATGTGGAACTCAGGGTGAGTACTCGAGTAATGACATTGTTGCAAGACCTTGCTGATGAGATCAAAGACCAAAAGTCGTATGCAAGAAAGGAAATCTTGTTGGATGGAAACCCGTGTGGACCAAGGAATTGTTTCTAGACAGCCTTGACCAGGAGATTGATGACTTTTTGGAATTGGGTTTGCCCAAGAGCAGTCTTCTAAGCTCGCTGAAACCGGATTCTGGGCACGGTATCAAATGATAGCAGAATACAATGCATGGTTGTTTTCGAAATCTGCCTGACCGACGTACAATGTGAAACTCTTCGCGGAATTGGCCGCCAGGCCCTCGATTGATCCAAAAGTACGGAGTAGTTTGAGTACTACTAGTAGTAGGTAATCTGTATCAGAGATGTTTTGACTGTCTTGAACAGGATATCGGTTCTTGAAAACTCACTGGACAAAACAGTCTTCGATTGTTGTGAGCCATAATATCTCGGTTCAGACTCGATCGACTGTTTGATAAACTTGAATGCTAATGGAGGGAGAAATGTTAGTGATCCATGGAAGAAAGGAGAATTTTTCCAACCATGCCCCGTGGTGGGCTATTGGGAGGTGCCGCACAACCACATGACACTGAGACGGTGGCCGGCCCGTACTGTAGACCCTCTCCCTGTGGTGTGAGCAAACACCGCACCTACCGTTGACACTATTTGTCAGATTTGCATGCCAAACTCCAAGATGTTAGGTACCTATGACACATCAAATGTGGACGGTGCACTGAGCAAATCAGTGACAAAGTCTCCGCCTCGAACTCTCTCGTCGGTCATGGTGGCCAATCCAGCATGAGCTGGAATTGGTGTAAGGCCAGCTGCAAATAGCCAAGAGCCTCCCCCGCGCAGTCGCCAGTGGCCACGGATTTCTTATCTCCCGATCGACCGATCTACGACATGAAATCAACCGCCAGGACTGAGTTGCACTATGTCCTACTGTGTATCAGAGCTTCTATGCCCCAGAGTGGGTCCGACAAAGAATTCCTCTTCGAGTTTAGTGTGTTTGTTGATAAGGTGCCAGAAGGACCCACCTTGGGGCCTACAACAACTCCAACATGGCCCAGTCTGGCGTGGGTTTTGTGATATGGCGTTGGAGGCATAAACTGATTGGCTTCAAATAACCAATCATGATCTAAGCCATCGCTCGTTGTTTTCTGAATATCAGGACGTGGGGAATCTCAGTTCCAAGTTGTCACACCTCGGAACTGCGACATATAAGGTCAGTGTCCTCCCCTTTTCCATTCTGACTCTTGCATTCAAAATCAATCCATCTAACTTAAAGGTTTCTCTAGAATTTCAGGTTCAATACTGTCTTATCATTTTCAACTGTGGACACTATTAACGTGTGGCTCCGTCAAGTTTCATCATGGGTGACTACAAACCTGAGGGTGCTGTTCCCTTACCAGCTCCAACCACTGTGGGAAAGGAGCCACAGAACCACTTGAGCAATGATCAAAGTGCTGTGCTCTATCACCAACTTCGTCAAAAGCCATTAAACATTGTTGGTGGTAGGGGCAGCTACCTCATCACTGATGAAGGTCAAGAAATTCTAGATGCCACCTGCGGTGCAGCTGTTTCATGCCTTGGCCACAGTGATAGCCGCGTGCATCAAGCCATCATGGAACAATTGCAGAAAATCCCATACTGCTACTCACTCTATTTCACCAGCAGTGCGGCGGAGAATCTTTCAAAAATTCTTGTTGACTCAACGGGAGGGAAAATGTCTCGAGCGTTCATTGTGAGCTCGGGTAAGTCTGCATTATTTGTGCTTTCTCACAAAGTATTAATATGATTGCTGATTCAGTCCAACGATTTCAGGCACCGAGGCAGTTGAAGCATCTGTCAAGATGGCTATGCAGTACTTTAGGGAGCTTCCTATCCCACAGCCCCAGCGAGTGAATTTCATTTCACGCAAACAGTCATACCATGGGAACACCCTTGGCTCACTCGCCGTTGGCCATCATGTTGCTCGCCGAGCTATATACGAGAGTGTTCTGACTAAAAACGTGCACCATGTTTCACAATGCTACCCATATCGCGAGATGAAGACTGGAGAGGCAATCGAGGGCTATGTTGCAAGGCTAGCCCAAGAGCTAGAGGAAAAATTCCAGAGCCTAGGCCCTGATACTGTGTGTGCATTTGTGGCAGAGACAATGGCTGGAGCAGTGAGTACACCGGCCTATCAGAGCAGCCCAATCTTTTGCTAACAAAGCCAAAGACCCTTGGCTGTGTCCCCGCGCTTCCTGGATATCTGAAAGCCATGAAAGAAGTTTGCGAGCGTCATGGCGCATTGTTCATTCTGGACGAAGTTATGTCTGGAATGGGGCGCACTGGAACTCTTCATGCTTGGGAGCAAGAGGGTGTTGTCCCTGACCTTCAAACCATTGCGAAGGGTCTCGGCGCTGGCTATGCACCCATTGCTGGTCTTTTAGTAAATAAGCATGTCGTCGATACATTAACTCGAGGCACTGGAGCATTTGCGCACAGCCAAACTTATCAAGGCCACCCAGTATCTTGCGCAGCTGCCTACAGGGTGCAGCAGATTATTCAAGAAGACAACCTCCTCCCAAATGTTCGGGAAATGGGAGAATATCTGGGTCGTCTTCTTCATGAGAAGCTGGGCGATAACCCCCATGTTGGTGATATTCGCGGCAGAGGTCTTTTCTGGGCTGTGAGTTCTGTTTTGATTTGATTTCAGTGAACATTTCAAGCTAACTCACTCTTATAGATGGAATTCGTGCAAAACAAAGATACTAAAGAGCCATATCCACCCTCCAAGAAGATCGCGTGGAATCTCCACACAACTGGCCTGAAACCGGAATATTCAATCTCGCTCATGCCCGGTAATGGCGGTGCAGATGGAGTCAATGGGGATCATATCTGCCTGGCACCACCATACAACACTACCAAGGCAGAAATTGAGACGATTGTTGATCTTGCCTCAAGAGTTATCAAGGAGGTTCTGGGTTGAACTTGACCTCTAGTGTTGTGTTGAGAATCAAGACAGTGTCGCTGCGAGTCATGTGCTTGCTATATTTCAGACTTCAGTTATCACGATAATATTTGTATATCCTTTCAAATTCCATTCAAACAAGAATTATCTTCCGGTAATACTATTACTATCTATGCCGTGAAGCGAATGACATAGGGACAAGGGTCCTCTCCAAATCCTGCAATGCTATTTTCTTGAACCTGGTTAACGTCGTCATTGGGAGCATTCCACATGCGATCACCAGAATCCCTGATCCATATTAGCTCCATCAATTAGAGGTTGATCGCTCAGACAACTCACATCATAAGTCCGACATGGTGAATACTGCCACTCCCATTGCAATCACACTTGCCGCCAAAGAAGACCGCATCTCCGGCTTGGCGCTCGGAGTAATGGTATTTTCTGCAAGAGATTCGATCAGTTTCTTATCCAGATAAGGGCTAAATAATAGTACGAGCTGCACTTACTTGTATCCCAGTTTACTTTCCGATGCACAGTACATGGAAGATGTCACACGAAGTCCCTCAGTGAAGAGGTCACGGCCAGTGACCTTACATACGGCCCAGCACACTAGACCAGAGCAATCGTATCCAACATCTCCATAATCATAGGGAGGCTGATCATCACTTGGCCCACTGCAGGAGCCACCGCCCCAAGCGTAGGGTGTGCCCTTGGCTGTCATGGCTGTAGACAAGATCTCTTGACCAAAATCGGCAGAGGAGCTGTCTGAACTGGGCATCGAGATGGCACTGGTCGCTAAACTGACCAGAAGCGAGGTGGTAATGAGTTTCATGTTGGGTTCCAAAGTTATGGGATTCTGAGACTGGCGATTGGGAAAGTTTCAAGGTCGATTTGGGTATTCTTGTGGTATTTATCTCTCTGATCAGAACTGGATGATCTTTGGAATGCGATCTGCCTCAACCTTATGCCAAGCCATGCAACATCGTGTTCGTCTTGAACCAGGGCAAGGATATGCGCTCCAAGATAGAAATGTGTACGGCAGATAGTTAGAGAAAGGGGATCAGAAAGGCTAATGGGTGCAGATGTGCAAGAGACTACTCACGCATTGGCTGGATTCCAAGTAAATCCACGAGGAACTGAAATTGATCGTCCGCTGTTCAGATAATACGAAAAGACAATGCCCAATGATAGTTCATGAGTCTCAACACATGTTGATCGCATCAAAGTTTCTCATCGACCTTCGGGCTGATTTCACGCGTTAAACAAGTCTTTGCCTTTCAATCAAGGGATAATGAACACGAGGAGTGGAGAGCCAAGGTTTCGGCAGCAATCGGGGGCGGAATCGCCACTTAGAGTTGACGGGAGGCTTGGGATCGACAGTGATCGTATTCGACTATTTTTGGAGATGGGTTGAGGAATTCTGTTTCAACATAAGCCGGTGACTTTCAAGTTTCTCTTTTTTCTTTGGAGAAAGAGGGAGCAAAGCGGACTTCAACATCGACTTGAGTATTCTCAACCTTGGAAGCAAAGCATCGGCTTCAACCAACACCTCAAGTGCTGTGAGATTTCGGAAAATCCATGGATCTTGATCAGAACTAGCAGTACTGCTGATCCTGCTCACTCGTATATTAGTAACTACTAGTTAATAAAGAGTCTTTCAACCTGAGGGTTAAAGTTATTCATGAATGAATAGTTACGAGTGCTTAAGGGTGGAGTGATGTTACTTAATATGGCCCGATTGGGGGAGCCCTGAAAATAATTCCTTCAGGTTCATATCTTCAGCCTGTGAAGTTTCACTGTTCTGTGATTTGGAGCTTGCTGGATAGTCGGAATATTGGGTTCCAAATATCGTGTATACAAAGTGTATACAGTCCCATACTTGGTCCTCATCATGTGATCGGAATTTGTGATGAGCGGGGAAAGCCCGAAAGGACTCTCTTTCAACCTCACTTCGATCAATACACTGTTCTACTTGCAGGGGAGCTTATTATTCCAGGGGATCACAAGTGACAAACATCAAAGCTCTACACAGTTGAACTTCTCAACGGAATGCTCCATGGGGAGCGTTTCACCCGATCGAGAACTGGTACCGAACCCACCTGGATTCTTACATCCCAAGCGAGAGCTAGCTAACATAATCCGTTAGGATGTCTGCAATGTCGCAAGAAGCATGAGAAATGCGATGAGAAACAACCCATATGCTCCTTGTGCACTACACGGGGATTGAGTTGCCAGTATCCTTCGGGGTTGAAATGGGTGCGCCGTGCTCAACCCACACTATCAAGACATCGATCTCGCAAAGAACCTCGCGAGTCCGATGCCACGGGAGTTCTCAGTAGACCACTGTCTTTGTTCCCAGCGAGTTCTTTCCAATCTGATGAAGAGAAAATAGCATGGGAGTACTGTATGTCCTCAATGCCAACCAAGACTGCTGTCTTCCGCATTAACACATACTAGATATGAAACTGGTTTCATCAAATGTGCCTGCCTTGGATGGACCTGAAAATCCATACAGACAACTCTCATGGTTTGCGCTATCATCGCCTGTACTTCTTGACACAATAGTGTGCATAGCCACGGAGCATATGCTCAATTTTGGACTAGGCAGCGTGTCAACGGCAGCACACCGGCAACAACGCATGCTGAGATCTATTGGACAAAACCTTCGACTTATCGAAGCAGGGAATAACTGTGGAACAGGGAACGTCGTACCAGCAAGCACTTGCGATCACGAGGCACTGCTCACAGCTGTCGTCCTACAAGGGGTAGTCGTTGCCCAGTCAGAAGATGGAGTCTTGGAACCGCATGTCAGGTGCGCTTCATTTCTCATGCAGACACTGGATTATTTTCACCAGATCCCACATAGCCCCCTGACTAGGACAGCGGTGCAACGGTTTGCCATGGTCGATGTGATGCTGGCCATCGCGCGACAACGAAGACCATTCGCCCCTGGAGACTTTATTATGCATCAACCTGATGCGGCGCGGTGGGACAGGACGGATCCTTCTTTCCACGAGATGACGGGGTGTCCGCAGCCCCTGATGTGCTACCTAGTGAGAATCTCGCATCTTGCGTGCGATATTGAAGATCGCTTGGAACACCACGCGGCCGTCAGCGACATCCTATCTCAGGCATATCAGCTAGAAAATGATCTCCGCTCGTGGGGCTCTCATTCAGGTTATACAGGTACCATTTCGGTCACGGTAGATTCAACAAGTTCAAGTTGCCAGCGGACACCACTGGATATTCTTACAGAATGCTTTTACTGGACGGCTCATCTACTTCTGGCGCGACGTGTATTTCGAGACCCGACTCGCTGTCATCGGGTCCAACATCTTACACGAACCTGTTTTGGCCTTATGGATCACCTTTCTACGGGCTGTGGTCCTGATTCGTCACTGCCACAGCCATTCTACTTGGCAGCCCGGGAGGCGGTCACTCTGGACGATCGTGCATGGGTACGACAGAAACATCGGTCGATGACCGAGTATTATCGGGAACAGCAACGTAACATGGCGATGCGACTCACTGAACGGGTCTGGGAGATCACAGACGAGTTGCAACTGAAAAATCCGATCGAGATTCATCCCGAGCAGGCAGTTTCTAGGGCAGATAGACAGATTAAGGCTCTGGATGCAGGATCATGTTTGTTCATATTTTGACTGGGGGCAGAAATGAGAGATTCTAGGGTTCACCAGAGAGCCTGGGTGTTGTTACTAAATTTATCACACGGGTGGCGATGTTCGTTGCGAGTGCCCCAGGGTGGGCCAGGACCAATATGAAGTGGAAATAAGCTTGCATTGGCGAAACAAGATAATATGATGTATATTCCACATTTAAGAAAACAAGCATACTATATTCTGGCAATATGCTTGAATGTGACATTGTCACACACGCCTTTATTTTGGATGCATTTCATCCACATAATACTCATAGCCTGAGTGATGATATTCCACTCTCAAGTGGATTGGTTCCTCAGGTCCACTACACTCTAGCCCCAATTGGGCAGGCCACCAGAACAGTCCGACAGGGCAGGGATCTCCATCATTCCAGATATTCCCCTCTCTGCTCAACTCTGTTTCCAACTCTTTCTTCTGCTCAACCGGTAAACTCAATGGTCTGGGCTGTGTGACGGCAAAGAAGGCCCCACAATATTCTTTTTTTTCTTGTTCCTGGCCCGGAACCATGACCAGAGATCAAATCCAACCAAGCAGTACGAAATACTTTGAAGGGTTATGATTACTACTTCAGACTAGTAGGTAAATGTGTCTCCCAAGTCTACGGATGCGACGGAAGATGCGACCACGCACGGGGTCTCACCTGTGACGTGCGCTGCAGGTAGTCTCTCGCGCTGGCTGAGTCGGTACAATCGCACCAATAGGATCTAGCAGGCTAGCGCACGGAACCTTAAGGGCTTTCCCTCGTCTGGGGGAGGGAATAGGAGGGGGGTTTGAGGTGAGGGGAGAGAGGGGGGGAAGGAGAATGCGAGGGAGATGTCAGGGCCAGGCCTCATGAAAATTGCAACAGCCCGCAGACCGGGACTGAACCTGTCCAACTCAAGTCTGGAATGACCTGTCATGCAGGTGAAACCAATCATGATGAGCGGTGGAAGCGGGTACCTGAATTGTTGTCCGTTGTCCGCACACTCGGGGCACCGTGGGCCAAAGACCAATTGTACGCTCATTGGCTCCGAATCCCCGGAGGAGCCCCTGGCAACCGTGGGAAAACCAGCGGTGGCGCCTAGCGGAGTCGTGGCTGAAAATGTTCTCGAATCAGGGGTTGGCTAGTCCCTGAGACCAGCAAAACAGAACTGCATACTAAAAAGACTGCAGGCTGGGCGGACTGCACGATGCGAAACGAGGGGAGGGGGGAAAACGAGGAGGAGGAGGGGAAAAAAGAAAGAAAGACATCCAAAGTACGAAGTGCTCAGTAGTCCATACATACTCCGTACAGACATACTAGATAGTTCGACCTGCCTTGTTCGGTGTTTTGCATCCGAGATCTTGGTATCGACCGAGGCGTCCGTCCAACAAATCCAGCATCACGGGCATGCCAGTGTTTCAGATCCCCGCGGATCTCACGTGTTTGGATGCCGTTCGGCGGCACTTAGTGACGATCCAGCGGGTTCTGGACGGTCGAAAAAAGGGTTAGGAAGACCTTCTCTGAAGTGGAAGTGGATTGTGGTGGTGCTATGGTTCTCGGGGCGCCACCGTGCCCATTTGCACAACGAACAGTCCCCGGTCTGGCACCGGACGATCCGTCGTACAATAAGTGGGACAGAATGTGTCTCTTGTGCAAGGAACCAAAGACGAGGCAGCGAGTTGCCAATGCCCACTCAGCGCGGCCCCCGTATTGGATGCAGGAAGACGCTTGGGGCCAAACGGTAAGAGGCCAGATAGGAGTGGTGAATGAGAGAAAAGAAGGAAATGGAGACAGATAGATAGAAAGAAAGTAAGAAGAGATAGACAAAGTAGACAAATCACAAGGCAATTCGATTCAAGAGAGAAAATAGTACGAACGACTAGAGACTAGAGGTGAGGTAGTCTACCCTGAGGTACTCCGTAGTCAATAGTGCCAGCCAGCCTGAGTCAGCATCTCCTGATCGTCTCCTCCTCTTCCTCCTCTCACTTCCATTCTCCCTCTTTTCTTTCGTGTGTGTCTTCGTCTTCATCTTCATTCCTTTCCCTTCTTTTCTTTTTTTGCCCCATCAGGTCGTTCGTTTCACTCTTTCAACGACGACCGTACCGCTCATTCTATCTTACACTCACTTTTCACTTCCAACCCTCGAACCCGGCATCTCTTTATCCCTCCTCCTAGAAAGAGAGAGTGAGAGACAACTTGAACAACCTTGAGATTTCCCCCCGTTTCGAAATCAGTTGATCGATTCAACTAAGGCCTTGCGATTTCATTGCCTTCGACCTCTTTATTTGTCTTTATTGACTTTGGGTCGACCCTTGAATCAATTGTCCTTTTTTTATTTGGTGCTGCATAGGCCAGCCTTTTATTTTCCCACCCTCCTTTACAACGGGACGCCTCTGCGACGCGCCCTTACCACCCAACCTCCCCCCTCCGGTTTCTACCCAGCATCGAACGCGATTCGATTCTCAGAATCCATTTCATTCTTTTTTGAAATATACTCTCGCGCTTGACGCTGCTTCGAGAGAACAGGACTTTGGAAGACTCTTCCTCATTTTCTACACTCCCATCTCCACTTGTCGACCGGATCGTCACGCTTCGAATCATCCCACCTTTTGAAACATATACGGCATCTGCGAAACAAAACAACAAATTATCACAAAAAAATATACATACCGTTTGAGGATATTTTGAGTTACACTTGCGACATCTTTGTTGGCAACTGCTAGAGATTATTTGAATTTCTAGCTCTGTCGCAACATTGAAAATGTCTTCGTTTACAGAAACACCCGACATGACAGGCGCGCACACGGCAGTCTCGTCTTCGTCGCCTACAAACTCCACCCCTTCGCCTTCTACATCGAGCGCTACAACTGCCAATTCCGCCCGCCGCCCGCCGCGCAAGAGCACGTTGACTCAACAGCAAAAGAACAACAAGCGTCAACGAGCCACGCAGGACCAACTCGTGACCCTCGAGGTCGAATTCAACAAGAACCCTACCCCGACTGCTGCCACACGAGAGAGGATCGCAAATGATATCAACATGACCGAGCGATCAGTACAAATTTGGTTTCAGAACCGGTAGGTCACGGAAATTAGGAATAACCCCGGGAACAAAGGAAAATGCTGACCATACTAGTCGCGCGAAAATCAAGATGCTTGCGAAAAAGAGCATTGAGACCGGTGAAGGCTGCGATTCGATTCCTGAATCGATGCGTCATTATTTGGCGATGCAGTTTGATCCTAGCAAACCAGGAACCCGAGACCCCTTTGGTCGTTCAGCAGGATATGGTGCTCCGAGCATGTATGCGAATGAGACAAGTCCCACCGGGAAAGTCGGTATGTGATTCGAACCCCTCAACGACATTGTTTCTCCGCGAGCCTACTAACCTAACCGCCAATAGTCATTTCGCATTTTACCTGCCGTTCCTTGACTATCGGTAGCTGGCGACGCATCGGCCAGAATGCCATGGACTTGGTCATCTTCTACTCACCCGACAAGGCCTGCATGACCTATTATATCAACAATGACTCCGCCGGTTACAAGATCGAATATCCCTTCGCCCACATCAAGAACATTACATTGGAGACTGGAGACCCAGCGCCTGGGCCGAACGGCGCGCCCCCTCGACCTGGTGGATTAGTGGTGGAACTGAACCGCCCGCCGATGTTCTACATGGATTCCTCGAATTCGGGGGGCTTCTATCAATGTGGTGACTTCACTGAGGAGCAACAAGCGAGCCAGATCATGGTTCACCATCTTGGGGGACACCCTAAGGTTTTGAGCGTACAACTCGCAAAGCTCGTGTCATTGGAGTCCTTCCAGAACCGACTGGCATACAACGGCAACAACAACAACTTCGCTGTGCCTGCTACCCCTGTCGCATCCGCTGCTCTTTCACCTCCCTTTATTCAGCGCCCAGCATCCCAGCCCAATCACTACGCACCGGCCCCCTACGTTGGATTGTACCAGGACGCCAACCACTTAGGTTTCAACATGCCCGCCGCTCGCGGTCACAAGCGCCAGCGCAGTCGTTCCGTACCAGCAGCAGTTGATATCTCTGCGCTTCAAGCTCCTATGACCTCGTTCCATATGCCGCAAACACCTGCTCCATTCAATCATCATACCGACTCTGGTATCTATGCGCCAGTTCCACAGTCTGTACACGGTCTTCCGACAGATTTGCGCATCGACACAGAGACATATGGACTCGACTTCCGACCGAACCCCATGTCTGCGACCACTACAGGCTCGCCATCCGAGTTCGCCAGCCCATCGATGTTTAGCAGTGCAGCCCAAGGAGATTCGACACCAGTTGCCAGCATGGCTCCTCAGTTCAATGTTTCCTACGTATCCGCCGGTCCCTCCGACGCCTCTACTGTTGGATCACACGCGCCATCACCTTACTCTGGTGTTGGGCCAGCGGACCCTATGATTGCCAACCATTCCCCTCCACTGACAAATATGTCCCATGCATCTTCCGACATGTATGGTTTTGCACATGATCAACAATCAGGCTTCGTCGAGGACGGACTCTCCATGAACGACATGTACCCCAAGCATAACGTGAATTACGCTGTCTCTCACGACGCCCCCAGCTTCGAACTCCCGATGCATGGCATGTCAGGTCATGCTTCACCGGCACTGGGCGATTACTCCCATCACGGCATGGTCAACCTCGACGAGATCAACTCAAACGGTTTACCCACTGGGTCTTGAGCGAAGTTACCCAAAACATCTGGCACACCTGATTGGATGTGATCTGATTTTCCTTGATTTACCTTTTCATGTTTCACGGCCTTTGGAGTGCTTGCGGCGCTTATATTGATGGGTTCTGGTTTCCATCTTGGAGGTATTGCTTGTTATCTGGGTCTGGCTGGCGCAAATATGATTGACTGGCCCGATTTGGATGACGTGTGCGTCTCGCTGGCGATGGCCGGGAAAGCAATTTCCGACTGGGTTTGTTACTGTTTCTGTTCATTGCGTGACCTATATCCCTTCTGTTCTGCGTTGTGTATTAATACCCTTTCTATTCTGGGGCCGGTCCTAAAGCGAATTTTTCTGCTTTTTTTTCTTCTTCATTTTGACATCTTTCTGGATTTCCACTTCTTGCATTTTTTGCATTTTATTCTATTCTACTCTTTCATCGATTCCTGGATGTCCCGGTTGAATCCCTGATTGCCCTTTGAAGACTTCCTTTTCTACCCTGGCCAGCATACCATTTTTTTCACCTTTTTCATCTTTTTTTTTTCTCTTCTTCATCTTGGTTTTGCTGGCCAGGGGCTTCTTTACGCGGTTATGCCAAACAGACCGACCGGCTTGGACGGCGACTCCCCTCCCCTGAATTTTTCATTTTCATTCTCATTTTTGTTTCTATCTTGAGTTTTTGGCTTGGTCATTGGTCGTATATTGCATCTAACTCGTTTTAAGATGCCTTGGCTTCCACTTGTTATTTGATGATCATTCTTCCATGGGTTTGGAGTCTTCTCGTTGTCGCATGAACTGTCCTGTCGGTCTCTATGGGAATCTGACGATACCGGCGTTGCTTCTAGTTTGATTCGGAAAGAGTTGAGACATTCTCTTTCTGGACTTCTAGAGGCTGAAAGATGGCGCCGGTTTGGCGGTATCTGTGGGAGATGGATTTTAAGGTCCGAATCTATTTTTTTGTTGTCATTGCACCGAGATAGTATATCTAAGCATGATCAGCCTGTGATTAAGATTCTTGAATTTCTGTTCAATATCCAACTTCCGAAGTACTACCTGTAGTGGTAGGAGTCCCGGTCATGGTGTGTTCAAGGTGTAGTAGCTTCAACTTGAACTTCAATGTTTGTTGATGTATCCGAAGGTTCACAGATCGTGTCCACCGGGGGCCTTCAACGTTCAAAGAACGTCGACTCACGAGGCTTGGCAGCCATGAATGATAGTACTAGTACTATGCAGCATTCAAAATTTCAATTAGATGCAGTTATGGGTATATAGTATATGTAGTACTAGTGTACGTCGAGTAGTAAATGCTTCAATAACTCACAAGGCCCAACTTTGAACAGTCTCTACGAATCCTGCCACCCTCTAGGCATTGGCGCCTTACATCCCTTCCCCCTCAAGTACCCTTCAATCCAAACCTCCATCTTTTCGAGGATATTGCGCTCTGGCTTCCCAGTCTCCCCAGGCTCAAAAACACCCTCTTTGCACCAAACACTCCACGAGCCCATCAAACCGGCCATAATAACATCCGTTCCCAGTCGATCCCCGACCACAGCAATCTCATCCGGTGATGTGATCACCTCCCGCTCACGGAACCATTGTACAACTTGATCTCCGCAGAATGGCTTCTTCTCCACGCCCGCGGGGAGTCGAAAGACTGGGATTGAGAGGTGCGCGAGTTGAGACTCTAGGGATGCGATTTCATGATCGTATTTTGGATGGCTTCCTGCACGGTTGGAGACGATGAGGATACTATCTGTATGGCGGAACGGAGATGTAGGTGATTGTCGGAGAGCAGCAAGTTTCGAGAGGATATTGGGTGGGAAGGTAGTTGTTTTGGGCGGACAGAGCGTGTTGTCTTTGTCTAGGACTAGGGCCCGAATTGTAGGGATCTTCTTTGCCTTTTCGGATGAGTCGGGTGCTTTCGAGACATCTGATCCTGCGCCTGGTACCGTCCTTGATCCGACCAGGTGCGGCCCTAGATCTTCGGGGAGGTATGTGAAAGTCGGGATAGTGAGGTGCGGGAGAAACTGAGCAGGTTGCTTAACAAGAGTCTGAACAGCATGATTGAAGGCGCGCAGATTAGAATTAGGAGATCCAGCCATGATTGCTGAAGATATATCAGAAACAGAGATTCCCACAGGCTATCGTAACTGTCTCCTGTAGTGTGCGTGATGCATGAAAGTGAAATTTGGTGATTTTGTTGCGGATGAAGTTGGCCCAAAGCGGAAAGGAGGGAAGTTGCGCCGCAAAACTCACCTCGCGCTCTCCGCTTCACTTCTCATCAACCCTCCCACCCCTCTCCATCCGCCTCTTCGCCCCTCCCTTCACCCTTTGCGACTCAAATTAGAGAGAGTCTGCGGAATCTCGATACCGAGCTTTACTTTACCTTTTTATTTCGACTCATTCCTCCCACACCGCCGCCATGGGCAAGCTCACTAGCACGATCGGCATCCCAATCAAGCTCCTCAACGAAGCGCAGGTCCGTGATAGTCTACATCCGATTCCTTTTCAAATACCCGAGAGAGCGAAAGAAGTGCAGGAAAGAGAGAGAAGGATACTGCCTCGCTTTCTTGGGTATTGCCTCAATTGCGATTGCAGACCGCTAACCTTACCGCAGGGCCATGTCGTTACGCTCGAAATCACATCGGGAGTTGTGTACCGGGGGAAACTGCTGGAAGGTGCGTGATATATCAATCCGCGGATAGGAAGTCTCAAATTGGGCCTGGAGAAGAATCTCGAGGTCCTATTTGGGGCCACAAACCTTCACCCCATGAGCTTCTTGAACCTCTATTAACATTTTTCACGCGCAGCTGAGGACAACATGAACATCCAACTCAAGGACATCACCGTTACCGCCCGCGACGGCCGCGTTTCCCATCTCGATCAGGTCTATATCCGTGGAAGCCATGTGCGATTCTTCATCGTACCGGACATGCTGAGGTACGTCAAGTCGCAGCAGCAGCAGCTACTGCCCACGTCCCCAGAAAGCTTGCTTGCTTTCCGAGGATAGCCTATCATATTTCCACAAATCGTCTGCTAACATACTCTCTTCTATTTAGAAACGCCCCCATGTTCCGCTCACGAGGCCAGCGCGGGCGTGGTGTCGGTTTGGCGCGTGGCAAGGCCACCGTGCAGCGTGCGCGCGGCCAGCGGAGGGGTTAAATAGCATTATGCGAGACGAGGACGAAGCACCGAAGACCTGGCAGGATTTACCGTGGTTGGCGTTTGTCTAATTTTCTTTCTTTGTTCGTTTCTTTTTGGTTTAGGGGAAAATTCTCAGGCTTCTTCTTGCTGGGCTTGGGCGTCATTCGTTCTGACTTGTATTTCCGCTCACGAATGAATACCCAATCACTGTTGTCAAGGCTGCGAATATGGTTATAGCAGTGGCCCGTTAAAAGCAGTATGTTGTTTTATCATTGATACCGTATCTGCAATCGCAACGCAATGGTCAATTACCAATTTCTACTGCTCTAGTATCGGATCTAGTAGAATGATTTAAGTTCAAACTTGCACAGGATAATGGATAGGCAACGTAGAAATTGGAAGACCATAACCCACACGAGAGCTTGAATGAAGATACGAATCTGAAAATACACTCTAATTCAATTGGATTCAAGATAGTGGCGCATGCAATAGAAAGAAGTAGCAAGATACTAGACCCTAACTTGAAGCTCCCACTGCTACACAACTTCGGCCCCTCATAATCTCCGCGCAACTTTTCTCGGTGCGGGGGACACCTTCAAGTTCAACCCGTCAACCTCTCAACCAAACGAACCAAAAGCACCCAACACCCTCTAACACAAGTCCCTGATACATATATAATTTCCACCGAACGCGAGAACTGAATACCCTCCTCGAAACCGAAACACCACATAACCCAGAATGCCCTCACCAACACCAGCAAAGACCATCCCCAACCCACGCCGTCTCCTAATCCTCACCCCACCAACACAATCACCCTCTATAATCCCTCCTCTCTTGCATACCCTCAGCGGAGTCCCAGTAACAGAACCCCCGCAGACGACAACACAACAAGACGATGAATCACATCCAGAAACACAGACACAATCCTCGGAGTCAACGCCCTCCAGCTCGATGAACCATTCCTTCGCGGGTTATACAACACACAGTCCCCTCCAACTCAAAACAAAATATTACACAGCCGAGGTCCCAATCTGGGTAGACGAGGTGCCCCTCGAAAATGGGAATAAAAGCTCAAACTCAACGCCCGACTCCGGCTCCGCGAAATGGAAAGATGAATTTCTCAGTGAAGAGGCTGAGATCGTTCGTGAGGCTGTTGGTGCTTTGGTCGTTGCTGTTCAGGCTCCGAGCCCGACTCCTATTCCGCTCACGGATTCAGAAGGGGGTAGTTTTGATGCTGCGAGTTCGGAGGATGTTCTTGCGCTCAGTGCGTTGATCCGTGATATTGGGGCTGTTAAGGCTTTAATTGATGAGGAGCGCGGCGGGATGGATGTTCCTGGTGTATTTTTGCTTGTTGGGGCTAGTGGGAAAGCTGCGTCTACGTCTACGGCCACGGCTACGGCGCGGAAGGATGAATCGGAATTCGATGGGGATATTGGGGAGGATGTTGATGTTCCTCTTTCGGTGGGCTGGTGGGAGGATCAACTTTTTGATATGGGATTGATTGGGTGGGAGGTTGTTGAGTGGGATCCGCTTGGGGATGAGAAGGCGAAGACGAAGAATAAGTTTGGAGGTTTGTTTTCCGCTTTCTGTTTTATATTACTGCTTCTGCTGTGTTTTGCGTCTTGGAATGGTACTGACTTATGCAGAGTACGAGGGTATGCCTCGAGTCAAGGAGGTTCTTGAAACGCATGATTGGAGTGCTGCGAGTGGGGAGGATGGGCTTGAAGATGACCTTGAGGCAGAATTGCTTGGGCTTGATGAAGATGGTGCTGATGGGTTTGGGGAAGAAGTCGACGAGTTACAGCGGGAGATGTTTGGTCTGAGGATGGCTATTGAACGGGGTGGCGGTGACGGTGATAGCGATGGGGAGGGAGCTGAAGAGGAGGAGAACAAGGTCGAGTCAATGGAAGCATTGATCATGCGTATGCAGTCGCTGAGAGGTATGTGGTTCCTTCATTCTCCGAGTCCTTTAGTACAGTACTGACCAGTTGGGCAGATATGGGCTCGGAATTGCCTGAGAGTGAGCGCAGGAAGTTTGCTGCAAAGGCCGTGCAAGACATCATGCGCGATTTGTGAGATTAGGTATGCAAGAAGAAGCTTGAAGAGAAGCACCGTGAGATAGACATCATATTATTACTGCTAGTGTATATACCCTCGCGTCTAGTCGGAACGATTTATGTATAAAACATTATCATCTATAGAGCATTGATGAACTTTTCGCACCAGATTCACCGTTTCACCGTCATCTATTCGTACAATTCATCCATAGGAGATAGACAATCGGCTCTCTCCAACACCGATGTCTATCTGAATCACCGACAGCTCTTAGTCGGCGCGCTTCTTGCCACGAAGAACCTTGCGGCGCTGGGCAATCATATGGGTGTACAGAATATAAGAACCTAGAAAAAGTCAGTCGCAAATTCCAAGAACTCAAAATGAGGATAAGTATCTTCAAAAAGGGGCTTACCGGGCACATAAATAGCCAGCACAGCAATCAGGAACCACTTCAGCATAGGCTCAATATCACCTGCAGGACCAAGCGCAAGGTAAACCAGCGCACATTCACTAGAGATACCAACCGGGTACAGGACATAGAAAGTATTGTATCTCAACCAAGTCCACCAAGCAGGGACCGAGTTTCCGGACAGCGTAATAGCAAAGAAGCCATAGCGGATAATCTCAGTGATACCCCAAGCTGCGACACAGCCCAGATAGGCATAATCACCCCACTGCGTCTCTGATCCGCCGACAATATCTCCGCCGAAGATGGCCATGATTCCCCAGACCAGAAGTAGACGCGAGGCGACTTGCATCGCGGTGGTGAAGAAGGGAGCGCGCACAAGGCCGAGAATACTGTGCACGACTTCGAGGATCGCGAGCGATTGGGTGCCGATTAGGAGTGGGTTGGCGGTCTCCTGGAAGATGGTGTGCAGAGTGTCATTTCGGAGGGCATTGGGGATTAGGCTTGCGGTGTACATCACGCAAGTTGCCCAGGTGAAGAGGTTGGTTGTGTTGTAGAGGAACAGGTAGCCTCTTGTGAGACCTGACGGGGAGGAAGAGCGAGGCTGCTTGGTGGCCATTTTTGCGGATTGATAGCAGTGACTTAGCCGTGTGCTGGAGGATTATCGAGTCGATGCTCGTAGTGAACGGAAGAGAGTTCCAGTTCTTTGACTGGTTTATGTGGGCGTTGGCACTTCACGTTGGGGAAAGGGGAAGTGCAGGTGAAGCTCAACAAATTGTTGGACCTCGGATGATGACATAAGGCTTCTAGAAGGATGGTGGAAGCTTTTTGCTTACTTCTAGCCATCTCACCGCTAGAGTGGGAAGTGCAAATAATCATCCCATACAGCAAGGGAAAAAAGAGAGGAGGTGAATTTTACGGGTAAAGGAAAGTACTGATCCTTCAGAATTGAAACTCTTTTTCTCATTCATCCTTTGTTTCTTCTTGCCCGAGTCCTCTTTGTTTCCCGGTTTGCTCTGTTGACCAACCAGGAAATGCATGTCTACTTCCCCGGGCTGGATAGTATGTCTTGGCAGCTGCAAAGACCAGGTTTTTCCTACTACTAACTGCATAGATAGTACGGCTTCAACGAGAGCATCTGGACACCTCCTTGGGCTTGACTACGGCTGTTTGTTCTATTACGGTCTAGGCGGGGTAGATTGTTGCTTATTTACCTTGGCCAGGAACCAAACGGATGGATTCCGAGCCAGCCATCTCTAAGCATGGCGCTATGCCGATACAGGCTGGAAGGGAGAGGGGCCGCGTTCCACAGCCTGTCACCTCGTATCTGAACATAATTGGGGCTAATTTTAGAATTAGCACCTACAGTACCGAGTACCTAGTAGTCCAAAGCCCAGGTTCGCAGGCTATCAGGAAAGTCGATCTGTCGATAGTACGGAACAGTATGAGCAGTTGGCCGATCTAGATGATCGACGACGGAGATGGTTGACCGGTCCCCTGATATGTGCCGAAAGTGTTCGGCGCTGTGCATGTGTGACCAGAGTCGGTTGTCAAGACACTCAGGCCAACTCGGATGTTGCACCATGCAGTCTGACATCATCCATGGGTGTACTGTAATGGACGAGTCCGGAGTAGATGTGTGCAGTGGGATAGGTGTACTCCGTGGATTAGGGGGAATCTACAAGCAGTTAGATATCATAAGGTAGGGTATAAGCTAGTAGTAGCCTTAGGCCGTTAACTGACTAACGAGTGGGAGTAGCCTCTCTGCGGCTTACTACTGTGTATGTATGTAGTACATAGTTAACCCCACAGTCAACACTCGAGCTAATAATGCCAGTATACTAATAATAGTGTAGATTCAATCTATAGTTTACCGTATAGTATCTACATATACATAAATTAACTATGCTAATCTAGTTATATTGTATACTCCGTACTAACTGTTGCTACTTTGTTTATTGCAGTTTTTATGCTTTGTGCAGATGACATCAGAGGCTGAACCCCGCCGTGATGTCATGGCGCAGCAAGCATTCTCTGATTGGCGGAATCCTTGACAACCACCAACTTTTGACTGTGCGAAGATGAAAATTGTCGCTCCCCCATACATTCACTAGTTTCGCTATATCATACATATAGCCCGCCCGGTTCACTTCAGTGCTCTCATAGAATGAGGGAATATCACTAGTCATCCGTTGACTTGGGGGAAAACTCCCTGGGAACTCGTGCTATCAAGCCTGGCTAACCCAGGACGAGAGAAGCACAAAAGCAGCACAGAACTCATTCGGTCCATGCCCGACCTCGTCATCGGTGACATCGTGTCTTAGCCCAACCCCTCTTCTTTTATTATTACAGTATTATTATTATTATTATTATTTTATTTTTGGCTTCCCTGCTCTATACCCAGTTCACTCGCTAACCGGACCTCTAGTTCGTCCAACTAACCGCCCTGCTAACACACCACAATCAGCGAGAATGTCGCCTGTGTCAAACGGTCCCTGAGGGCCCAGACCATGTCCGCTTGCGGTCCAAGTCCAAGGATCGAACCTCGTGTCCCCCTTTGCTTTGTCCTGGCAAAGCCTGACGGGATTTGGTGCCGACTGGGAGGGGTTACTGGCCATTCCAATCCCTTCTTCACTCCACCCACAGGTAGCCTCAATTCTTATGTTCGCGCTCTCTATCTCCCTTTCTCTCTCTCGCTTTTTCTTGCCTTCTCAGACACCGCTTTCTGTTTCGTGTAACTGCTGATACCATTTGGTTGACAATCTCTCGCATTCATCCCATCCCGCTGGGGATCGGCGTCCGGATGATGTATGGCAGATGAGATATGATGTCGAGTTGCGGCGGCCCCGCCACGGCTGTCTCTGGCCTCTCTCTGCTTGTTTGCCATCCTTTTTATCCCTCACTTTCATCTCAAGCTATCTCTGATTTAGATTGTCTTTCCTCGGTAGCCCCTCTTTTTCTCCACTGCCTTTTTGGTACACCTACTGTCCTCCTACCGGATAGGGTTGGGTTGGAGCCGATAGGGCCTGAACGATGACCTCACATTGTTCGGGGCGGAGTGGAGCGAGCCCGGACAGTTGGATTTTTCATCCTCTCTTTTCTCTTTCTCTCTATTGCCATTTTTTTTCTTTTGAGGGCCCTCTTATTATGTCAAGGGGTCTCACACTATCTCCGGACATACCGATATCATATTTCTCTTTTCTTGGCCCTTGAAAAGTATATGATTTGCTAAAATATTGGGTCTGTGTATGATGACATAGGTCCTGTCATAGGAAAGACCTCGAGGTACTAATGCATGAGCTAGCGGAGGAATGACGCCGTTACCGGGCAAGACGAAGCTATTAATATTCCAGATCAGGAGAGGATGGACACTGATTGGCAGCAAGCTAGGGAATACTCTCAGACCTGAATATAGGAAAGGGTGTGATAAAAAAAAAGAAGATATGTGAGAGGGAGAGGGATAGTATGTAGAAGAGAAGCAACTCGAGCCTCTTCCCCCACACAAATTTGCATAGATTTATGAAGAACCAGGGAATTGTATAGAGATTAGATTATCGAACAATAGATATGCATTCCAGTCAATAGTAGTCTAGTCATATTCAAGCAAATTTAGTGAAGAATAAAAGAAGTTGAAATTTCGGCTCCTCCACTGTTGTTCTCCTCCCCCCGATAGTTTTCTGGCTTACCCACACCCATTCAAGTTGGTCCTTTTTCTCCGCCCCTTTCCCTTCTCTCTCTTCTTTCCACTTCAACCTCTTGTCCCCCTCTCTACTCGGCTCTTCTCTCTCTCTTCCTTTTTCCTCTTCCTCTTCGCCATCCAAAAAAAAAAAATATCAAAAAAATATTTTCAAAAAAAGGTGATTATCTTATTGATCTCTTCTGTCGCCCTGGCATCTGCAATCTGCCAATCCCAAATCTGCGTTTCTCCCCTCCCTCCCTCAAAGAGCCAATCCATCAATTTCTGCCCCTCCCCCTCCACCAATCTCCCTCGATATACGCGATACCCGATTGATCTACCCAGTCCATACCTTCTTTGTCTTTTACCATTTCCTTATTCACTTGGCCATTCGGATTTCTGTTTAATCCTTGCGGTATTTGGGTCTTCTGCGGGGGTTGGCGCACTCGTTTTTCAAAGTGCTTTCCCTACAGAGTGTGGCCCCGCCGGTCTTATATGCGAACAGCCTATATCCTTTCTAACCCCCCGAACTGTTTTACCCCCTCCCTTCCATCCTCCCCCCTGGTCTTCAGCTACGACACCCTGTAAGCTGTCAATTCAATGATTAAGCTGTTGTTTGCCCCTCCCCCACCTTGTTGCTGCAGCCACTGCCCTACTTGTGCCCCGCGGGTTGTGTCTGTCGAGATCCAGATCCAGATCCCCGATCCCCCGATCTGGAAGTACTCAAGGGTCTCATCCTCCCAAATGTTATTCACTGACTCTTGCACTTTGTCTCACATGCCTCTATAATTTTCTGCACCCTTGTAACTTGCTTGTGACTCGGTTCAATAGGGACCGATAAGTTGTTGTTTGATTTGATTTACTTTGCTTTGCTTTGACCTTCATTGGGTTCCATTCGAACTGCCAGGAGGGGGAATGATCACGGGTTGTCTGTTGCCCTAGTACATCCTACCTGGTCACTTGAATCCCTGATGACTGGACTCATCCTTGCTCCTCCTTGCCAGCCGCTGCGCTCGCATTTCACCTCTTGACTCTATTTTGCTCGACTTGACTTGACACTACTCTGCAACACCATACCTAAATTACCCGGCGCTAATCATCTTTCGCAGATTCCCCAGGTGGTCTCGTACAAATCTAACCGGCTTGATCCTTACCTCTGACGATCCGATCCCCGTGGACTACGTCCATTCAATCCTACCTATTCTTCCATACCCCCTCAGTACACGACGAGATGGCCCCGACAGACCCCAAGAAGGTGGAAGAGCCCGTGCGTCTATCCCACTTCCGACATACAACAACAAACTTGTCGCTAATGCATGACAGAAGACGGGCCCACCTAAACTCTCCGATGTTAAAGACCTAGTTGATGAGAGCACCTTCGATCAGATCCTAGAGATGGACGATGACGATGACCGCGATTTCAGCAAGGGAATCGTCTATGGTTTCTTCGATCAGGCACAGACTACATTCGACAAGATAGAAAAGGCGATGTAAGCATGTCGTTCCCGCGTGGGCAAAGCTCTACGGGGTGTCCATGATAAGGAATATCGTATGCTAACTGTCCACAGTGCGGATAAGCAGCTAGAGGAACTTTCACAGCTCGGACATTTCCTCAAGGGATCCTCCGCCACACTGGGCCTGACAAACGTTAAGGATGGGTGCGAGAAGATTCAACACTTCGGTGCTCGCAAGGACGAAAGCGGTACCGTCGATGAGCCAAATGATGAGGTTTCTCTCAAGAATATCGATAACACCCTCCAAGAGGTCAAGGTTGAGTACGCCAAGGTCGAGAAGTTCCTGCGTCGCTTCTACGGAGAAGAAGTGAAGGACGAACCCGAGGCTGAGAAGGAGGAGGAGAAGAAGAAGGAAGAGAAGGTGGAGAAGAAGGACGAAAAGGAAGAAAAGAAGGAGGCGGAGAAGAAAGATGACAAGAAGGACGAGACTTCGAAGAAGGAGGAGCCGAAGAAATAGGCTTGGTCCAAACTTGCTTGGCCTAGGCTCAATCATAGCTTTCTCGTGGCTTGATTCGATTCGATCCGGACCGGATCTGGATAAGGCAGGCGACACATTTCAAGCTCCGTCACATCTTGCTTTTTTTTCTTTGCTTTCAATTTCCGTGCGAATTTTCTTTTCTATCTTTTTTTTAGCGACGGATGGAGCATTGCAATGGCCTTTCTTTATTCTCATCATTCCCACAATCGCCTCGTGTTATCTTTTTCTCCTTTCATCTTATTGATCGCTTCGCTTTCCGCGGTACATACAGATCCATCCAACCCTCCCATTTCCCCCCAACCGATGGATAGATCGGCCAAACTTCAAATATCTATCTCTATCTCGGTTGGTCTGAGATTCGACAGTCACAATACCCAGTCGGAGAATATCGGAATCAGAACTTCGTCAGCATCTAAGATATCTATTCAAACATACCAGAATCTGTAGATAGACCCTGGCTGTCAGTAGCCGTGACGATTTATCTACTACTACTCGGTCATAGTAGTAGTAGTATGCATGTAAGCTCGGATTTGCGTGTTGAAGGGTTCAACCTTGGAACCTCAAGAGAATTTAAGTTTGATCACAATGCGAATCCGAAGTACTAGTGCATCATCCATGCAAAGAAAAATCCTTCGAACATCTAGAAACCCTTGAATGACCCTACTACTAGATGTACCTATAATTAATAGTGGAGTCTGTCAAATAATAGACCAGCCCTGTCAACCTTAAATGCCATGCCAATAGCAAAACAAGAAAGATAGCGTGCGGAATTCGATCCACATCCCGCCCATTCCGACTGAACACGAGCCTTTATTCAGTTTGTGGCTTGCTGCTATCTATGTACTATGTACATAGTAGGTAGAGTTTTGAATTACCGATCGACTGGTAAGTTCGACTTGTGGGGGATTAATGAATACGAGACAATTGCCGAGTATGTTCTTTTTTGTAGTGGCTATGGCCTGTTGCAACATGGGGGACTAGCAATGCCGGGACATGGCTTTGTCTTTTGCCCGGGTATAATATCCTGATAAATCGGTTGGTGTACAATGCATTCTAGGATTATAGATGTTAGAATAGCCTTCAATAGATACTATACTCGAATTGTGGATGTCCTTCATTCAGATGCCGAGTGATGTTGGAAACAGAATTTTCATGAGACGAGAACCTTGTGTAGGGCTAGCTAGTCTCAAAGCTGAAAGGACGTTCAACTTCAATTTTCTATATGGTAAACTTGAATATCCATCATCAGCGCGATTGTGATGAATTTTGACTGAAACTGGAATTCGAATGAGTTCAAGAAGTGGCTCTTAGTTATGTGTCGGCAGTAGTAGTATCTGCCCTAGATCGTTCAACAGCTTCAAGTTGATGTTCAATTGGAAAGTTCACTAAATCACTACTAATAGAGTCTTATAGTATGTACTCCGCAATCCCAAACGCCACATCGAACTTAGAAAAATCATTTAATTTAAATACCCCAATAAATCCATACCATCACATAATAATGAAAAAGACGTTTGACGTGAGGTCATTTCAACTGTTCTGGAACAGTCAAGTCAACTACACTAGGCTTCCACATGTATTACTAGTATGTACTACTATCCTCCAGGGCTAGCACAATATGCCCCCCCGCCTTCACGAGGCTAGACTCCAATATTGCCTCCTATCAAATCTTGGTAAGTCTTCCGAAATCAAATACATTGAGTGGGGGCCATTATGTACATACATACTAACAGTAGGTACAGACTACATTTTGAGATGGTGTACTCAAACGTGCGACCCACCAGGATAACTTCCGGCTTGATGTCCGCTCGGGCCTTCAATCTTACACGCGGACTGTAAAGAGTATTTGCAGCGTTAATCGCTCGTACGAATGACGATCGCGTGGGTCCATCGGCGAGTTCGGTGTTTGAGATGAACTATCTCTCAATGCGAGAGGTGTTCAGGCCAAGATTTATTAGGGCTTGAGAGGGTTTATTCCTGATGGTAGAATATTACGTATCCACCCTTTTGATACAATTGTTGTATCGATTGGTACTAAAAACCATCCGTGCTTACTATGGACCTACTATGTGTAATACAATTGAAGGCATTGCGCTGGATAACGTCAAAAATTTGTTAGTAGCCAGCTGCAGTTATTCAATAGTTATGTACATAGTAGACACCTCCTTGTACATGACACGCGGAGAGTTTCCTGAATAGGGTAGTGCTTGTTCAACGGCGCATCTTTCAAAAATAGAGCCCTTGGCAGCTGAGATTGTTTGATTTCATGCCAGTGTCATTAATGATGATCATTATTATTATTACAGTATGTTCAGTCTGGTATGTACTCGGTCGATCACCGACTATTTTGGATTTCCGATTTACCTTCCTTCCCCTGAATTTGATCAATCCTTTATGCCCGATGGAATGGTCTATCACTGCTAGACGACCCCGCATGTAGACGCTCCTCGGTTACTTGCCATTGAACCTCTTTCACAATGTGGGACTGGCTATGCGTGCTTTCGGCGTTTTCCGCCAAAGCGATGTCGTCTTGTAAACGGCTGAGTCCTTGCTTTCGACGGCTGCGTGAAAGATTGCCCGAGCTGTATTCGCGGAAATAGCGTCGTCCACTTTCGCCGATCCAGGCGGGTGAGTAGCGGCGTAGAAACTGGCGTAGAAATGGGAGACAAGGGCAGATGATGATCAGATTGGCTTCGACGTAGCTTTTGTAACGAATTGTTAGCTTTGATTTCTGGTAGGGTTCAGTGACGTGGTCACGGTATTGGAATGCTTACATCCAGAGTTGAGATGGGGCTAATTGGTATGTCAAGTCGGTTGTCTTGATGTATGCGACGAGAGTTGTAAGTCGTAGAATGCTTGTAACCAATGTCCTGTTTGAATATTCGTTAGATTACTCTATTCGGATTCAAAACGGCACTCTAAAAGAGGCCTGTGTATGATGTCGAGGAAAAGCACTCACGCGCAACCGACGATAAACATGGCAAGTAATCCAATCTTTTGGATACGGGGCATTTGAAGACCCGCCACGAGAGGTACTGGAACAAGCACCAATGCAATATCGGTGACAATATTCGTGACAGCAGTAGCAATGTACAAGCCATTGCGATCAATACAATAACCTGTTGTGATGGAAGCGTTCCAACCTCTTTCGACAGGGTTGCATGCAAAAATCAATGCGAAAATGATGGCAATACTGTATCCACAGACAACGGCTGATATTATATGAAGAGTCCACACATAGATTGCTTGTTTGTTCACAATTCGGTGGTAGAGAATAATAAGGGCGACTTTGGCGAATGCAAGGGCTGGGACGTAGATTACGGCGGCGGCGAGAATCACCTTGAGAAGGAATCAAGATTAGTTGGAAGGTTGCAATGAAGAGATTAGTCCCTCCGAGCTGGTTGCTTACCTTTTGGAAAACGTCGAATGTATCTGGTGTCACGTTCCATAGATGAATACCTATCCCGCCAAACCGATATCCGTCTGCAATGTAGAAGAGTTGTCAAAAAATGATCCGTGGACGATTCCGGGCTATAGAAGATGGTACTCACGTATACATACTACTTGGGTTCCCAAGGAGAATATCTGTCACGAGAATTGTAAGTCGGTTGAGCAACATAATCCAATTAATTCCAACCCTACCCAAGCTATAATCATTGATACTTTTCGATCGTTAGCAATTCAATCCATCCGTCTGTGTTGAAATGCAGAAAAGCCTGAACATACCATCATCCCATCCAAATTTTGACAATATACAAGCTCTTGTATAGACTCGCATGGCCAGAAACAACGTGCTTAATGTCAGGCCAACGCCGACAATGACCAAATCAGTTTTAAATTTCCATGGATGAGAATAATCGAAATCTGGAGTCACCCCCTCTGGAGGAGGAATCATCCCAACTTTTTCCACCATCTTGAAAGCCGATGGAAAGAAACGTATTGTCTGAGGGGTAAGGAAGGTAAATATAATGGGAAGATTAAATACGAAGAACCGGTGTTCTCGAACCTGAATATTGTATGTACACTCGATTTTAGGGCTGCTGTCAAGGCTGTCATTTCAAACGACACCTACGGACCGAACCCGTACGGTTCCAAAGTTACATTTTGTGGACGCTCAATAAACTTCCACGCAAGACCCAGCTGGCTTATGTTCCCTGGCTAGTTAGTCCCAGGATCGGTGCTATGCGTCTCTAGCGCATCCTTCGGGTTTGTCTTTCGGGGTGTCTTACGGCGGATTTCCAAGGAAAGGAATTGCCGCGAGACAATCGCGATGTTGATCGAGATGTAAAATCGCATTGTTTTCTTCGATTTCACACCCCAGGCTTTTTTTGGACTTTACATTAATTGATGTTTAGTATCACTCCGATACCGGCGCTTGGTATAGATGGGCGAAATTGGAGAAAAGCAATGACCTAAGTGAATAGACTATTTCCTAGTATGCATGCAGTAGCCGAGGATGGATTGCGCGTATTCCGTTTCAAGGATACTCCGTACAGGGATTAGTTACTAGTAACCGAGAGTAATTGTTCGTAGGGCGAACAAGGCGAACAAGGGGAGTCTAAATTGACTTCTCCTTGTTGGATTACCCGAGGATGTCAATTCTCCATGTTTCTGGGGGCGGAAACTCTGATCCCCGCCGCCGATTATCTACATCCATTGCCCTCTATGGAAGCACCCCGAGGTAAGGGGCTGTATTTTCAAGTTTTCTTCACAACGTGCGAGCATGCAATCTACCAAGCTGCCAATCTCTTGAGAGGCTCATTTTTGAGTTAAAGAATCCTGAAAGGAGGAGCTTCATGATCCCTGACCGTCGCGTGGAACACACCTTGGAGTGTTCGTAAATCACACAGCGTGTTCTGACCCACGGTGGGTCTGAAGGATTTAGATCTCCATTTCCTCGAGGCCCGGGCATCGCTAACCTTTCGCCGGTGCGTCTCCTGCATTAGCTTGTACTAGTTAAAGCGCAGCCGCGTGGGTGTGCGGAATGTGAGATCAACAAGCAGAAAAGTTCCAAAAAGTTAATCATTCCCATCTCTTGCAGGAATACGAGGTAGGAAAAAACAATTCGTGAAGATGTTGCTCAACACCCTCAAGCTTGGGGCTTTCCTGAGCCTTGCTGCAAATCTCCCCACAGTTGTGGCGTCTGAGAGTTCCTCGTGTCGCTGTTTACCTGGAGACGATTGCTGGCCATCTGTTTCAACTTGGAACGCTTTCAACGAGTCCGTTGACGGTCGTCTTGTTGCTACCGTCCCCCTCGCAACACCTTGCCATGTTCCTTCATACGACGAGAAGAAATGTGCCGCATTGAAGGAAGGATGGCTTCTTCCAGAAGAGCAGTAGGTTTCTGATATCGTGCTTCTTGCATATGTGGCAAAGGCTAATTGATTTAAGCTATGAAACTTCATCCTCATTCATGGCCCCTTTCTTCACAAATGGAACCTGTGATCCATACCACCCTGTTTCCAAGCCTTGTACCCTTGGAAACTTTGTTCGATATGCCGTGAATGTCTCCTCTCCCGTGCATGTCGCTAAGACATTGAAGTTCGCCGACAAGCACAACATCCGTTTCATTGTTCGCAACACTGGCCATGAGTACGTTCAACCCTTACCAACATCTTTTGCTTCATTGATCTCTGACATTCCTTAGCTACAACGGCAAATCCACTGGCGCCGGCGCCCTTTCTGTCTGGACACACCACCTGAAGAATATCGATCTCAAGAACTGGAAGGATGAGCACTACACCGGCAAAGCCTTTAAGCTTGGAGCTGGTGTTCAGGGATTTGAGGCCTATGAGGCAGCTCACAAGCACGGCCTTCGTATGGTTGGCGGAGAGTGTCCCACTGTCGGTATTGCAGGTGGATACAGCCAGGGAGGAGGACATTCCTCCCTGGCTTCCAAGCACGGACTTGGTGCGGACCAGGTTCTCGAGTGGGAGGTCATCGATGGTACTGGCCGATTCCTCACTGCGAACCGTACCCACAACAGCGATCTATACTGGGCCCTCGCCGGTGGCGGCGGTGGTACCTACGGCGTTGTCTGGTCTATGACCTCTAAGGCCCATGAGGATAGTGTTGTCTCTGGCTTCAACCTTACTTTTACCACGGCCAATATCTCTGATGACACTTTCTTCAAGGCCGTTGAGCTTTACAACACCCACCTCCCCACCTACGTGGATGAAGGTGCCATGAGTCTGAACTTCCTTACCAATGCCTCATTCTCTATTTCTCCAATTACTGCCCCTGGTCTTACCCTCAAACAGCTGGAGAACCTTGCCAAGCCGTTCCTCGATGGCCTCAAAAAGCTGGGCATCAAGTATCAATACCACGGCGAGCAGTTTGACAGCTACATTGAGCAATTCAATGCCCAGACCCCACTTGTTGAGGTTGGTGTCGCTCAATATGGTAGCTGGCTCCTCCCTCGTGCCATGGTCGAGGACCCCAAGTCCAGACACGAGGTGACCAAGGCCGCTCGCACTGTGCTTTCCTACGGTGCCACCTTCACTACTGTCGGTATCAAGGTCACCGAGGATGTTACTGGCGACGTTTACAACGCGGTGAACCCGGCGTGGCGTGGCGCAATTGCCCACACTCTGATGTCTACCGAGTGGGAATTCGACGAGCCGAAGAAGATGCTCGAGAAGCGGGAGTTGATGACCAATGTCCTTGTCCCCGCCCTGAGCAAGCTGGCCCCTAATTCAGGAGCCTATCTTAACGAGGTATGCAATAAATTTAATCCGAAATCTCTGTTCATACGGCCGAAAACATGCTAACTATCTCTTCAGGCCGACTTCCGCCAGCCTAACTTCAAGAAGGCTTTCTATGGTGAGAACTACAACAAGTTGCGTGCTATCAAGGCCAAATACGACCCTCACCATCTCTTCTATGGCTTGACTGCCGTTGGATCCGATGAGTGGACTGTCTCGGAGAGTGGACGGATGTGCCGTGCCTCCTCCTAAGACTAAATCTTGGCAGACTTCAAGTTAAAGATCTGATTATGACGCCCTTCATCTGGAAATTTTCCTTGAAGAGCCCCCTTTTTTTATTCTTGACTGCGATTTAGCGGACAAGCTAGCTAGTTGTTATTTTTAAATTTCAACTTATTAGTACTCATGGATCAATCCCTCGGCATGTCCATGTCTAATGTGACTAAAGCTGATATCGGCTCCCAGGGATGAATAGTACTTTTCAATACTAGAATTTGTATACAGTGACGGTCTTACGTACTACTTTTCTTTTCTTTTCTTTTTTTATTCCAGTAGTGATTACTTCGCTTTTGATCTCGGTGGTGCATTGTAGTGAACTACCTAGTTTATCATTCGAATTTCCATTCACAACTTACTCAGCTCCAAGTTCTTGAAGCATAATTCGCTACCTAGGTATCCAGCAACCAATTCCTAGTATATGAAAAAGGAGAAACTTTGGCAATTGACTTGGAATGTTATCGGGTCCGAGTCCCTGAGCTCGTTGAGCAAATACTGCACCCAGCCACACGCGAAGCTGCAGGTGCATACAGGAAGGACGTCTAAAACGGGAACATCGGGAACCTGCATGCTGACCCTGTGGATGGATGGTGGGCCGTGCGATGTCAAGGTTTCGATGAAGTGCCTGGAAAGAACATACCTGTCACCTCGTGATCATTGAGAAGTTTTCTCCGCATAACTCTGGGACTTGATTGTTAATGCTAAGTTTTGGTATAGAGTATCTGAAGCAATTGTCACCAAGTAGACGCCGCACTTCAAAAAAAAACAAGATGAACCTTGCTATCATCGTGGGAGAATAGCCCGGGGCGGATGCGTGCAGACCTGGGAAGGAAAATATTCTGTGTATGAGCTACTAGCATGACATTTGATCGAAGTTCCGAATGGCAAAATGATATCTTATGGGTGACAAGAATCATAGTGGATATTTTAGTCCCTTCGTTACTCAAACACGTTGACTGTTGCCCCCGCATGCTTCGATACAACCCCTTCCCTCTCCTCCCGCGGGATTATACAGTATTTTCAGTTATCATACCAGAGTTGAAAAATTATGGATTTTTAGTAGTTGGCTTATTGTCAAACTACAGTAGCATGTGCCTGGCAATCAGAAAGTATACACTTTCTTCTCTTGTCCATGGATGTGACTAGTACAGCCCTGGCAAGATGATCCTTAAAACAAATGATCCGCTTCATGTCATGGGTGCAAAATTAACACACATATTACTATTTGATAAAGCAGACATGCATTTCCAATGGCTTCCAGTGTATTCATTAACTTAAGGCGTTAGGAGAGCCTGCGTTCGTCTAGCATCCCCGTCAGGACTCCCCACAAGTAGCACCCGCATCTCCCGTACACCACTCGACCCAAAAGTACACGGATTAGATAGCCTATTATGGGGGGTCACGCTCCCCAGAAGGTATGCACGCCTTACAGGAGTCGGCGCGGATATCATTCCGATGCAGACGCAAGCAGGCTGGCCGTTTTACCCGTCGCAAGATTAAAACATTACGTCTGGGCCTGGGAAACGGCTCGATGCGTCACACGACATGGCCAACGAGTCTTTTTGTTACAGAGCCGCGGCCCGGTACAGATAGACAGCTGTTTTTTCGGAAGAAAATCGACCCTAGCAGTTCATCTGATAGCTTGCAAGACAAGCTAACCTTTTGAATCATGACTCTATGGTTCGGCGGCACTGTTGAATGGGATGTCTGCGCGGGATATGATCAATAATTCGAAAACTTCGTCCTTAAAAAGCCCCAAGGCCGTAATGATTGATTGGCGGCTTGATCGGAGCCATTCACGGATACTTACATGTCTAGATCATGTTATTCGACATCCACCGCGTGTGGAAGTCCGATGTATCGAATAACCTGACATCGACTGTGTCGAAAGTTCAAACCGAGGTCGAGCCTCTTAATGCATTATATAATACTAGGATGTGCATTGCATGCCTAATTACTCCGGACATGTATCATTTTCCTGTCAATGCGTGCTGTCTCGGATGACAAACTTGATCTCGTCCGTCGTCTCCCTCGAGCAGTCAACCTACCGACGCTCAGCCCCTCGATCCCAAATTTGTGTCTTGAGATGCCAGTGTTTGTATTTGGCACCGGGCTTCCATGGATATTGCGAACAGAGTGCACAACCGAACCTGCTGTCTCTTCATCGCGAAACATACCTAGTAGTAACTTACTCCGTTTGTCTCTCGGTCCTTTTCTATCTCCACTTTCTCAGCAAGGACATACGGCCCGTACCTTGTCTATTTTAGATGACAAACCATTAGTAGATCGGAAGTCGTTCAATGAATTGGTCTGAATGTAGTGTATCATGGCGCTAAAGTAATCCAAAGTAAGTTTGACGTGGTCTAAATATGGATGCTTGTGAATTTGAGATAGTCTGAACAGGCACATTGTACAACCCCAGTTTCACCACGAGAGGGAGACATCCACTAGATGCATTGAAATGCGCAATTTTGAATTATACGAGCCAGAATTCTCATAAAAGCGAAAAGAAAATGTGGATTCTGTATTAGTAGTAGGTAGTATTTAGTTTTGTTCTATTCATGGTTTCTCAGTCTAGTACTAACCATCCAGTGCTGAGATGATCGCCTGTCAATAACACTTAGTTGACTTTGTCTTGCCAATACATTTTCGTTTTCGTAGATATCAAATCACAACTCGAGTAAATTCCCGTCCGCGTGTCTCGGAGACACATGGATCCCAGCCCTGTTCTGCCAACAAAACCGTTGGGCAATAGATAGTACCCGCTTTGCTTAACCCTCGAAACATCGCATGCGGGCCCTGTCCCCAGGGCTGTTGTATCTGCATCCAGGTCTGCCAGGCCTCGCTTACCCACCTGGTTTGCATATTCTCTTCTTGCTTGATTGTTGATACCTCGTTCGTTGGCTTGTCCTGTCCTATCCCGCTTCAGGAAAGACCTGATTGCATTTGATCCTCAAGGAGAAATCTTGTACAAGCTCGCGCTCAGGACTTGGAGAGCTTCTGGCATTTCGTTTGAGATCACTTCCGCTGCTGAGCTTATTATAAAGACTTCGAGGGACTCATGAGGTCCTTGTTGTCTAGGCTGTGATAGCACCACGATTTTCCCCATATTTCCTCCCTTCACTCCAATCAATCTTGGAAGTCTGTCAACCTGCACTATATCGGTTATTGAAGTACAGTTCCCTTGAGCAACAAAATATCTAAAATAGGCTCTAGTCAGCACAAAATTTGGACACAAAGACTGAAAATACCAAAATGGCACCTGTCGGCCCTCGAGTTTCGAAGGAGGAATTCATGCTCGCACTGGGCCTGAACCCACATGATGCACAACATGAACAGTATTACCGAGCAATGCGAGTGAGTGTACATGTCCGAGATACTAGCGCAAAATACTGGGGGAACCTTGTCACACAAGCACAATCTCTAACAAATTGAAAACTTAACAGGACGAAGCAATCATGGTTTATAATCGCATGCATCAAGATACCTCGCATCTCCTTGACGGTGTGCGCGCCGACCCCAACACCCGACCACCGTTCTTCTGGCACCATATTCGACCTGACCGGCAACGCTGGGCTATAATGGAGATCTGGCGAAACGCAGGTCCTCTCACGCGACCACTTTTTGATCGCGGTGGCACCAATGGCGAGTATGGGCCAAACTGGGTGGCAGGCTGGTTGCTTTATAGCGTGTTTAGGTCGAGGGATGTGAGGAATAATCGGAATCGGCGAAAGGGAGAAACGAGCACTAGTGGAGAAGCTGGTAAGAGACACTATTATTTCACCTGTGCTTGTTTGAGAAGAGTGAAGCGCCGTTTTGGTAGATTTTTGGGCTAATGTTTTTCCTCGTTTGCAGATAAGAAAGCGAAACAAAGTGAAGAATTCTCCTCGCCGAAGAAAGGATACTATGATCCAGTGCGAAATGGGACACTTTAGACTTGCTTGTGGTTTTCTTTTCTTCTCTTCTTTCTATTTCTTGATATGTCAGGATCTTCTTAGTTTATTTTATTTCACAATTGCCCGAAATTATCAAGAATGGGGAATCCGGTGTGGCGGAGGAAGGTAATGCAGGTAATGCATGGACTAGAAAGCCAAATCCCAGAATGAGAACTAATAAACGCCAATTCAATCATCATCCTCCTCTTCATTTTTTCCATCTTTATCTCTATTCTTCCCATTCTTCTCTCCGCGGTTAGACCTTAGGACCTCTGTTACCCGCTCATCCTGTTCGTCAGAGCGTTCATCCCACTCCGCGTCGTATTCAGCAGCAATGCTCTTGATTTCTCTTCTTAGCGTCTTACCTTCATCAATAAGAGATTCCCAAAGTTGAAGGTCAATGTTGTGCTGCTGATATAGCTTGCGTTGACGGGCGCTGACTGTAAAGTCTAGTGCAGACTTATACGAGATCTCACGATTGTGATACAGGAACCACAAGTAGCCTCCCATCAGTGTTGATAAGCTGACCAGGTAGGTCACAGGCTCCATTGTGTCCCATCCCAAGTCCGTCTCAAATGTCAATTTGTAGACACTATACCACCAGACAGAGAGGATTCCAAAGCCACCAATGGCGACTCGCTGGGCCCCACGATGCGCAAGCTCATCGCATTTGGTTTTGATTTCAGCGATACTTTGGATTCGTCGCGACAGCTTCCGCATCCGTAGACGTAGAAAGTATGTGCGCTCATTGAAGGAGGGCACTGTTACTCGAATTTGACCCAGGCCCGCTGGTGCTCCTTCGATCGTAACGATAAACTCGCCCGCGCGTGCAGCGTCCCGAATAAAGTCCCCGATCTCTGTGGCTTGTGACCACCGGACGAACCGCTCTGGTTCACCTCCTAGTCGGTCCAGACTGCTATCTGTCTTGCGTGGATAACTGTATATCTCTGCATCCTCTTCCCGCGAGCGGCGACGTTGAACCGGTGTGTCATTTCCGTATTCCTTCTCGACGGCTACTCGACGAGATTCATCGGTATCAAGCGCATCGATCTTCTTTCTTGGTTTGATCGCATTGTCTTCGTGTTGCAGAGCAATGAATGATATAGCTGGTGGGCGAAGCTTTTCGAGCTTGCCTTCGATTGGAGGGATCTCGGACTGAATTAAACGCTCAAGGTAGGAAAGTGGTTGCTGGGGATGGACAAGAATAGCGATTGGTTCAATTCCTGTTAAATTGTTAGCAATTATTTCTTGCATACAGAATCAAAACTATCCCAGCGATACCTTTATCACTATCTGTACTGTCAACAGTTGTCAAAGGGATAATAAGCTTGAATAATCGTGATGGTGTAGTCAATAGTTTCCCTGTTTATGTCAGCTACGAGTATCTTGTAACTATGACTTGGTGTACAGTTCACACCTTTGGTCATATCCTCGGACCATTTTTTATTCTGGCTCTCAACTGATGGTTTCTGGCCATCCTTGTCCAACACATGACGCGAGGGGCCTCCTTTCCCTTGATTGCCCTGCTCTTCTAAGGCATCCAAAATCTCTTCTGTTCTCTCATTGTCACCAATCTTTTCCACATAGTTTGCCTTTTTAAAGTACCGGGCCTGTTGAAATCCAGCGAGATAAGAAGCAGTCAAGCCAGCTGTTTTAGAAAGATGTGTATTCCGAGATGTGTTACTGATGAGCGTATTGGACAGTTTGCGTATTTGCGGGTGCGAAGGGTTTCGGTGGATGCAATGGAAACCAATTGAGCCTGTGCCAGATGTTGTCATGGGTTGCCGTGACAGGGAGTGCCGCGTCGCCGACCAGAGAGATGCACAGCCCCGTGTTGGAGGGAGCATGGTGAATCTCGGTATTTCGAGGTGTCTACTGAAAGTCTTTGTAGTATTGTATGCCCTCTGAGAATATTTCTGTTTATCTCAGGCCGTTGGGAGAGTAGAAAGAGCGGGAGTAGGAGCAGAAGTAGGAACAGGAGCAGGAGAGCATGGTCCGGAGAAGCTGACAGTTGTCGCAGGATCAAAGCATGACGCAGAAATCAGGGGATATTTGTGGAGACAATTAAACGGCCCAAGGCCCAAGGCCCAAGACCAAGATCAAGCACTATTGTAGATTGGACATTGGACATTGGATAATGCAAATCCAAGCTTCGTGAAGTTGTGCCCGCCAAGATTATCGCATCACTGGCTTGACAGCCTGACGTCATTGTGGCACCTCATCGTGGCTTTGCTTTCTTAGTCATCACAGACAGTAAATTACAGTATAATACAGTCACAATACAATAAATACACAACATCCAACAGTTCATCGTTGACTTTCTAGTACATCCTCGTCTAGAGAATCGTGGATTATCATCTTCCGATAGCTATGGACTAGAATTTTGGATCTTGGCTTGATTCTGACTGCTGTACAAATGTCGGTCTCTCCACTCACCTGGGCAGTCGCGGTTGGAACACATCACTTGGAATACTACCGCGTGCATAAAGCTGCAGTGTCAACGTGTCTGTGTCTGCTTGAGAAGGCGGTCTCGACGCCCTACACTGAAAACTTGATTAGGTATTCGCATGAAGCAAGGAACATACAAGTGCGACATTCTCGTTCCTTGAGCTGCCAGTCTGCTTTGCGCCTATGCGTTTGTAGTTCAAGGTTGTCAAAGTCAGCTTGTTCGTATATGCCCCACTCGCACCCAACACTAGGGTAACATCTCTACTCCATACTTCAGAGTCCAGACAGCATCACTTCAAGTTCTTATGGGGCGATGCAAAGGGGGCCAAATGTCAAAAGTCGTTGCCTAGTGCGGCCACTCAGTCAGAACAGCAGTCTCCAGGAATAATAACACCGTTGAACACTCGAAAGGAATTTCCCAAAGCGGCATGCATGATGCTTTCTCAATGCTTAGCAGAGTGGGGTGGCCTTAGCCCTGCGCCCCTAAGATCGCTTTGCTTTCTCAATTTGGTTTGGTCCGATCGATCTAATTGGAGAACATGTTCACTATTGACTTATTTTTGCTTCGAAGGTTTTCGAGGATGAATCTGATCTTATTTTATGGTTCTTGATGATTTGAAGTTGCTTCCGACAATAAATCTATAAAGTGATCTGGAATCCCTTTGGTTCTAAGACTCATTCAAGTCCAAGGTCTCTATCACTTCGATACTAGCTCTCCCTTGCTATAAGGCTACAGCAATTTTTATCTTCTTTTTTTTCTTTCTCTTTTCTGAATATGCAATCTACAACACTTACCCTTCTTGTGTTGTCAGCTTTATCAGCATACAGCTCTGCTAGCCCCTTACTCAAATCCCACCCAACTGTCGACCTTGAAGGCTCTAGCAATGTTCGCATCGAAGGAACTCTAGCCAAAGGCGTTGAATCATTCTTGAACATCCGCTTCGGTGAAGACACATCAGGATATAACCGCTTCGCCGCTCCGAAACCTTTTACCTATCCACCAGGATCAGTTGTCAATGCATCTCATGCAGGTGCCGCTTGCCCACAACAAAAAGTCCCAATTCCAGGACTGGAAGTTTTTGATAATGTAACCAATATCTCCGAGGACTGTCTGACATTGCGCGTGGATAGACCCGCGAAAAGATCCAGCAATGATAAACTCCCAGTCATGGCCTTCATCTACGGAGGTGGAGATTCAATTGGTCAGATTTACGATTCTGCATACGATCCAACTGCTTTGATCACTGGTGCTGAGAAGAAAGGATCGCCGGTTATCTATGTTGCTATGAACTACCGTGTTGGTATTTTTGGATTTGCCGCCACTCAGGCTCTCAACGAGACTCGTTCTTTGAATGCAGGACTTCTTGATCAACGGCTTGGTCTCGAGTGGATACAGGAGCATATCGCTTCCTTCGGTGGTGATCCCGATAATGTGACAATCTTTGGCGAAAGTGATGGAGCTACTGGAGTTGGTCTCCAAATCACAGCTTACGGAGGAAGCAAGAAGGTCCCTTTCAAGAGAGCCATCATGCAATCCGGTAGTGCCGCAGCAGATTCAGGCACTGCAAGCAACAGGACTGCTGTTCGTACTGCTGAATTGATCAAGAAAGTCAACTGTAGCTCCTCCAGCAGTACTGATGAGCTCGCCTGCTTGCGGAAGATTCCACTAAGGAAACTGCTTCCAGCCGCACTGGATTATCAGTTCAGTTTTGAAGGCTCCATGGGATTCGAAATCTTTGAACCCACTTCTCCCTCCGAATTCATTCCGGACAGCCCTTCAAAGCTTTTGACTTCGGGTCGCTTTGCACACAACATTGACATCATCACTGGTTGGACTGAGGATGATGAGTCCTTTTTTACACCATCAACGATCAAAACTGAAGCAGATCTTGTGGAATATCTATCAACATCTCTGCCCAATCTTTCCAAGAAAAATATTCAACACGCTTTAGCTCTTTATCCATCCTCGAATTTCTCTGCTATGCCGAGCGAGAACATCTCGGCCCAATTTTTCCGTGCAAGTCAAATGTCACGAGACTATGGGTTTGTTTGCCCTAGTATTCAGATAGTTGAGATGAACAAAAAATTCTCGAAGGCGAACACTTCGAACTACCTCTACGTCTTGAACCAAACAATGTTTGCTCCGTTGTATGCGAAGCAGCAAACATCGTACCTCGGAGTCTCACACTTCAGCGACATTCCTTACGTGTTCAACGAGGCCAAGACAAGATACTCTTTCCTTGCTACCCCATCTGATGTCGAATTATCATCAAATATGAGTGGGAGCTGGGCATCGTTCGCAGCTACCGGGAACCCATCACAGGGAAAGGGAAGCATCCCAGATTGGTCTGATGCTTTGACTCACAATACTCCCAAGGTGAAGATAATTGGGGGGCCTTCCGGGGGCAAGACTGTAAGCATCGGCAGCAAAGGTGATTCCTTCGAAAATCTCAAGAAAAAGTGCGAGTTCTGGAGCTCGCCAGAAGTACTTGCTCAAATTGGGGTGTAATTTAAAACCAAAGCCATGCTATCACGATGTAACAAGAGCCGTTTTTCTCTCGCAGTATTAGATTCCGTATAACAAATTGAAGCACACTAATACTGCTTTTTTCTACGTTTTCAAGAAACCAAAATTATACTGCCCAACACCTTGAAGGATTTGTAAATTGGTTATGCTCCTTGAAGTCCCTTTGGATCAAACAATTTCCAGTTCATTCCACAGCGATACGAAATCTAAGCAAGTCATTTTCTAGTATCTCATCAAATCTCGCCTCCAACTCGGAGATATCCCACTTGCAGGAAAGGAATCTGCCATTCAAAGCCTTCCGACGTCTTTCAGAGTCGATTGGTGTTGTAAGCCAAACACAAAAAGCACCAACCAGATCCGGACTATCAACAAGAACTGTAAGTTTATCAAAGGTAGTTAGCAACTCGAAATAAAATTTAACATGAGGTTCAAGTTGCGTTAGAAACTCACATTTCATCAGCCAATCTGGCGAATCTTTTGAAAAGTCACTTCGCAAACCACCAGGATGCACACTCGCACAGAAAAGTCCTTTTTCGGAGTACTGCTCGTTTATCATCTCAATAAGTCGAGCCTGTGCCGCCTTACTCACACAGTAGTGAGCATGTGCAGTAGGGCCCGTCACAGAAGGGGCCGACATTGAATTAATTGCCAGAAAGCTCATAGCCGGAGAGTTTGTTGCAACAAGAAGCGGCAAGAGATAGTGAGCCGCGTAGAAAGCACCAATCATATTGACATCAAAGGCATTTCTGTAATCACTCGGAGACTCTTGCACAACGTCTGTAATTAATGGGCCTGAGTAGCCAGCATTCACGACCACCACGGTCAAATGCCCATTGAACTCGGACTTGATGGTATCCGCGAGGGATTTTACATGACTTTCTGAGGTGATATCGCATTCTGCAACTACCACGTTCACATTTGGATTTATCGAGCGCACTTCGGCCGCTGTTTCTTCAAGAGCTGTACGATTGCGAGCCGCGAGGATAAGACCAGATACGCCGGCCAAAGCGTAGGCCCGGGCGAGACCCCCTCCAGCTGCGCCTCTGCCTCCAATGATACAGGCAACAAAGGCAGAAGGCAAATTTACCGTTGACGGATCGATTTTTTTGTAAGGTTTCGTATGAAGAGTTGAGACAAAGTCGCGGCATTGCTGCGCATTTTTCTGGCTTTTTGTTAAGGGCATTTTGGTACAAGTCACTTATTCAATATGCGCCTTGCTATGCAATATAGTCCTAGTATCATGATAAATTTGATTCTCAGTCACCAGATCTCTGCTTTATAATAATTTCTGGTACCCCGCTGCCACCGTGGCCTGGCCAGTTGATCCTTCGTCACGGTCCTAGCAATCGGACTTAATCGGACTTAGAACGGAGATGCCCTAGCTCCAGCCCTAAAGGGCTTCAAACAACGAAAAGTTGGTGATAGTTGCCGTTTCTTTAATACTCCTGGGAGCTAGCTGGATGCATCTTTTCCCTTTTTCATACTCCAAACTCTTGGTTTCTACTAGTGTAGCGATCAGCTCAACTTCCAAACCGCCACCATCTCTTGAACTTCCCAGTCTCTGCTTTTGCCTTTGCATCGGGGGCCTGTCGAGGCTTCTCAATATCCATACACCCCCCTTCAACCAAAGAGATGATCTCCGTGTCCTTTGATTCCCGCGCAATTTCTAACATCTTCCCAGATGAAAGAACAGTACTGAATTCCCCTTTTCCAATGAAACTCTGCAATGCATCGATCCTTTTCATTCGAACAGCAGTCCAGAAAACCATAGTATTCACAGAGGCTCCACACCGAAGCATTTTATTAATTGTTTCCAACGGCTGCGTAGATTCAAGCGCTGGCAACAGTGCACCACTAGCACTGAGTCCGCCTTCACGGGGATCAGCGCCGTGATCGAGGAGGAAATGTAGCAGGAGGAGACTCGACTCTCTTTTTGAGTCCGAAGAAGCAGAGCCTTGCGGGCCGCGACATGCTTCTGTGAGGAATGTCCGATGAGGGTCCATCTCGAGATTGACAATATCGGAAGGATGAGAGTAGAGCAAGTGCATGATTTCGAGATTCGGGTGATTGATAATAGCCGAGGCTATTTCTTCGCAACTGATATCACCGACACTGTAGATCGACAGTAAATATGACACTACCGCGACTTGGGCGTGGTTGATTGCGGCTGTGACACAGCGTCCATGTTGGCGGTGGACTTTGACCCGTTTCGCGCCATAGTACCTTCGAGCCGGGCTGGATGTTTTGGGATGAGAAATTAGATCGAAGAATTTCGAGATTACCGGTCGTACAAGCGTCTAAGAGGGTTTGCTTGTTGATTTGCTCCATGATGGAAGTGTGTATGAGCTAGTCCGAATATTTGAAGGGACTCGGTGCTTTCGCCAGTAGTAATGACCTCAGCAAAGTACAATACACTGCATAGTAAGCCTCCTGTGTACCTAATCAATATTTGGACCCACGCGTGTTTTGGACAGGTGGCTCCTCAAGTGTCAGCCTCAAGGTACACATGTTGTAGTGAAGGAGTAAATTAATGTCGCATCAGCATGGGGGCTAATTGTCGAGATCATCAGGTGAAATGCAGCCTGACCCACACAAATTCTTTAGGCTTTCTGCAGCCCCCTGGCCCCAATCATTTTGGAGGCCTTATCGTTGCTCACGATGGGGCCAGGTCTCTGAGATAGTTTGTCACTCCTATGGTCGAAAAATTGTTTGGGTAAAGTTTGGTTCAATCACATTTCAAGTTAGCTTTCGGCAACCTGAATGCAATCAGTTGAAGTGCGTTCAGGTTGTTAAATTTTCAATCTTCCATTTCAAATTGTATAAAATGGATCAAAGTTGAAGCTACCTTCGAGGCAAACATCCGACATGCCTCCCGAAGTTCAGATCCTCGAAATCGGGTGTAAGCAGCGACTCGAGCCAGGTGGAATCAGAAAGATTATCCACCAGTGGATTTAAGTAGTATCATGAGCCGCTACCAGCCCTGGAGTCTCGTACTTCGGCGGATACCTACTAGTTGATAGTACACTAAAATTGTAAGTTTCATCCTTCATCTGCCAGTGCTATAAATGGCTACCAGTAGACGAGCGGTTCCTGTCGATCTCTAGTAAGATTATTAGGATGGAACAGATCTGCGACCAAAAGGCTTGGTCTAAACTTCATGAAGAATCTGACAACCAGCCAACACTAATCTATGTATCGAGGCGTTTTCAGCCCCATGGAGTAGACAAGGGGGAATAATTCAGAGGACCTTTCTTGGGCTGCAATATACTGTACTAGTACCTGTATGATTAGTGAGAAATAAGACGGGTCGAATCAATTGTACCTTATATAGAGCGTCTGGCTTGCATGAGAGGCTGGAATCAGGGGATTTCAAATGTTCATACTAGCACTCGTCCACTGGATTTTACTATTTTGCTAGATCCTGAAAGTCAGTAAGAAACCTACTCGGTACCATACTTTCCACAATTCCAAAGACTCTAGTCTTCTCTATCCTCCTCTTGGGAACTCAGATTCTCCCAGCATCAGCAGGAAACTGTTTCTCACTCCCCCGAGACCCTCAAGACGAAGCCCCTGCCAAACCCGCCAGTATCTAGGTGACTACAGTTCAGTCAGGGATACATAAACTCTCAGTCAGGGGTAGGTCTATTTTTTTGTCTGTTTTTAGAAATTTTCTAAAACTACCTCTGACTAAGCTTTTTATAATATTTTATAAAGTAATTTTAGCGTCTTTTTAGCGTCTTACTTAGATCTACTAGTAAATTACTAATATTTTACTAATAAATTTAACTCTACTACTATATAATTAATAATCTAGTCTATTAGGACTTTTCTTAAAATAATAGTAAATTTAGTAGATTATATCTCTATATAATAGTAGTTTAGATCTACTAAGATTAGAGATTTTATTATAGATTAGACCTATATAATAGGCGGCCTATAGGCCGAAATTTGGCTACCCGCCTAAAACCCTAATACCTATTTAGCCCCTAAATTTAGCTAATTTTACTAAGAAAATATATTAATTTTGTGATATTACTAGTAGTTTTTTTTCTATATTCTAAAAATACTAGTTAACTAAGATAAAATACTAAAAATACTAAATTTTAGCTTATATATCTAATATCTAGATATATATATTTATTTACTATATAGTAGATATACTATATTATTTAGAAAAATTTTAGAAAAATCGATATTTTAATATTTTTTAATATTTTAAAAGTTTTACTAATATATATAGATTATATATAAATTTTTCTTATTTTTTTATAATTTTTACTAATTTATTATAGGTAGTATTAATAACATTTAAAATTAAAATTTTTTAATAGAAAATAAAGCTTTTAGATAGGAAAATAGCTTTACGACGTAGTATAGATACTATTAAAATTAAAAGTAGGTCTCTAATATCTAATCAACTAATAAAAGATATTAAATCCTCTAGCCGAAAAATAGACAGAGATAGGTAGTATATATAGTAGTGTGTGTGGTAGGTAGTGGTAGTGGTAGTGTGTGTGGTAGTGGTAGTGTGTATGGTAGGCAGTGGCAGTATATAGTAGGCAGTGGCAGGCAGTGTGGTAGGCAGTGTGTGGTAGGCAGTGTGTAGTAGGCAGTATGTGGTAGGTAGTGTGTGGTAGGCAGTATGTGATAGGCAGTGTATAGTAGGCAGTGTATGGTAGGCAGTATATGGTAGGTAGTGGCAGGCAGTATATGGTAGGCAGTAGTAGGCAGTATATGGTAGTGGTAGTGTGTGGCTAGTAGTAGCTAGTAGTAGGTTAATATAGCCATAATATAGTAGAAAATTATATAAATTATATAAATTATATAATATTTTGGTCGCCCTACCTAAATAGGTATTTAGGCCGGCCTATAGGTATTTAGGTTTAGGCTGAATCTTAAAATACTGGCCTAAACCGGCCTATAGACTGGCCTAAATAGGCTATCTATAGGCTGTATATAGGTCTAAGTAAATCTATTTAGCTATATATACTATTATTTAGTTCTAAAAAGATTTTTAGAGTTATAATTATATTTTAATAAATAATTAAAATATTTTTTTAGATATTTAATTAGAGATCTTAAAAAATAATATTATTTTTATAATCTAAAATTTTTAAAAAAATTTTTATAAAATTCTAAATATATTAATATTTTATATTTTAAAAAATATTTTAATTTAATTATTCTTATTTTTATTAATAATTAATTATCTAATATCTCAGCTTATTAAGTTTAAAGTTACTATACTAGAATACTAATTAACTAGCTAGTTAGAAATAGATAGTTCTATTACTAAGAGTAATTAGATAAATAATCTAAGACTAAACTTATCTAGAAGCTTAGACTCTAATTACTATATAGAAGAGAAGCTATTAAGATAGATAGAAAATATATAATAAAGAAAATATAGTAAAAACTATATAAATAAAATAAATAGATTAAATAGTAAATAAAATTAAATAAAAAAATACTATAATATCTCTATAACTATATTTTACTTTCTATTTTCTACTATTACTAAAATAAGATTCTTTAGCTACTATATACTCTACTATTTATTTAGCTACTATTTATATAACTAATTTATTTAACTATTTCTATTTTTATCTCTACTATCTATTTTAGCTACTCTAAATTACTAAGATCTATATTATTAATTTACTATACTATTATATTTTTATATCTATCTTTATATCTATTTCTATATTTTTTTATACTAGCTAATTAATTTTTATAGCTCTAGATATTTTTAATATATTATTTTTAATATATTATTTTTAATACTCTAAGACTCTCTATTTTCTCTATATCTCTCTAAATAATTAGCTATATTATTATAAAATAATTAATTAGTTTTATTAAAATAGTATTATAGTATTTCTATAATTTATATACTATATTATTATATTCTAGTTATAATAGTTTTACTACTCTATAAAAAAGTATTTTATAGATTATTTAGTCTACTAAAATAGATAGTATAGATTTCTATTTTAATATATTAGTTTTTATATTAGAGAACTAAATAAATAGTTCTATCTATAGAAAAAAATTAATTACTATTATATTAATAAATAGTACTAAAAATATATTAATAATAGTTACTATTAGTATACTAATTTAGTTAAAATTTTCTCTTAAAATAATAAATTATAGGTATTCTAATAGAATATATATAATAGTCTATCTTATTTTAGTATCTCTACTATTAATATAGCTATAGAAAAAAATAGAGATATATTAAATATAGTAAAGATATAATATTAGACTAATAATCTCTAAATAAGCTTAGATTAATACTAATACTATAGATATATCTTTTAGCTCTGCTAAATAGACTATTAAGACTTTCTCTATATCTATTTAATATCTCTATATTAGAGCTTCAAAGTCTTAATCTATATCTACTTCTATATAGACCGCTATATCTATTAGTTCTTTAATACTACTACTATCTATATAGATAATAACTAGTTAGTAACTATTTTATCTATAGAATAAATAGTACTTTTAACCTAATATATTCTATTCTATAATAATCTAATTATATAATTCTTAGTAGTCTCTCTATCTTTAATAATTATCTCTAGAGATTTCTTCTATAGATACTAGATAAAGATCTTATAACTCTTCTATTTACTGTCTACTAGTATAGAAAGAGGAGCTATAAAGCTTCTACTTTTATATTTTTATTAATAAATAATATTAATTTTTAAAAAATATAAATTAAATAGTAATTAATATCTATATAAATAAACTATTAAATAAAAAAATTATATATTTTTTTATTAATTTAAATAAAAAATAATTAATTTATTTTTAATAATAATATTTATATATTAAATATTTCTATTTATTAATAAATAATTAATTATTAATTAATAAAATTAAAAAAAAATTAATTTATAGTTTTTAGATAATTTAATATATAGTAAAAATTTTTATTAAAATATAATTACTAATTACTAAATATTTAATATTTAATATAAAAAAAATAGTAAATAATTAATAAATAACTAATAAGATTTTTATAATAATTTATAGAATACTCTATTATTATAATAACTAGATTATTTTTATCTATATATAGTAATAGAATATTTTTACTATTTTTTAAAAAAATACTATAGATATATAAACTATAAAAGATAACTAAATTAGTTTTAAAATCTCTATATTATTAAATTACTTATATAGTTTTAGTAGATTATCTTATATATAGTATATTATATAGTAGTAGTAGTAGTAGTAGTAGTAGTAGTAGTAGTAGTAGTAGTAGTAGTAGAGTAGTTAAAATAGTAAAGTTAGTATATATAAGATAATAAAATAATATAGAGCGAATATCTAGGATATTAATACCTAAAAAGCTAGGTTAGGACCTATCCCTAACTCAGAGTTTATATATCCCTGACTAAACTATCGTCTGAGTATCTAGGCAATTTATATTAGGATGCCTTAGGGCTCGGGCATCCATATAGCTGACTCATCCCGCGCCCCACTCACACTAGTTAGAAGCTCTGGAGGTTTCTATACCTGAATGAATCAGATCTCTGCTGCTTAGCATCTCTCATCCCCTTCGGACGTAGACAATATGTAAAAACAGACCAGATCAATGGGCATGCGCCGACCCCAGCGTTGATTTCCCAACCGTGGAATGCCTCGCAGCAGATATGAGAACCTGCGGTATAGTCGGAACCGGTCCGACAATCTTCTACTCCTTCGGCGCAACCACCGTTCAAGTTCGCACCCGATTCAGAGATAAGCTCGACCCGCGCGGTATCATGTGGAACGATGTCCTGGATGAGCAATATGGCGACGAGGTCCTCAAGAAACGCTTTGACGACTTCCGACTCGACATCCCTACTCGTTTGACCGTTTACACGGCACGCTTTGCAGAGGCCATGGCAACAGTTGCGTCTGGGGAGGTCTTCTTTGCTGTGAAGAACTATGAGGGTGAAGGTGGTGGAAAGGGTGCTTAACAGACTCCAACTACTTCTGGTATTAATGTCTGGCGAACTTATGAGTTTCCTACCCTGCAGCGGAATAAGGATGTTACTAGCGTTGTTAGTATTGACATTAACAACGACAATAGTCGGAGTGTGGATTGGAAGCCGGATGGAGATATGGAGATTTTACCAGCTAGCGGAGCCAGCTCCTTGGATGTTCCTTCTGTGTCTGGGTGCAGTGTGAAGTTCCGTCGGGATACTGCTTCTTGTGTTGCCCCAGAGATTTGTGGAAATGATGATGATGGTGATGAGTGTGAGGATGACGAGTAGAGGTGGAACCTCAGGAGAAACCATCTAGAATGGAATTTCGATCGTGAATCGTGATAGATCAATGTAACGATATGCTATGGACTAGTACTGATATGTATGTTGTTCACATAGAGTGGTTAGGGTAGTTGTCGTTACCCTAAGAATAGTTAATTGCCGTCAGTTATCAAGGCTCAACCAATTGTGTTTCATTATAAATCAAAGGTTTTGCCAATTTGAACATCCAAGGCCGGCTGGCCCAATGGCAAGGCGCTTGACTACGAATCAAGAGATTGCAGGTTCGACCCCTGCGTCGGTCAATTTTTTTTTCTTTTTGCTGTTTTTTTTTCTGCTTCCAAGCTTTCCATTATAAGATACTTGGCAAATGATAAAATGCGAAATATTCCTACTGTCTCTGCGATCCACAACACAACTACGGTCGTATCGTGACCCAGAAGCCCTGGAGCTGGGCATGAAGGTTTGTTTGGAATGACTCACTGCACCAGCCAGAGTACTACTACACTCTAGTAACCTTCCTTCCCGAGTGATATATTCCAATCAAAATCCAGCGCCTTCCAAGGTTCAACCTTCAAGTTCCTTGAACATTCATCATTGAAGAATAAACTACTACTCCAGCTCATCTAACATCCATTACTCACGACTGAAACAAGGAAATCTTGGATTTGATGCACACCTGCTGGCACTGACGGCCTGCTAGAGTACATGATTTGAAATCTCCGAGTCTCCGACTTTACATAAATTCAAGATGGCATTGTCCCGCTTCCATTTCCCAATCCATGCTGTTTCCAACGACCGCGTCAAGCTCACGCCTTTCAACCTCGACTCTCATGTAAGAAAGTTCTTTGATCTTTCTGCATCGCATCCAGAGCTATATGCCCATATGCCCACTGGCCCATTCGAGTCCTTCGAGGAACTAAAATCGGAATTCCGGAAGTCACCGACTAGCCACATCTTATCATTCTCCAACCCAGAATCCTTTGCATTTGCAATCATTGACAAAACCCGCCCAGCCTCACCCGAGGATCCCGAAGGCGAACTCGCTGGAACCATATCTTTCATCCGAACATCGCCTGTTCACCTCTGTGCCGAAATCGGCTTTATTGTCATTCTCCCACCATACCAGCGCAGCCATGTTGCATCCAATGCCGTCGGGTTAGCGTTGAAATATGCCTTTGAGACTCCGGAAAATGGCGGACTCGGACTTCGTCGAATGCATTGGCAGGCTAGCACGCAGAACCCAGCTAGTGCCAAATTAGCAGAGAAGATGGGATTCGCAAGAATTGGACTGACCCCTTGGCACATGCGCTTTGTTAAAGGCAAGGAGAAGGGGAAAATTGGTAATGGAAAGGAACCTCCTCCTGGGACCAACTCAGAGGACCTATGGAGGGATACTGTCTCCTTCACTCTGGCCTGGGATGACTGGGGGAATAGCGCTAGGGAGAAAACTGAGCGGGCTATGGCACGATAATGGAAATTTGTTTGCATTCTTTGGTTCCTTTCTGATACTAGTAGTAACTTTGGGTGCAATGCAGTCAAGAGTAAAGCTATAGCTAACAAAAGCAGGATCTTGAAAGACACATGCATAATCTACAAAACCATCTGCCATTTGACCTTCTTCTCCTTGATCATATCCAACACCCCCATAGGCAAATATTGCTTGTCGACCAGGTTCAAGCCTCCAAAATCTCTGAGCAGTTCTTCTGCATATAGGCAAAGGATCCATCGCGTTTCTATTCCCAAGTCATCAAGATCAAATTCCGAACAAGCTTCAGAAATAGCATCATCGACTAGCTCTGTCATTCTCGGTCTTCCATAGCTTGGAACATCCATGAGATTTTCATAAATTTTCGAGTAAGAATGGCTCACTTCTTCGCGAAATTTGATCCACTCTTCGATTGACATAAACCGATCAAGTTCTTGCGTTCTGACGACATCGGTTTTTTCAAATGCACGATCTGGCTGCAGGCTCTCGAGGCGGTCTCGGCGGGCCTTTCGCGTCATTTCCTCGAACTCTTTCTTTGACGTTTCATATTGCAATGTTTCCTTTCTTGAATACTCATCGACCAACTCGATCGGAGTCTTGCTCAGCTTCTTGCGAATGAGAGAAATCGAGGTGAATGGATTTCGAAGACCCAGTCCTCCTAGCTTCTCTGGAAGGTAGAAAAATGCATCTGGTACATTAGTCGCTCCGAAACGCGACTCGATTTTCCGCCTCAGAAAACCGGTGACATTACACTGTGTGGGATTATCGTCCCCTTCAAGTTCGAAAATAGTCTGATGCATCTTCTCATACGTGCTGAGAATGGCATCAATATGCGGTCGCCCGAAGCAATATGCCGGCTCCCCGAATGTATTCTTGAAGAATCGGCCAATGCAACTATTCCAGGTTCGAACCCAGGATATGACACTATTGCACTGGTCAAGCTGAGTCTGAAGCTGCTGAACATGCGCGTCAACCTGGTGATGGTCGATGACCCACTCTTCTGAAGAAGAGTCCAGCATAAGGAATCCTATCCGAACAGGACCTTTCGGAAGGCGGGAGATGATTTCAGTTCCAGCACCGTCGCCCAGATACGCCGAGCCAGACTTGTGTCTGTTGAACTCCAGGCCGGTGATCTTGGCAAAATTCTGCATGATCTCCCAAGCCTGAGCGCATTTTCCTGGTTCTCCAGAGACCCAGATGTCGTCGTGAAGCCTGTACAGAACCATGTCTGTTCCCTTATTCACGGCCAGGTCCATAAAGAACAGAATCAGTTCTCCAATAACCTTCTCAGATGCGTGAGCGATCGGGATACCCCTTCTACGCTTGCGTGGCCCAAGCTTCTCATGCCCTTCGAAGGACTGGTCCATATTTAGTGGAGTCTCGAAATATTTGCGAAAGAATCCAATCCATCGATCCGAAAAGCCAGCGTATCTCAAGACAGTGTAAACCGTGCTGTGTGGAATCGAAGTAGCAAACCACTGCAAATCTGTCTGCACAACAGCTGCTTCTCCATGCAACCGACGTTGTAGCAGAGTCTCAGTCACTATTTTCCTGAGTAACTTCTGCTTCACATTGCTCTTTGCAGCAGGGTTCTCCTCCGCCTCCGAATCATCGTCATAGCCACCGAAGCGTTGGCCCAATGTACTCTCGTCTCCTGGCATTGATGCGAGGAAGAAATGCTCAAAATAGTCATCCCGGCGTTTATCCGCCACAGAATCGGGAAACACGTAGTTTTCGTAGTACTGCCGGCGAATGCGATCAGTCCGAGTCATTTTAGGACCCTGGACGAAATTGAACATCTTTGTGTTTCTGATCAGATCAGCCAAGGCAGCCTTGACCTTGTTACACAATTGAACGCAGATGTGCTCCACAAATATCGTTTCTAGGATATCATCGTCCATCCAAATTCGGTATTTTCCGTTCAATTGCTGTCGAGGTAGCACTGGCACGCCATCTTCGTTTGCATGCCAATCCCAATTTTCCAGATCGGCGTATCGCATATTCAGGACGTCGGCAATTTCACTGAGAGCGACTTTGTTATTGACAAAGTGCTTCAATGTTTCTTGCTTATCGTCAGTGATTATTTCTTCACATTGGATACCGCGGATACACGATGATAGAGATTCGACGGTGAATGGATCTTTTCTTTCCCAGATCTTGTCCGTTTTCGACCGAACTTCTTCGCGGAAATCTTCCAAAAGTTTCATTTGGTCTTCATCCTGGAAGAGGTTATCCAAGAATGCCTCGATCTCAGTTGAATCGGTCTCAAATGGTTCGAAGACCATCTTTTCGAACTGGTCGCAAAGCTGCTGTAGTCGCTGCTTTTGTCTCTCTTCAACAATCAGAAAATCATCTGGCTCATCCGATGCATTTTCATTTTCCTTCTTCTCTGCCTGCGGAGGGTTCATCCACTCAGTGAGAAGACGCGAATACAAGTCGGCAAGTTGAAGCTTCCGGCTTTCAACCTCCAGCTTATTACGGAGGAACTTTTCGAATCCTTCGAGCTTCTCGATTGGAATTGAAGAGTCAAATTGAGCTTGATGGACCCAGTGTTCAATGTTGGAAGTCTTCGGATCATGTTTCAGGTCTGGAATGAGCTTTCTCGTATTCACCAGGAGATGCTCGACTCGTTCGCGGAGAGTCGAGCACTGGTCTGCCTCGGTGATTGCTTCGATCTTTCGTGATTCATAGACATCGCGTTGCTTTCCGAGCTCATGGATTTTGCTTCGAGTGAGTGACTGAAGTGTTCGAGATAGATACGGATCCATTTTGAGTGGAATCCGGAATCTCGTAACCGAAATATCTAGGTGTGAACCGAATAGTATTGTGAAATTGAAATGAACAGGTGGAATATTCGTCGTTTATTTGTATTTCATCCTCTGTTTCGAACAGGTTCCAGTTCTTCTTTATGCTTCTTAGCCCCGCGATCCAGTTCTAGCCCAAGCGGTCGGCTGCCTATATCTGCCTGGTTAAGATCGGCGCTCAACTCCCAGTGGTGTTTCAGCCTTTCAGCCTCATTCCCGTCTCATACGAAACGCAAGGCTGGGGCCAAAACTTTCCCCATCTTTTCACAGTGAGTGACTCACCGACCAGAGATGGGATATTTCCATGCGATTCCGTGCATATTTCAATGGTATATTATTTCCATTTTCAGTGAGCATCCATGAATAATGTGGAGACACATCAAATTCGAGAGACTCGGAAAAGTCGAACCCAAGTTCAAGTCCAAGGGCTCCAAGCTTGAAAAATCTCAAGCTGTTAGTTATGATCGCCCAGCGACTTCATTATAATATAGCCCCCCTTATATGGAACCATGCTCTAGCCTTATCAATCCCCAACGCCGTCACCAAAAGCATCTTCCCAAACAAGTCAACCTCATTCGGCTGCGCATTCCGTAAGATGAGTTCAAAATTAAGATTGTAGACAATATGATGCTGCTTTTCAGACCACGCAACGGCGAAATCAAAAGCACTCGGTGCATTCCACAAGTGACCAGAAAAATACCAAGCATGTTCCAGTCCAAGTTTCCCATCACAGTGCCCGATCGACGTTTCTTGAAGAACCTTGTATATTGAAATGAAGTAGTATGTGAAGAGCACGGTCCGGCGTGCAGATTCCTGTAAGAGCCATCTCTCCCAGAAATCCGTAGTCTCTTCCATAGATGGCGGGAGAAGTTCGGTCTCGTCGGTTGGTGTTGGGGTTGGCACGGTTGCCATGAGTTTGAGGACTGATGACTCGAGCGTTGCGAATAGATTATCTGCTGTTGTTCGCGCGCGAATGTCGCCGTCGACCAGTCTCATTATTTGGTGTAGTAAAAGGGCATGCGTGCGTGCAAGGACGTCTAGGAGTTTTGTTGGTTCGGGTGATGATAGAAGTTCTCTTAGGCGTTCTTCAAGTAGATTCATGATTACTGGGGCGTTTATTTCGTTTTTGCACATGTATAGAGAGCAGCAGGCATAGGCATCTGGTTACATTTGAGTCAGTCCGAGAGATAAAACCATGATAGATTGAACATATCATACCTTGCATGTCCTTCGGCATGTTGTTCTTATATAGATGTCGATGGCACCATGGAGTTTGATTCTCTGTGACCATCATCCAGGGCGTATTTTTTAGGACGTCAACGGCAAATTGAAGATATGAAGCAATGACTTCCGAAATTGGCCGCAGTGATCGCGATCGTGGAAAGATGAGTGCAAAATTTGCATCAAAGAAAGGTCCCTCAATTGATCTTGTTGAGGTATCATGAGACCAGATTCGTTGAGATTCCATGGACTCCGGTGTAAAGACCAATGTTGGATTCACAGTAGGATCAATATTGGTTGAGAATTGCGAGCTGAAGCCCACAGGATCCATTATTTGAGGTGTTTGATGGACGAGATCTTGATACGCTGCAGGAAGTCTGCCTGGGTAGATGCAAGGTGACCCTCTGCTAATACATCGTGAGCAAGCCGGGAATTCGAGATCGCAACGCCGTTTGGCCACCTTACAAGCCTCGCAAGACTTTCGCCGAGGTGGAGCTGGTTCTTGGTGGCCCATTCTAGCCTATTAGCGACAGCTCTTTGTATCAAAGGGAAATCAACGAGGACTTGAAGGTGAAAATGAGGTCCAAGTGGTAGCAGGTGGATCATTTTCAGGCGCGCGAGCGGAATTCCGCACGCTAAGCAAAGAGAGTATCGACTGTGTGCCAATCGGAGACGTTCTGATGGTGGGCCTTTGGAAGAATTGGGCGGAATTGCGCTGCGGGGATTAGTCGAGACCAAGAAACTTATCTCCGAAGTATGAACAGAGTCCCAGTATAAAACGATGTTCCCTCAACCAACTTGGTAATAGGGGAGTAACAATTCAATCATCTATCTACATTCCATCTATCTCAGCCACCATGTCTTCTTCTTCCCCTATTGTCTTCGTTTGCGGCGCAACAGGCACCCAAGGTGGCGCTCTAACAGACCACCTTCTCGACCACAAGATCCAAGTCCACGCCATCGCGCGCAATATTCAATCCGAAGCAGCTAAAAAGCTCAAAGAACGCGGAGTATCGCTAACTGAGGGCGATTTCGACAATGAAGAGACCCTCCGAGCCGCCACTACCAATTGCACAAGTCTTTTCCTCAATCTTTCTCCAAACCACGTGAATCCATTCGCCGAAGTCGAACAAGCCAAGCGCATCATGAAAATCGCCAAAGAAGCCGGCATCAAACAACTCGTTTATTCTAGTGCCGTTGGCACCAACAATCCCGAACGCATACGTCTTTGGAACCCCAACAACATCGCCGGACGAGTCGTCCTCAACAAACAAACCATCGAGGAGGAAGTCCGGAACGCGGGGTTCGAGCGCTGGACAATTCTGAGACCAGGAAATTTCATGTCAAACTTTTTGAATCCACTCGTTCGAATTTACCAGGGACTCGTTGAAACCGGGAAATTCATCACAGCCTTCACGCCAGAGACCATTTTACCTATGGTTGATCCTTACGACATTGGAGCATTTGCAGCTGCTGCGGTGCACGACCCGAGCCGATTCCATGAAAAGGAAGTGGAGATTGCGTCGCAAATGGTTGGAATTGAGGATATCATTAATGATCTGGGAAAGGCCGCTAAGAGAGATATGGAGGTCGTCTTTTTATCGGAGGATGAAGCAAAAGAGAGGGCCACGGCGGATCCTATGTTGGGACTTCAATTGATACTACGTGACCTATCAATCTTTGTTGATTTTGAGAAGGTGAAGGGATGGAATATCAAGTTGCACACCTTTGCAGAGTTTCTGGAGCGGGAGAAAGCGCGGGTTGATACAACTTATCATTAAAAGCAACTTGGAATCGGATATCTTATTATTATGTGACATTACTAGCAGTATGCAACTAATACTGGTACAATTGTATTGTCAAGTTGAGGATTTCTTTTAGTATACATGGAGGGGAAACAGGGACATCAATAGAAACTTCAAGTTGAAGGTTGGTCTTCATTTACTGCAAATCTGATATCAATATAAGTAGTAGTATTTATATTTATTCTATCAAAAGCCTTTTAAATAAGAATGTCTAGATCTATCTTCAATCAAAACCGCAGGGTGGGACAAAAGAAATTCATGAGATCGTGAGGCGTGGTAAATGACGATATTTACTGCTTGCCGAAGATCTTGACCCGCTCCTCAATAGGCTTCTGGGCCTTCTCGCCAGCGGTACCCTCGGGGCTACCGAAGACAAGCTGGGCAACCAGGCGCCACTCAGTGGGCAGGTTCCACTGCTTGGCGACGGAGGCGTCGAGTAGAGGGTTGTAGTGCTGGAGGTTGGCGCCGAAACCAACGGACTCAAGAGCAGTCCAGACTGATTTGATGTTAGCAATTGATCATGTAGTATATGATGACGATAGTGTATAACATACGGAAGTATTGGTGCATGGCGTTGGAGTGATCGGCCCAGGGCTCGAACTTATCGGCGAAGGCAGCGAACTTCTCCTGGAAACCCTTGATGTGGGCAGGGTCCTCGTAGAAGAGGATCTAAGAAACCTAATTAGACTTTGTTCTTTTCTGACAGGAATTGACCCGCAGTGGAGCATTGCGAATCAAAGACCATGATATACTTACAGTACCAGCAGCGGCCTTGAAGCCCTGCAGCTTAGGCAGAGTCTGGTTCTTAAAGACCTCCTCAGGGACAGCACCGGACTGAACGAGAGGGGCGAAAGCCTCAGCGGCCAGATCCCACAGGCGGTCGTGCTCCTCGTGCAGCAGGACGACCAGACGAGTGGACTGAGTGTTGAAGGAGCTGGGGACGTTCAGGATGGCGTGGTTGACGAGCTCCTCGACCTTGGAATCGGGGACGGGGCTGTTCTTGCCAAGCTGGTAGATGGTACGGCGGTGCTGGGCCGCTTGAAGGAGACCGTCGGTGGACATGGTAGCGGTGGTGATGGAGGATTTCTTGGGAAGAGAGGATGAAAATGTTCGGAGGGGCAGCTGTGCAATTGAAGGCGGGGATTGAGCCGATAAATATGTTGGTCGTGGTCTTGAGGTGGATCCTAGTGTTCGGCAGATGCTGTGGAGGGTGGAAGCCGGTCGAATAACTTGAATGCGACTAGCCATTGTGGTTGGATTAAGGGGTGGCTTTAAATATTATTATCTGTAGGAGTTTGACTGAAATTTATTCGGTTTTGTGACAAATCATCGGGGTGGTTCCGTAGGATTTAAATATGGCAGTGGTGGTTGAGGATGGGGATAGGGTGTGGTGTAATTCCGTCGCCGCTGATTGTTTGCGGCAAAGCGGAATTACGGATAAAGTGGTGCTTGATAACACGAGTCAGCAATGACAAACCAGACAAACCACTGCCGGTGGTAGTCTACTGAGAATCTTACATTCCAAGCTTGGACTTGATTTATATCATCTAGAGTGAGCAATTGCCCTAAACTGATGATTGAGACCTTTTGTCAACCTATGATAAGCTATTGGAGTTGTCACAATTGTGAAGCCAGACCACCATCATATGATACCGCAGAACGCTAGCAGTATTACCCGCCAATAAGGCTAGGTACTGCACTATAACGTTGCTAATATTAGTATAAATCGAAGTACATAGTCAGCCTAATACTACTAGCTAGTATGATTAGTACGAGAGTTAAGTCTAAAAATACAAATTTTGGATGTGATGTCTACCGTTTTTGCGGATCAGGTCAATTGCTTACTCTAGGATAGTGCACTATAAACCACCCGGGGACCCGGCATTATGAGTAGTAATGGCGGTGGCGTTAGTACCTACGCTTAGCATTAGAGCTAAGAGCCAGGGTTATTTCAAATTGAAGCTATCAACATTTGAAAGGAAGTTGATTTTAAGGTACCAGTTAGTACTAGGAGTATACTATGAAACCCAAGGTTCCCGGATTTTTTCCTCTCAGCGGTAGTGCTAGCATACATACTGCCATTGTGCTACCACGGGTGGATCCATGATTAAGTGGAAATACTTGAATTTATTAAGTATGAGTAATAAAGCTTGAATTTGAATCATAAATTCGAATCTGGATATTTATACCAAAACTAACAGTCTATATATTAGTACTTCATGCTTGATGCTATGCTATGCTCATGTTCATGCATGCTGATACTGTTCCCCTCTTCGATCTGCATTAGTAAGCCACGAGGTGACCCCGCGCCGGGCGGTGAGTGGCGGGGCTGGGGGGCGATTCGAGAGATGGCCGTTTCATTTTCATTTTTTGCTCCAATTTTTCTCCCCTCCGTAAAGTAGAAATTCCTTTCCCAGTTGGGTACCGAGTTGGCAAAATTCCAACCTTGCTTAGCTTCGGTGGCAATGGGTAGCTTTTGCTGTCACGTTCCGCACAGCAGCTCCGGACTACCACGGATAGACCCGGAATGAAGTCAGTCATAAAGTATAAGATGAATCATTTGGATAGTATAGGTACTAAATAGTGAGGGTGAAGTAATTCAGGTGGCTGGTTCTGAGACAGAATCCATAAGTAAAAAAAAAAAAAATCACTCAGGCTAAGAAGTACTCTAGTAGTGAGGGCACTTAATCAAAGGGTTGCCAGGTGCAAGCGGGAGGGCAACGCACAAACCGAGCGGGGCTTTTCCCAAAAAAAAAGTGGGGGCTTTCGCTCTCAATTTTTTCTCCCACTCTTTCTCCCCCTCCTCTTCTGAACTTCTTCCTTCTCTCATCCCCCACTCTCCCTCAGGAGCATTTGCACATAGGCATTATTGATCGTACTCGAGTTTGCTCTCGGTCTCGATCATCTGTGTGTGTTGCTTCTTTCTCTCTTCTATATTTCTTCATTACCCCGCCTCTAGGGCTTATCTGAAGAAACAACCGCCAAGATGGTTAAGTAAGTACTATCCAGAGCAGATGAAAAAATTGATCTTGAGAGAAAACTTGAAGGACATCAAGATCAAGATCAAGATGATGATAATGGAAAAGAACATTATACTAACATACTATTCTATAGCTTCACTCTTGAGGAGATCCGTGGCCTGATGGACAAGCCGGCCAACATCCGTAACATGTCCGTCATTGCTCACGGTAAGTCTTGAATTACTTTTTCATCATCATCATCTTCTTCTTGCTCGATCACCCGCTAATCAATCATCTCTATCATTTAGTCGATCACGGAAAGTCCACCCTGTCCGATGCTCTCGTCCACCGTGCCGGTATCATTTCTGCCGCCAAGGCTGGTGAGGGTCGTTACATGGACACCCGTCCTGACGAGCAGGACCGTGGTATCACCATCAAGTCCACTGCTATCTCCCTTTACGCCAAGTTCCCCGACCCTGAGGATATTAAGGAGATTCCCCAGAAGGTCGACGGTAACGAGTTCTTGATCAACTTGATCGATTCCCCCGGTCACGTTGATTTCTCATCTGAGGTTACCGCCGCTCTCCGTGTCACTGACGGTGCCCTGGTCGTTGTCGACTGTATCTCCGGTGTCTGTGTCCAGACCGAGACTGTCCTGCGTCAGGCCCTGACCGAGCGTATCAAGCCCGTCCTGTGTATCAACAAGGTCGACCGTGCCCTGCTTGAGCTGCAGTGCACCAAGGAGGATCTGTACCAGTCCTTCTCCCGTACCGTTGAGTCCGTCAACGTCATCATCTCCACCTACTTCGACAAGACTCTCGGTGACGTCCAGGTCTACCCCGACAGAGGTACTATTGCCTTCGGTTCCGGTCTTCACGGCTGGTGCTTCACTGTCCGCCAGTTCGCCGTCAAGTACGCCAAGAAGTTCGGTGTCGACCGCAAGAAGATGCTTGAGCGTCTGTGGGGCGACAACTACTTCAACCCCAAGACCAAGAAGTGGACCAACAAGTCTGAGCACGAGGGCAAGCCCCTTGAGCGTGCCTTCAACCAGTTCATCCTGGACCCCATCTTCAAGATCTTCGCCGCTGTCAACCACAACAAGCGTGATGAGATCAGCACTCTCCTTGACAAGCTTGAGATCAAGCTCGCCAACGACGAGAAGGAGCTTGAGGGCAAGCAGCTCCTCAAGGTCATCATGCGCAAGTTCCTGCCTGCCGCTGATGCCCTTCTGGAGATGATCTGTATCCACCTGCCTTCCCCCGTCACTGCCCAGAAGTACCGTGCCGAGACTCTGTACGAGGGTCCCCAGGACGACAAGGCCTGCATCGGTATCCGTGACTGTGACCCCACTGCTCCTCTGATGCTGTACGTCTCCAAGATGGTTCCCACCTCCGATAAGGGTCGTTTCTACGCTTTCGGTCGTGTCTACGCCGGTACCGTCAAGTCCGGTGTCAAGGTCCGCATCCAGGGTCCTAACTACACCCCCGGCAAGAAGGAGGACCTGTTCATCAAGGCCATCCAGCGTACCGTTCTCATGATGGGTCGTATCGTCGAGCCCATTGAGGATGTCCCCGCCGGTAACATTGTCGGTCTGGTCGGTATCGATCAGTTCCTGCTCAAGTCCGGTACCCTGACCACCGACGAGACTGCCCACAACCTGAAGGTCATGAAGTTCTCCGTCTCCCCCGTCGTTCAGCGTTCCGTTGAGGTCAAGAACGCCCAGGATCTGCCCAAGCTGGTCGAGGGTCTTAAGCGTCTGTCCAAGTCCGACCCCTGTGTCCTGACCATGATCAACGAGTCTGGTGAGCACGTCGTCGCTGGTGCTGGTGAGCTTCACCTGGAGATTTGTTTGAAGGATCTCGAGGAGGACCACGCTGGTGTCCCTCTCCGTATCTCCGACCCCGTTGTCTCTTACCGTGAGACCGTCACTGGCGAGTCTTCCATGACTGCTCTGTCCAAGTCTCCCAACAAGCACAACCGTCTGTACATGACTGCTCAGCCCATCGAGGAGGATGTCTCCCTGGCCATCGAGTCCGGAAAGATCAGCCCCCGTGACGATTTCAAGGCTCGTGCCCGTGTCATGGCTGACGAGTACGGCTGGGATGTCACCGATGCCCGTAAGATTTGGTGCTTCGGTCCCGACACCACCGGTGCCAACTTGCTCATTGACCAGACCAAGGCCGTTCAGTACCTGAACGAAATCAAGGATTCCGTTGTCTCCGGTTTCCAGTGGGCCACCCGTGAGGGTCCCGTTGCTGAGGAGCCCCTGCGTTCCGTCCGCTTCAACATCCTGGATGTTACCCTGCACGCTGATGCTATTCACCGTGGTGGTGGTCAACTTATCCCCACTGCTCGTCGTGTCCTGTACGCCGCCACCATGCTGGCCGAGCCCGGTCTGTTGGAGCCCATCTTCAACGTCGAGATCCAGGTCCCCGAGCAGGCTATGGGTGGTATCTACGGTGTCCTCACCCGCCGCCGTGGTCACGTCTACGCCGAGGAGCAGCGCCCCGGTACTCCTCTGTTCAACGTCAAGGCTTACCTGCCCGTCAACGAGTCCTTCGGTTTCCCCGCCGATCTGCGCTCCGCCACCGGTGGTCAGGCCTTCCCCCAGTCCGTCTTCGATCACTGGGCTATCCTGCCCGGTGGTTCTCCTCTGGACACCACCACCAAGCCTGGTCAGGTTGTTCAGGAGATGCGTAAGCGCAAGGGTCTCAAGGAGGCTGTTCCCGGCTACGAGAACGTAAGTTTATCCCGATCTGTTTTGATATTCGGTTTGATACATCTGCTAACTCTACTCGCAATAGTACTACGACAAGCTGTAAAAAAGTTAACGGCCGGTCGGGCTGCGCTTATGCCAGTCAAATATGGAATCTTTTTTTATGAGATTGATGAATGCAATACAACTTCCCGGTTCAAACAAAAATTCATACCCACCATTTGGTGGGCTTGCTTCAGTCACTGCCGTCTTTAGAAAGTGCGGAGCCCCGAGGGATGTCTTGGGCACCTTTGGACGCTGCCCATTTGCTTTTGTCTCTATAGTCGCTGTTTGATGATGTTCTGATTCTCCTTTTGCTGTTTTTTGCTGTCTAGCTACCATTTTGGATATGAAAATCAACATGGTATGCTAGACTTTGTTTGATTCGCACGTAGGAGCGTTTTCCACTGTAGACCAAGTAAATTTCCGCTCACTTGCTAACCCACTTATTGAGTAATCCAAGTATGTGAAGGTAAAGCTTTTTTGAAGCTCCGCGTAAAAGTCTTGGCACTACGTATCATCACGTGACCATATCGCGGCGGCATCGCGTTTTCAGTCGATTCTTCGCTTTCAAGTTTGCGAGTCGCAATCACTTGTCGCTATGATTGGAGAAGAACACTCTACGACTAGCTTCTGATCATCGCATATATCTTCAAATAAATCGTTTTGTTTCTGGGCGCATTGCGGGAACTCTCTGAAGCACTTGTCTCACAGCTTCTGCAGCTTGCCGTCGCCCCGAATCCCTGCAATCACTGACGCCTGGAGCATTAATCCCCATTGTCTCTGTCAAGTCCGGTCTCTCCGCTGCCTAGAGATTCTCAAAACCTATTCGCGATGCAGTTTACAGACGGTGAAGCCGAACAGCTGAAGAGCTGGGTGGTCAAGAAATTGGAGGACATGTGAGATCCTCCGCAGAAATACCCCAATCGCCCATTGCGGCACTCGTTCATTCTCAAGGAACTTCGCTGACTCGCTCCTTTTCTATTTCTTCTAGTTCTGACGCGGATTCCGACGTTCTTGCAGATTACGTGCTGGCACTGATCAGGTCCGACGCAGCAGACGATGAAATCAGGAACAACTCCATAGAAAACTTGGAGGACTTCCTCCGCGAACGTGCGCTCGCCACTTTTTCTTCTCGTCCGTGCTGATAATACCATTCAATCGCTGACCAAAGACAGACACCGTCCCTTTCGTCGACGAGCTCTTCGCCAACTTTGGCCCAAAGTCAGCCGCCGCGCCGCAGGTCCAGCAAGCTCCCCCAGCTATCCCTCAACCCGTTCCCTCCGCCCAATTCCAGCAGCCCTTCAGTCCCCCCACCGGACCAAGGGGTGATTACAACAACCGCAAGCGATCATTCAACGAGGGCTTCCAAGGCGAACCCGATCGCGACGATGGCAACATTCAGAACCGCGCTTTTAAGACTCCGCGCCGCGGCCGGGGTGGTGGTCGTGGGGACTGGATGGGTAGGGGAGGACACATGCAAGGCGCTGGACCGCAATTCCCACAAGGCCAACCCGGTGGTTTCCCTATGATGCCTGGGTTCCCTCCATTTGATCCCAACGATCCCATGGCGGCCATGATGGCTATGCAGGGTATGCAGGGTATGGGTTTCCCCCAGATGCCTGGCATGCCTCCTATGCCTGGAATGCCTGGGGGTCCGGGCCAGCCTAATACGGCAGAGATGGCTAACCAGCCTTGCCCGTTGTATGAGAATCAAGGTATCTGCTACCTGGGAGCTGCTTGTCCATACAAACACGGCGAGCCCGGAGCTACAAACGAGAATGGTATGTCCAGCTCTCTATCAATTTCTCATAATGTTGTTGTGCTAATTGAATCCCCTCCAGAGTATGACCCGAGATCCGCAACAATGATGCCAGACGCACAACGAGACGGCAGGTCAACACGTGGGGATCGAGGACGTGGTCGTGGCCGTGGTGGCTTCGGCGGACGAGGACGCGGCCGGTCCGATTTCTCGTCTGCAGGACCAAACGAAGACCGATCAGTCACCACGATTGTAGTGGAACAAATTCCCGACGAAAAGTTCTCAGAGGAAGCAGTCCGCGAATTCTTCTCTCAATTCGGAAACATCGCCGAGGTCACCCTGCAACCATACAAAAAGCTCGCTTTGGTAAAGTTTGAAAGCTTCGAAGAGGCCAAACAGGCCTGGTCCAGTCCAAAGGTCATCTTCGACAACCGCTTCGTGAAGGTCTATTGGCATAAACCTAAGCGTGACGAGAAGAATGGCGAACACAAGCCTGAAGAGCCAGCATTCAATCAAGAAGAGTTCGAGAAACAACAAGAAGAAGCGCAAAAATCCCATGAGGAAAGAATGAAAAAGCGGCAAGAAGCCGAAGAAGCCAAGCAGGCCCTTGAGCGCCAGCGTGACGAGCTTATGAAAAAACAACAGGAAGAAAAAGCGCGCCTGTTGCAACGATTGGGAGTTTCGCCGGGCAATGGTGTTGAGACTGCTGATGAAGACATGAGCACACCGGCCGAGGATGAGAATGTCAGTGATGAGACGAAGAAACTGCGAGCACAACTAGCCGCCCTTGAGGCTGAAGCGAAGACTCTCGGTCTCGATGCCAACGCCGATGCTGCGTCTTTCGGACGTGGTGGATATCGTGGACGCGGCGGTTTCCGTGGCCGAGGTGGCTTCCGTGGTCGCGGAGGCTACGACCCGTCGTTCCGAGGTGGATATCGCGGCCGCGGTGGGATGGGCCCTCGAGGCCGGGGAGGTGTGCTGCGTCTAGACAACCGTCCTCGACGTGTTGCTGTGTCGGGTGTGTCTTTGCATTCAGAGAAGGATGAGGCACTACGACAGCACTTGATGGTGAGCTAAACCCAACAATAATTGCACTGTAAACATGCTAACGTTTTCTTTCCCTCAGAATGTCGGTGACTACGAGTCCATTGAGGCCAATCCCGGCCAATCTGATTCCGTCCTGGTGGCCTTCAAGGAGCGATACCAGGCCGAGAAGTTCATGTTCAGCCCTTGGTCTCTCAGCTCTTCGGGCGAGGTTCAACTTTCATGGGTCGCCAATCCGCCTATTTCCACGCCGGCTCCGCAATCAGCAGAGTCGAAGAATGGTGCAGGCGAAGATGACCAGGACATGATGATGGATTCAACCCCGGCCATGAGTGTGCCGCCACCTCGCAAGGAGACCAACGAGATGGATTATGATGTTGCGGAGGATGAAAGCTGGTGAACTTAAGAGATGATTCAAGTTTCTACTGCATGTATCATTGGATGTGTATAGGCCGTATATCCAACTACTTCCCGGGGCCATTTTTTGATGTCCAAGGCCCTTTTTCTTGTCACGCAACCTACTATTTGTTCACGCCTACTCAGTAAAGTAGATTAAAGCAGTGTGCCAGTAGTCGCTTTGTAGCATCCACAGACACACTAGGCGAACCGAAGCCCGAAGACACTTAAATGTTCTGCGGTATCAACTCAACCGAATATCCATCCTATAGAAGTTACTCATCAGCTTCAAGTTCAAGTCCAAACAACCCAAACATCCTCCGAATTCACTACAATTTTGGAGAATCCCAAAAGGAACTCCGAGTCGGGATAACCAACTCACCGGATCAGCAACCATAGCAAACTTCTCAAAAAACCAAGCATAATTCGGATGAATCTGCCCAACCCCAATATCCCTCTCAGCCTCCCACTCCGACAACGGAATAGACTCCCTCTCACAAACACCAACATCCTTAAGGATCGTCACTCCAGCATCTCTTAATCTACTCACAGCAGCAGGAACATCCGGCACTGTAAATCCTAAATGCGCAAAGCCGAGATTTGGCGGTTGGTTGCCTGTTGATATTTCGGCTCCACTACCGCTATCATTGCCAGTGCCAGTGCCAGTGCTATCTCCATCTTTACCCTCAGTCCCATGAATATGATATAATTCCAATAATCCACTGGTACGGGTCATTACGGGTATCTCGCTCGTCTTCTTCGCCCAAGCATCCAAATCCTCGTCTGCCGGCGGGTGGCCTAAATAATAGATTGTGAAGGGGCCAGCATTGAATGAGAAAACCACGCGCATGCCGAGTAGATCAACATAGAAGTGCAGAGAGCGAGCGGGATCTTTGATGCGGATTGCGAGGTGTTTTAGGCGGTAGTTTGCTGTTGCTGGTGTTTGCGGTGGATTGAAGGTTGGGGTTGGGCCGCCTGCGTTGAAGGTGCCTAGTTCGTTCAAGTTTTTGGGGAGGGAGGTGAAGTTGTTTGGTGGCATTTTGGTGAAATTCGGGACTGGGGTCTCTGAAGCTGTTGTTGTACTGGTACTAGTAATTGTGATTGAAGTTTTTGATGGGGGGTGTTGTACAAGGGAGAAAAGTTGAGGGGATAATTGAAGTTGAAGTTGATGAGGGGAGATTGCGGGGATTCGCAGTGGGGAAGATGCCCTAGGCCCCGGGCATGTACCTGGTAACTAGCTAGTAATATGAGGGCTAGAGCTCACCAGACATTCTTTGTTGACAATTGACTTAGAGCTATGCTTGAAACTGAGGTTGATCATAGTAGTAGTTCCTAATGAAGCTAGGTGACAATGTGTATAAGATGATCGCCACTAACGAAACTGAAACCCGTAAGGGAGGTGGCAGCTAATACCTAATGAGCCTTTTCTTATTCAAATTGTTTTCTTAATCCCTTTTATATCTGTTGCTCACTTCGCGAATTCGATCTTGAAGTTACAGTATCTAGTATTACTATCCATGGTAGTATCTGGGCACTACTAGTAGTAGTACTTCAATATTCATTTATCTCTCAATTTGAAGTTCCGATTCTCGTAACGATCCTATTCGGCCGCTTCACAAAAATATTCAAATCCTTTATTCCCCTGCTCATTTCACTTCTTCGACAAACTCACCTTCGACAAACTCATATCCTTTCTCTTCTCATTCGATATTCATCACCCCCTATCATACGATGGCAGGTGAACGCATGGAAGGCAACCCTGCCGATACTCAAAAGATTCCGAAAGCCTTCCCTCTCACATACCCAGTGTCTGATGGGAACTGATTCGAACCCCCACCTCTCTTCTGACGAAACCTTCATTCCAAGCGCCACAAACGGCACTGATCAGCCAGTTTCTGGTATTGAAGAAAACCCTAGTGAAGCCACAACAACAGTCACTTCCAAGGTTCGCAATCACCCCTACCAAATGCTCCGCGAACCTACTAGGACAGGCACCTGGGCAACACTCCCACTGCGAATGAAGAAATGAAACCTGCTTCGCAAACAGACGGAGAGGGTGTAGCAATGGTGACACAACTTATAGCAGTATATGATTGCTAGAGAAAGGTGGAAGCTACACACCGACTCCCTGAAGACATACTATGGGATAGTGTGTATATGGCAGCCGCCGCACGACCGCAAGGTATGGATATGGATGACAATCCATGAACTGCCGCTGGCACTCCGTCTGAGGAAACAGGTGATTGTGAGGCACTGGAGTGAGAGATGCCAGGTTGCTGCCGAGACGCTTGATAACTTCTTGCTTAATCACATGAAGAGAAGCGAACTTGAACATGATACTAGTATGAGAGATTCGCGAAGCTGACGGAGTTTCAATATTTACTAATTGTTGAAACTTATATGATTCGGATTTATCTTTGCTCTTGAATATTTTTACGCGCGTTTATTTGCTCCTTTCTGCTTTTAATTTCAGCCGTATATCAGCAATGACACTCACAGCTAGCTAGTAGGCTAGGGAGGTTTCACATAGGTTTGTTTTGTCTTGATTATTTGTTCTTGCGCGTTTATTTGCGCTTTGCTGCCTGCAAGTTTGCTTTCTGCCGTGAATAGGCCAGGACACCTATAGCTAATGAGTTTCTATTTAATTTAGGGGAGGCTTCATTAGTGGCTATACTTTAAAGGTTTCGTTGTCCCTGGGGAACCTAATGCAATTGTATCAGCATCATTCTTCCCTTCTCAGAGCTCCACATGCTAACTATAACTAACCCTAATACTTTGGCAGTTGGCACTCTATCACCAACCTACGATACTGATTCTACGGGTGGTAACTTGTGTACAACTGCAAGTTTCCATAGATTACTACTAGTAAGATTATTCGATATAATTAACTTTGATCCTCAAGCCCGTTCTACTAGTATGTCTCGACTGTTCCGAGCCACTTTAAGCTCCTGCCACTGTTGCTCTTTGAGAATCGGCGGGATAGAATCTAGTTCTAGCCGTAACTACGTATAAGTAGTCATTGGTATTTGTAAGTACCTATCTTTAAAGTGATCTCGCCTTGTGACTTATAGTATCATATCACTCTATCCTCTCCAGAATAGGGTTATTAGGGTTATATCTTGTTTCCACGTGATCAGCCTGCCATCTGGGAATGTCCCGAATAGAATGGGATAGGAAGGGTAGTAGTTGCCTGTTAGGGTCACCTCACCTCACCTCACCTCACCGTCTCCTCTCATCTCACTGAATATCATCATTAGGATCATTCATTCCACACGCTCCACACGCGTAACATTTACTGCTGCACTGTCTCTGCATCCTATTTCCTTCAGATCACAATTAAAAATGACTGAATCAACACAGAGTTACTTTGAGACCCTCCCAGTCGAGTTAATACTGCTCATCTGCAAATTTCTAGACAGAGCAGAAATTGCTAGCCTTTCACTATACAACCACCGCCTACTAGACATCGGGAATAGGAATTTCAATCTCTTGACTGAGTCCAAATTCCTCAGACTGCGCACCAAACACCGAATTCCCCTTTTGGAACTCATGGACTCAAAACTACCACATCTTCACTTTTGCTATGACTGCCTAGGACTACATGGCTGGCATGTATCCCAAGTCAAGTTCAGCCATGCGACTCAGCCTAACCATGATTATCTTGCTACAACTTGTATCGGCGGAAATCAGTCTCGCCGAGAGCTTCCTCTCTACACGCTCCCTCTTTCAGGCACGCCTTGGTATAAGCAGCGTTTCGTCCACGTTCAGCTCGTCATGAGACGCCTTTTCCTAGGACCGGATTTCGGAGTCACACCCGAGTCTCTTCGATATACGGAAGTTAGTATCCATGGCGCAATTACCAGCCTTTTATCTGTTGAAGCTAGGGTCGCACCCGGCGATCCTTATCTTTACTTGCGCATACAAAGAATAGTTGAATCCGCTTCGCAATTTGAATAACCATGGCTACATTCGTATGAGTTAGCGTCCGAAGAACTTCTACAATGGGGATGTTTCCATCGTCTTCCTTTCGGTACCCATTCTCGTAAAATGAACCGGTCGTGTATTCGACCTGGCTGCCGATCTGAGATCCAAATTTGGAATCTGGGAATTGACAAAAGGCAAATCACTAGGTGGGTGAAGATGGGACCTGAAGACTGCTTATATGAGCTGCTCACTGGGCATCATGATGATCCTGTGCCAGCGAGTACTGATTTGAAGTGGCCGTGGTCTTCTAGCAGCGGGTTTACCCAGGATGCAAAATCAAGATTTGAGGGGCCCTTTCCAAATAACACCTCGAGGGATACAGTCGCCGACAGAGAGCAATCTCTCAACAATAGTTCCCTACTGGTGAATTGGAAATATCGTAAAGTTCTGAAGAGGGTAGGTTCCACTGGCCGTTGCTGGAACTTGTACGGCGCTGATGATCATGGTTTGGCCGGACTGGTTTAAGATTGTTTCAAGTGATTTTCTTTTTTATTCCTTTTCTTTCACTTTTCCTTTTCTTTTACTTTTCCTTTTCTTTTACTTTTCCTTTTCTTTTACTTTTCCTTTTCTTTCTGGAAACTTCGTTTGTTTTCAAATGTTCAAGTTTTAGATGAAGGTCGGCTTGAATAACACAATGCTCCCCTCTCAAATGAGGATTTTGTATTTCATCCATGCACCTGTTCAAATCTAGGTATACCACTACTGGTAGTAGTAAGGAAACGCATTTCATTCACGCTGTGCATACTAGCTCACTGGTATACAATCATATCCAGGCCACCATCATAAGGCAGAGTAACACGACGGAATCCACTGTCTGGAGCATCTACATACTCAAAGAGCTCCTCATAGCCCGCACCCGCCTTGAGGGTATTATCAGCCATAATCATAGCTCCAGGTCTCAGATACGGCTGGAC